>CM077080.1:221220047-221595291 GCA_039513925.1 Platanthera zijinensis | reverse complement strand
ATTTGAGTTATGATTGAAGTAGGAGATTTATTGTATTAAAATGATCTTTGGATTTTGAAATCGAAAAATTGAGAAAATAAAAGCTAAGTAGCTGCGCTCAGGGCTTAGAGTGAGTCCGGAAATAGGCGGAACGGTTGTTCCTTAAAAATGCGGAGTGCGTGACCTAGTGGGTTGTGGAATGTTGAGTGCGGGAAAATGGGAAACCGAGCATATTAAAAATGAAAATAGACAAATAGTGTGTTGCCAAAGTGCCAAGTATCAAGCCTTAATTAATATAAAATTATAAATAGTTAATATGGTTCGGTTTGGTTTGACTCGGTTCGGTTTGACACTCCGAACTGTGAACCGAACCGAACCACACAGGTTTTCAAAAATTGGAACCGTGGCCGAACCGTGGGCTACTAAAACGAACAGAAACCGTGCAGTTTGGTTTGGTTCGATTCAGTTATGTGGTTCGATTGGTTCGAGCTTACACCCCTACTTCTACAGCAAGGCGTTAGCCCCCCGAAATTAGGTTGTCCACGTACGAGAAGGAGATGCTGGCAATCATCCATGTGGTGGCTATGGCGACCTTATTTGCTGGGCCGGCACTTCAAAATCCGTACTGACCACCAGAGCTTGAAGCACTTTTTCGAGCAACGGGTCTCCTCCCTGCTCCAACAGAAGTGGGTGACTAAGTTGTTGGGGTACGATTATGAGATTCTCTACAGCTAGGGCAAAGAGAACGTGATTACTGACGCCTTATCCCGCCTACCGGAGAGCACCCTCACCCAAATCTTCGCCCTGTGTTCGACTCTTTAGATGATATACAGGAGGAGGGTATGCGGGACCCCGCACTACGGGCCCTCGTAGTTCTTCAACAGGGGCAAGTCACCGCCCCGGGCTATCACCTGCAGAATGGAAGACTGTATTATCACGGTCGAGTGGTCATTCCACCCAACTCCGCCTGGAAGACCGTCATGTTGCACGAGTTCCACTCATCCCCTATTGGGGGTCATGCAGTAGTACTCCGCACTCTTCAACGGGCGCGGGCAAATGTCTTTTAGAAAGAATTACGGCACGATGTACAGCAGTTTGTTCAACAATGCGAGATGTGTCAGCGACAGAAGTACGAGACGACCGCCCCTGCAGGAGTACTTACACCGTTGGAGATCCCATACCACATTTGGGATACGGTATCTATGGATTTTATAGACGGGTTGCCCAAGCCTCAGGGCAAGTCTGTTAGTCGCCCAATTACGGAGGGGGCGGCCGTAAACGACCTCGAATGGGTCAACTTGCTAGCTGAGTGGTATGAGGTGTTATAACAATATTCGGCCCAGTGCAACCAACGAGTTCATGCCCGAGGCTTCGGGGCTGAACCACCGGTTCAACCCTTGGGGGGGGCTGACCGGCCCCCCATGGGCCCGGTCTACTTATACTCGGGGCTCTTTCTTAGATGGAGGCAAGGATGATTTCAAGTATTTCTCTTCTTCCTCCCCCTAAACCCTAATTCCTCTCTATCACCCTCTCTAGTTCTCTCATCTTCTCTCGTTCTCTATCAGATCTCTGATGGCCAACGATCGCCCATTGGCATTCGGTGATCGCTGATCCGCGGTCAACAAGCGTTACGGAATCGTCGATCGCTCCTAGCCAGTTACGGACCGTGCATTATAGTTTTTAGCCGACTGTGGAAAAAGGAAACAGGGAGGGGATAGGAAAGACTCGAAGGCATTTTCGGAAACCAAAAATGTAAAGGTCGTGTCACCATCACTATGGTTCATCTCCACAATTCCCTGTGAATATATGTGTGCATTATGTGTGTACGTGTTTCTATATTGTGTGCTTTGCCAATGTTTCAGATTGCTAACAAAGAGACGAGCAATCAAGAATGATACAAAGAGACATCAAACAATTAAGATCAAAAGAACTCATTAGTGAGATGAACTTCCCAAATATACTTAAAAATTTACGAAGGTTAAGTTCCAGAACCTGACAGAGGTAAGCCAACTCCAGCTGCTCCGCAATATCTTCGCGTACAGGAAGCCAATCAAGACCCCCTTTTCGAGAAAACCAGTGGCCTCTTAAAACCCGGCGATTTTCTCCATTCCAATAAACTGGAAAACAGTGGCGCCTAGTTAAATCAACCTGTAGAATACAAAAAAAATATCCATAAAGATATTGAAAAGAAAATTTTAAAAAGGTAAAAAAAAAAATCAGAAGGAAGTTTATCCTTTAACAACATTTCCTCCTATCAATATATCTCCAGATCAAAATCATGAATTCTAAAGTAATGTAATTGTCTATATACATAGGTCATGAAAAACTGAATATTCAAATCTATATAAAAAATTGTAGGGCCGGGATTAAAACTATAAATTTAAAAAAAGAAAGATAGATGACCATTTATTTAACAAAGAATAAATGACCAAGAATCACATAGTAGAAATATAATGTTAAGCCAATAAGATTGGCTAAATAACGCCAAAATCAGCCTCCAAACTAGGATTGTAATTCATAAGCGTACATTATTCCAAAGTATAGGAGCAAACATTTCATCAGAGAAATATTTACATTGAATTTTAGAAACAATAAACAACGAGATATTGGAAATCAAATTAATGAAATTATGGGTAAAAATAATGGCAGGTCACAAATTGATGTAGGACAGGGGTCACATTTGCCTGTCACCCTAAAATTATATACCTTTTGGAATTATATATGCCCACAGGCCACAGGGCTTCACCCGAGTTATATATATATAGAGAGAGAGAGAGAGATAAATATATATATATATAAGAAACCAATTTCAGGTGACTGGCCTAATATCTTCCACCATAAAGATGGACGCGGTTGCTAGTGAGAACACCACAATACAATACCAGGTATTTCTCGACAACATGGTATCATAGCAGTGTAAGTGTCGATCATCTCTTCTCTAGGTCTCAAGACAGCATTGATTTATCTGTCGTCTTCCATATTCCGTCGACTGCATTTGTTGATCTGACCCCATCGACTATCCAGTACTTCGACCACTTCCAGCGCATCAACCGTCCATGTCTAGGATTGTTTCCAGCACGTCAATTGATTGTGCCATATGCGTAGATCAATGGACCCGGCCAGAAGCCAATTCCTGCGTGTTATTATTTCCAATGTGTTATTGGACCTGATCAGAAACTATCGTAGGGACAATTGCTGATTCCTGGTTATGTTTCTTCATTCCTCCACTTCCCTTTTTGTGGACTGAGTTGGACAATTAAGATGTGTGATAAGACCGATGTGAGGGAGATTACCTATATGAATCGATCCCTGATAACGGGTGAAGCCTTAGTCACATTACCTCAAAGAAGTTGCGAGACATTAAAAATTATATGCAATGAAAGAATTATGTCCTCATGTACAAATTGAAAGGGGTAAACGAGCTAATCTCATTGAAGCACACACCCTGCTCATGGAACCAGCAACTCAAATGTGTGGGAACAATAAGAAGATCAAATTGTTATCATGATGTGAGATTGTATGGAAATCTCTCTCTGATTTGGTCACTCATTGCATGACAGCTAAAAATGTACTAGACCTCTTAGCATTACTATACTCAGGAAGGTAATTTGAGAAGAATTTATGAATTATCGCAAGCATCTAACAAACTTGAGATGAGTTCCAAATCTATAACAGAATAATTTGGCGAATTAAATAAACTTGTTGAAGAACGGAACTCTCTCCATCTTATCTCTACTAATGTAAGAGTTATGCAACAACACAGGGAAAAGCTCCAGATTATGACATTCTTGGAAGGGCTTCGACCCGCGATCGAATTATTTAGTCGCATTCTCCATAACAGCTCACTGTAGCGTACCGCCAACCCGCCATATTGTGGGTTGTATCGAGAGGCAAGTCTTTGTCGTATTCGTTGATGATGCAAATTATGGTGATGTTGTCGGGGAATCGTTGCTTGTGGAGACGCAGAATCAACGATCCCTGATGGGGGCGACTGGGTGCCCAAGGATTAAGGACTGCAGAGATATGGCATGGCATAGGAGCTTGCTAAGGGAAGATTGCAGGTAGTAATGGCTGGAGAATAACCGATGAGATAGCTGGAGCAGAGCTCGAGACTGGATGAGTCTATGGTTACTGGTTAGGTCAGGGCAAGGGTGCACATTGGGTGTCAATCGAGGGAAATTTATGAGCATGTGAAATGGGACCTGTGGCGATCAGGATTGGTGGTTTTGTCTAAGTAGCAATCGTTGGGCTTGGTATCGTCATTGTTGGAGAGATTATGGGGCAACTAAAGCAGCATATTTGTCTTGATGTGCTAAACATCGTGGCATTAACACTTTGCAATGGAGAAAAGGGAGCAATTTTAATAGCGGTGAGGGCGTGGATGCTCGCCTTGTGACGAGCGGAGGCAACCGCCAATTCGTCCCCCATTTGTTTGAGGGTTTTGATGCATGTTAAGAAAACTCCTTGATTTCATAAACCAGATTATGTCTAAAGTGATTTAGGTCAATCCTTAATGTAGTATAGAAAAACTGTGTTTCTACTTCTTACACTACAGGCCAAAAGACTTCAAATTCCAAAGTTTATGAAGAATTGTCAAATTCAGGTAACATACGTCGAATTATATTAGACGTACGCAGATGTGCTTATCAGCTTTCGTAAATTTCTAGTAAAAGAATAAAGCATTGCCAAAATGTAAGTAATAAGAAGGCAGACGTCGATTTACAATCAGTGTATAGAAGTAGTGTTGAAGAATAAGAAGTATGCATGGGTCGTTTTCTTCTCTAAGCAAATTAGAGTACGGCTACTACAATTCAGAGCATAGAATATGTGACTTGAAATGCGAAGCAAGGTAGCGCTTATTTTGAAGCAAGGTAGCGCTTATTTTGAAGCAAGGTAGAGCTTATTTTGAAGAAGTGTTAGTAGTCAAAATTCGAATTGCATTCGACGTTGTTGGAACCAACAAGGTCGATTCCTCCTAAAGCTCGGAACTAAAGAGGCAGCTCACGCTTACTCCCTTAGGATCACACTCAAGGCCAATAACTAGACCGGAGGCTTCAGCGAGGAGGTCCCACCTCGTACCCGGAAGAGACTAAAGCTCTCCCCCTCCCTAGCCAATGCTGAGCTAGGTGCCTTAGAAGAAGTGAAAAGAGTCGAGAGAACTTGCTCTTCTAAGACACCTTACCGGTCTATTTATAAGCTTCCGAACTGGGACTGCAAATAACTCACTTAAACCGTCCTGAATTTACCAGAATACCCTTGGCTAGGTCTGCCAACAGCCAAACTCCGCTGTTCTAAAGGGCTAAATGCAGACCACCCGGGGTAAAAGAGTAAAACACCCCTGGGGCCCAAAAGGTGGGCCAAGCCCTATCCGAACCGGCCTTGAACCAAAAAGGCACCTGGCGAGAACTCCCCTATAGGGTCCTCTCGCCTGACGAGAGGACCGCCTCTTGGCGAGAGCTCCACCCCTGGAGTCTTCTCGCGTGGCGAACTGGCCACTCGTCGGGAAAGCCTCCCCTCTCGGCACTCACTCGCCAATCTCCTGCCACATGCCTCTTGGGCCGTCTCGCATAACACCTCTCACCTGGCTCTCATTGCCTGGGCCCTCTCGCCTGGGCCCTCTCGCCTGGGCCTCATTGCCTGGGCCCTCTCGCCTGGGCCCTCTCGTCTGGGTCTCATTACCTGGGCCCTCTCGCCTGGGCCCTCTCGCCTGGGAGCCCGAGGTTGTACAGACTTATAAACATGCAGCTGAAGAAAGGCGATAGTCGAATTGAAGCTTTCTTTCAAAGCATGTTGGTGTGCATATAAGATTTCTCTCCGCGTAAGTAAGCTTGTGTCAAATTCTATTTGATGCATATATAATTTTCTCTGACATGAAGATTTACAACATTGGAAGCATTTAGACAACTTGAATTCAACTAAATAGAAAAGAAGATATATGAAGAAGATTACAGTTCTTACTAAATATGGAGATAATCGAATGAAACTTGACTAACATGGTGCTCCTTTCCAGTCGTTATCTAATAAAACAAATTAAGGAAAAGAATTTTTGTTTCAGAATATGGAAGCCTCCTTTTTACCCTTCTCTGAAGAAGGCATTTGAATTCAATTATAAAAGGAAAAGAAGGGGATGGCAAACCTTAAACATCAATTCTACTCTCATTCTTTCTCTAAAGCTCTTCTGTCACCTTCCTCCTGCTTTTTTCATTCAAAGAATCGATGGATTCAGGTAACTTACGTTGAATTGTATTTGACATATCCATATTTGTTATTCAGCTTTCGTAGATTTCCATTCAAAGAATAAAGCAGCACCAAAATGCAAGTAATAAGAAGACAGATGCTGATTGACAATCTGAGTATAGAAGCAGTGCTCAAGAATAAGAAGTATGCATGTGTCGTATTCTTCTCTAAGTAAATCAGAGGACGGCTAATACAATTCAGAAAATAGAGTATGCAAACTGAAGCACGGAGCAAGGCAGCGCTTAATTTGACGAAGTGTTAGTAGTCATCCGTCGAATTGCATTCAACGTATAAATATGAAGTTGAAGAAAGGTGATAGTCAAATTCAAGCCCACTTTTACAGCATGTTTGGGTGCATATAATATTTTTCTCCACAAAAGTAGACTGTCCAATTCCATTCGACACGTGAAGAATTTTTTCTGTCACGAAGATTGACAGCACTATAAGCATTTACTCGACTTGGATTTGACTAAAGTTAAAGAAATATGAAAAAGGTTTCATAGCTTACTAAATCCAACGATAATCGAATGGATCTCGAATAGCATGATGAGATAACGGATTATAGTTGTTAGGCTTTACTTTCTAAGTTGTTATCAAATAAAATAGATTAAGAAAAAAGGACTTGTCTTTTCAAAAGCACAATGATATGCAAGCCTCCCTTCAGTCTTTATCTGAAGAAGACAATTGAATCCATTTATAAATGGATAGGGAAGGGGACAACAAACCCTAATCAACAATTCTACTATCATTCTTTCTTTAAAGCTCTTCTGCCAGCTTCCTCCAAACCTTTTCAAGAAGTCTTTATTGTTCTTCCATTCTTCTTTCTCTGAACAAGAATAGATTGCAAAGATTTAAATCCACACTAAGCTGGATACAAAAAGTGATCATTGCTTGTTGAAGATCGTTTATCATTGTAGAGCAGCTGACGGAATATTTCATTTATTCATGTAAAGAGTTTTGTGAATCTCTCTACAAAAGATTTAGTTAGTTCTGAGAGTCTCATGTAAATGACTCAGTGGTAGTTTTAAGGGTCTCTCGAGCAAAATACTCAGGATTGGTGATAGGCAATGCATTCTTGCTGCGGTAGAAGAGAGGAGTACCCAAGTTTGGAGAACCTCCATAAATTCTTGTGTCTTCTATGTTGTTGATCTATAGCTAGATTTAATTTTTGCATTCACTTTTCTTTATTATTTCCTGATCAGTGTTGTGACTGTGATTAGATCTACTCAAAAGTATTTAATACTCTATTCACCCTCCCCCTCTAAAATAATTTATGTTAATATTCTCGTTCATTTCCTCATTTTCAATGCATTGTCGCACTATGTCGATGAAATTTTTCATGATGTCATGGGTTGGGTTGGTTGTTCAGAGATCATAGGATGAGAGTCTGTGATGTCCACTTGACAAGGGACAGTAGGTTGGCGCTGCAAAAAAGCCAGCGTCGCGGGTTGTTCACACCCCAAGAAGGTGGTGTCGCCTCATAAGTCATTTTGACACTGCAATGTTCCGCTACTTTTTTTGGATAAAATAATTAATCAAATCAATTAAATGATTACTTGGTCAATCAAATAATTGGTCAAATAAAATATCAATCAATAGATAATTGATAAATTAATCTAATGTGAATGGCTCGATTCATAAAATTCGGACGGCTCAAGAGAAGGTCAATGGGGTTCATAGCGGCAAAGAGACAGGCGCGGTCGTACACGGAAGTGTAGCAATAGGCTAAATCAAGAATGCGTTGGGCGCAAGAATGGAGTCCACAATTGGTGTTAAGGGGAAGAAGAAGCAAGTACAGTTGACCAGAACTATTGAGGGGCCTCCTATTGTCGTGGGCTCAGTGGTGAAGGAGGCACGGTCAACGATGGTAAAAGAGGCATGATGGTAAAAGAGGCATGATGGTGAAGGAGGCATGGTCGAATGAGCTTCGGAAGATGAAGATCGGACGTGCGCCAAGTTTGTTCGTGACGCGCGGTTCCAACTTAAGATTCAAAGAAGAATCTTGACCCACAAGCAACGGCTTCTACAGAATGCAGGCCGACATCAATAAGAACCTGGTTACCTGTCGAATCGACATAGTGGGGTCCGCAGGTGACCATTGATGATTTTTGGAGGGAGTAAAGAGATGTCTCGGTCTTTGTGGATGCAAGAAAGATCAAAAATTCCGAAACCAGGTTGTTTTGTGCTTGTTTTGCGTAGTGGCAGTCTGGTAGATCGTCAGATAGATGGCTGGTGATGCCGTTGGAGCTGGAAATACAAGAGAACCGAGCTCACACAAAGAGGGACTAAGGAGAAGAGAGGAAGAGGGATTCTTGCTCAACCTAAACCCTGGCGAGTATAAAAGAGGAAAAAACTAGAAAGAGAAAAATATTTCATTACACAATGGCATGGACCGTAAATAAATCCAACATAAAACTACCTAAAATATTTAAAGAAATTAAGAAATGATGACTCGAAATAAAGACACATAATACTAACTCATAAAGTCGATGCCTAACATCAAAACATGATGATGCTAAATAACCACATTAAATGAATGTGCAATAATTAATAATGGATAACTGGTCGTGTGGGACCATAACAAATAGTTGTTGCAGACGCAGTGTTGTCTCAAAACGATAACGTTATTTCTCCCAAACTTATAACATTATTTCTATGTTCTGAGCAACAACGTAAGTAAAAGTTCCTTAAAGCGGTTTTATCAATTTTCCTACCGTTATATCTCGCCACTTATTTTCTAACACAATTTCAAACTACTCATTTTGTCAATGAAAATAGAGCAGAAGCAAGCTTATAGAAAAAATGTTGCAAAACATTATTTGTAATTTTTATTAAGGTGAAATTGAATGACTATATGAGTACCTCACCTCCATGCACCCCAACCCCCCCCCCCCCCCCATAGAAGGGGGAAATACATAACTGAAAGAAGACAAATGTTTAACATAAAATTTGAAAGAGGAAATCCATCAATGTTATAAGGGCCGCACTCTGGATCGTACGATCCAAAATGGTAAATTGGTCTGGACCGCACCTAGGATCTATTTTGGTTCCTCCACCGGTGGGATTGTGATCCAGATCGTAGAATCTATAAGATCGTGATCCTAAGACCGATCCTACCGATTCAGATCTTGATTGTAATTAAAGGATCTTGTTAAAGAAAATATAAAAAGGTCTATATTTAGGCCCAATTTGTATCCCATCTTGTGTATAGTTTAGTCTCACATCTTAGGATAGGGACTTTTTCCCCTTTCCCTTTCCAATTTAAATGTACAAATACATGTATTTCGAGGTATGAGAATTTGAAAAATTTAAAAAAAACTCTTATTTTTTCTCTCTCCTATGTTTCTCTACATGGTATCAAAGCAAACAATCTTACAAGTCTTTTTAAGTTGTACGCTTGCTTGTTGATCTTTGGGCGAATAGGAATTCTCTAGCCGCATCTCCTACTCTGCGGCCCATCCTTTCCTGCCCTTCCCCTTCCTCTGCGGTTACTATTGCCTAATCGCAGCCTTCCTTCTTTCTACTGGTGCTTCTCATTTCCTCCCCCCTCCCTCTCCTTTTATAGGTTTTCCACCTCCCCGTCGTTGGGGCCCACTGGCCTAACCGCAGCCTTTCCTGGCCGCCAAGCCGCCTGTCTTTCCCCTGCTTCCCAGCCGCACCGAGCTATTTCCTCAAGACAAGACGTTGCTCGCCTCCTTGCCGCAGTTGTGGCTTCTTAGCCACCGCCTCTTGCCGCAACATCCTTATCGTTGATTCTTGTCGCAGCATACGGTCGCGTCTTGTCAATGTTTCTTGTCCCACTGCTGCCTCGCACCTTGCCGCATTGAGTTTGTCTGACTGTCGTTGCCCGGAGTTGCTTCCCATTGTTGGAGCTCACCTCTGCTTTCTAACCGCCAGTCCTCTAGCCGCAAGGCAAGCCTCCGTCGCAGCTTCTCTGCTTTGACGCGCGGCTTGCTCGTTGCAAGTAAACTTCTTGCCACTCGCAGCTCTTATCGCAGTTCTTGTCGCAAGTCTATCTGCAGTTCTTGTTGCAGCTCTATCTACAGTCCATGTTGGAGCTCTTGTCGCAGTTCTCTGACAGCAACCCTCAGGCTATAACTTCTAGCCGCTCCTTGTCGTTGAACTCCTGTCACAGCTCCTACCTATTCTTGCGGTAATTCCTTGTTTTCAATCCTTTCTGTACTCTCCCAGCGCTCCTTTGTCGCAGCATCTTCCTAGTCGCAGACCGTTTGCTCGCCTGTCGCAGCTGCTTTCTCCAGGCCATCATCTGCTCTTCTATCCGTTCATCGTCGTTGTCCGCCTTTTTCTACCGGTTGGTTGTTCTTCTAAGCGCTACTGCTTTATTCGCTAGGCCGCAGTTGTCTTGCCTCTTGCTCTTTTCACTTGTCGTTGATGTATGTTGTTCGCAAAAGACTGACCGTCGTTCACTATTGCGGCAGCTCAGCGTTCACCCCCATCCTCTTGTAGAGACACTTGTTATTGTATGCACAATCTACGTCATGCACCGCCTATCTCTACTGCGGTCCCTGCTCTAGACAGCCTTCGCACCGACATTGATGCTTTGCGCATCCAACTCCAGCAACTTGAAGAACTGCTCAGTCATTCCTCTGGCTTTGTTGTGTCTATTTCAGATGGTGGTATCTCATGTCTAGCCCACAGTTCATCCTGGATTATGGACTCTGGAGCAACACACCTTATTACCCCCAAAGAAACTTTTCAATACTTGGGTTATGAGCATCCCAAGTATATTACTGTTGCTAATGAGGCCACGACCCCAGTCTCTGATTCGGCCGGCGTTGCCCTTACTTCATCACCCTTCGTTCAGTTCTTCATGTTCCGGGCTTTTCTTTTGATCTTCTATTTATTAGTCGTCTCACTCAAGACCTTGATTGATATGTAACCTTCTTTTACATCTCAATTGTTGTGTGGGATCGCAAGACGCGGGCTATAATTGGTAGAAGGCAACTGTTGAATGAGCTCTACATCCTGGAACCTTCCCCACCTCCTATGATTCTCTCCTTTATTAGCTCTGTCAAATGGCATTGGCGTCTTGGGCATGCACCTCTCCACATACTCTAGAAAGTTCTCCCTGATTTGTCCCTCAATGACTTCACGTGCGAATCTTGTATCTACGGCAAATAACATCGTGCTACTTTTTCACCTTTGTATACTCGGGTATTCGGGGCGATGCTCCCTTTGTTCTTGTACATTCAGATATTTGGAGACCCTATAAAACTGCAAGTTCTTCAAATTATCGTTACTTCATCACCTTTATTGATGATTACTCACGAATAACATGGATATATTTACTTCATGATTGCTCTGAGTTAACCAGTGTGATTCGTGTCTTTATTATTGAGACTCGCAATTAGTTTTCTACTACCATTAAAACTCTCTGAACCGACAATGTCGGTGAGTACACAAGTCATGGGGTTACAAACTTGTGTGCTAAGTTTGGGATCACCCATCAAACCTCTTGTGTTTATACCCCCCCCCCCCAACAAAATGGTGTTGTTGAACGCAAGAATCGTCACCTTCTTGATGTCGCACGCTCCATTATATTTCAAATGAATGTCCCCAAGCTCTATTGGAATTTCACGGTTTCTACAGCCTGATATCTTATTAACCGCATGCCCACTTATGTTCTCAACTTTGCTTCTCCTTTTAATCTCATTTTTTCCTCCACAACCCCCTTTCTCGTCCCACCTCGTATATTTGATTGTGTTTGTTATGTTCATAATCTGGGTCCATCGGACTGACAAGTTAGTCTCACGTGCCACAAAATATATGTTTGTTGGGTACTCTCACACTCAGAAGGGTTATGTCTGCTACTCTCCCACTGATCGCAAAGTTGTTACATCAGCTGATGTCATATTTTTTGAAGACAAGCCCTATCATTGCCTACCTACTGATTCTCCACTTCCACCTTTACTTTCGTGGTCTGTTGTCCATGTTACTTCTAACCTTCCCCCTCTACTTCTGCGACATGCTATCCTTGTTGCTTCTAACAATCCACCTTTCCTTCCCACGCTGATTCACCAAAACCACCTCTAGTTCATGTATACACTCGTCGCACCCCTTCGTCAGTTGCTCTACAAGAGCTGCCCTCTACTAATGATACTCTATGGCCTGCAGATCCGACAATCGTCTCTACTGCTCACCCAATGACGAATTATGTCTCCTTACATTGCCTCTCTCCGGAACTCGGGCAATCTGCTCTTTCTTTTACTTCCATTTCCACCCCTAACTCTTTACAGGAGGCTCTCCAGCATCCGGGATGGCGTGCAGCCATGGATGAAGAAATAACTGCTCTTTGGGCTAACCAGACCTGGGAACTTGTCTCACTTCCTCCAGGACAGGCCTGCGTGTGATGTAAGTGGGTTTATGTCATCAAACATACTCCAGACGAGACAGTCAATCGCCTAAAGGCTCGACTTGTGGCTCGAGAGTTCACTCAGCAACAAGGCCTCGACTATGATGAGACTTTTTCAGCTTTCGTCAAGTTAAATACTATTCGGGTCCTGATCTCCTTAGTTATTCATCGACAGTGGCCCTTACATCGGTTGGATGTCAAAATGTCTTTCTAAATTAGACCTTCAAGAAACTATCTACATGCATCAACTTCCTGGGTTTGGGACCACGTGAGAGTCTCGGGTTTGTCAACTTAAAAAATCTATATATGGTCTCAAACATTCTTTGGGAGTATGGTTTGACAAATTTAGTAGGGTTGTCCGGGATGTTGGATTTACTCGAAGCTCAGCAGACTTCTCTCTCTCTTCACTCGTCATCAACCAACCGGCACTGTAATCCTCTTGGTTTATGATATTTTGATTACGGATAATGACTCCACGGGAATCCAAATGGTTAAGCGGCACTTAAACTCGGTTGTTTAAACTAAAGACCTGGAAAATCTTTGGTACTTCCTGAGACTTGAGGTAGCATGACGTCCTGATGGCATTGTCCTATCTTAACAAAAGTATTTTTTGACCTTCTTCAGGATATTGGATATTCAAAATGCAAGCCGGTTGACACTCCTATGGATGTCAACCACAAGCTTTGTGCTCATAGCTCTGACTCAGATTTTCTACTTCCAAATCCTGAGTATTATCGTCGCCTTGTCGAAAAGCTGATATATCTCATTGTTACAAGACCTAATATCGCATTTGTTGTTGGAGTTATTAGTCAATTTATGCATGCTT
Organism: Platanthera zijinensis; assembly: GCA_039513925.1. NCBI lineage: Eukaryota > Viridiplantae > Streptophyta > Magnoliopsida > Asparagales > Orchidaceae > Platanthera > Platanthera zijinensis. The sequence goes on along the minus strand of CM077080.1, from coordinate 221,581,876 downwards.
CACGAACCTTTCATCTCCATACAGTCGAGCGAATTCTCAGATACTTGAAGACTGGCCCGGGCAAAGGCTTGTATGCAAACCATCTTCCTCTTCCTCTCTATCGTTGATTGTTTATTCTGATGTTGACTATGCTGGCTCTTTAGATAATTGACGCTCCACGCCAGGTTTTTGTACTTACTATGGAGGACACCTTATTACCTGGCATAGCAAGAAGTAAACTGTTGTTGCTCGCTCATCTAATAAAGTCGAGTGTCGTGCAATGGCTGCAGTTGTGTCTGAACTTACCTGGCTAGAGAGCCTACTTCATTATTTGAGAATCAAACTTTCCTCACCAACAACTCTATTTTGTGAGCGGTAATACACATTGTTAAGAATCCTGTTTTTCATTAGCGAACAAAACAAATTGAGGTTGATTGTCACTGTGTTCGGGAGAAAGTTCAATTGAAGGAATTGGAATTACAGTATGTTCCTGCTATCGGGCAAGTTGCTGTCATTCTCACCAAGGTCTTACCACGATCGTTGTACTATCAAAACATTTTTATTCTCCAGCTTGCGGCGGAGCGCTGAAGAAAATATAAAAAGGGTCATAATTAGACCCAATTTGTAGCTCATCTTGTGTATAGTTTAGTCTCACAAGTTAGGACAGGGACTTTCTCCTCTTTTCCTTTCTGATTTAAATGTACAAATACATGTATTTCGATATATGAGAATTTGAGATATTAATAAAATCTATCTTGCTACTTCTCTCTCCTATGTTTCTCTACAGATCTAAATCCAATTATATCCAAACCCCCATTATAATTAAATCAAGAACCTCTCGATAAATCTTAATATCATGCGTCACTCAACAACCCTAATCTCGAGCCCCTCCCCTCCTTGGTTCCTTCTCTCATTAAGCTCACACTTCCTCCATTGCCCCTCTTATTTCCTCCAATGAGACACCTTCAATTTTTATTTCTTGCACGCTTCAGTGTGTCTTTGGGGGGACTGGCCCGCATCCAACAAATCCAGACCACATGCATCCAATGATTCCAGCCCGCGCGTATCCAACAACTCCCTTACACACATCCAGCTTGCATGCAAGACTATCAGCTCCGCGTAGCGTCCCTCTAGGATTCTCCACCTTATATTTAGGTATTTCTTTATGAATGCATCATATATTCATAATGTAGTTCTAATGTCATAACTTTCGTTCATATTACGCTGCCCTTTTATTGGTTTTTATAGGAGTATATATTTAATTGTATTCTAAATATTGTTATCTATGGAAACGAAGTGAGGATTTTGGTACATAGGATCCTAGGAGGTTCTACAGGATTTGTATAATTATTTTTTAAGTTGAAGGTTGAAGATTCTTCTGATATCCCAACTGGAAATTTTGAGGTTTATTCCCCTCTCTTGGAAGTATTAAAAAATGGCAGGTTTCATTGAGTTTAAAGCTCAATGAATCATTGCATCCTAACTTTTGTATAAGCATAAATTTTCATTAAGTATTACCATGATGTACCTGTTAAGGATTTGTGTTAATGGTTTTATGTTTGTCTTCCATCTTGTAAATAGGAATTGCAGTTTGACAATTTTAGTGGTACTTACATTATATTTACTTATTTAAAAATTATAATGATATATCTTTATGATTAACAAATCTCGTAGGATCTTACGATCCTTGATTCGATCATACGATCCAATCAAACCTCGAAACGATCCTACCTAGGATCTCGATCCTGACAACCTTGAAGTTCATAAGGTAATACAAAATAAAGAAGCTAAAAACTATTATAGACCTACTCTGGGATCTCATCGGATGTGGCGGTGGAGGCATAGATATAAGAGAGTCGAGCTTAACCTACGGAGAATGCGAGGGGAGAGGAAGAAGGGAAGTCTTGCTCAACCCTAACCCTAGAATGGGGATGAAAAGGAAAGAATTAGAGAAAAGAATTTTGAGAGAGATAGAGACTTATTAATTCATTTACTATCCTCATACATGACCCAAGGGATCTATTTACATAATACAACATTTGGACTCAAATGTTTCGACTCAAATTGATACGGCTCAACTCATACAACTCGAACTCAATAAAGACTTGAAATAAAATATGTATAATATAACCACTAATAGATATTGACGACATGAGACTCATAAAATTTCACTCGTCCTTCTTTTTGAGCTTGTCCTGGAGATCGAGCGAAACTCGAATGGCCAAAACAGCTTTTGATAGTGAGTTGTTATAACGACAGCTGCCTCGCACAATAGCTCGTCCTTGTGCTTACATATGTCACAAAACAATGCACCGAGGCATTACAGAGGCACTTGCTAATAGGAGACTACCGGATATAATATCTTAAGGCAGGGCGAGTGTGTTCGGTGAGTGCGGACAATCGAGGGAGACAAAGAACTCTACTGAATGTGAGTGTTGCAATGATGAGAAGTGGCGGTGTTATTAAGCCAGATAAGATGAAATCAATCTATAAGGACAGTCGGAATAGGTGACTAGAGCGGAGGCCGTGGGATGGAGACTGCGGGGACTGATGGCGGCAGCACAAATTGTAGCGGTGCCACCGGTGGGCTTGGAGGCAACGATGTCGACTATGTGATCTGTGGGGAATGAAGGAGTAGAGGCGATGGTGGAGAGACAAAAACTGCAGAGATTGGTGGAGTATCTTTGGGCGTTGCTGGGGTCAATGAAGGGGAAGGAGAAGCGTCTGAAGGTGTCCTTGCAGGGTTCATCAGTGGCATGGATTGCAGTAGCGTAATCAACAGCCTCGATGGAGCAATCGTAGGGGGGCAAAGCAAGTCAAAATAGAGGGACTGAGTCATTTGCTGGCTGGGGCGACGGTAGCGTTGGTGGAAGAGGGATCGCAATGTGTCCCAACAGCGCATATCGGTCGATGTTGGCGGCGAATCGTGACAGTGTGGCGTCAAAGGATGTTGATACCTCCAATGGCATTGAACGGAGAGTGACTATTTTGCGGCATTTATTCTCATGTAGAATTATTTACTAAATCAATTACTTCGGAAATAAATAATCAATTTAATTAATAATTATGGCCGCTACGCTCGATAAAGAAAGGCATGCTGCTCGAGGATAAGCGAGAGCACTGGAAAGAAGATGTGACTGCCCGCCAACTTGTAGGAGAACAATACGGCGAAATCAGCGTGGGGAGATCGAAAGTTGTGATGAGGAAGTTGGCGCGAACGATCTTGAGGATGATAGTCGTTGATGATCGAGGAGTTGCTACCGAGTGGAGTGACTCTCGTACGCAGGAATCGTGCGTACACGCTGAAGCTTGCGGACGGAGTAGCAGAAATCGCACGCAGTCGCTCACAATGTACGGGTCTGCTGGTTGTGGAGAGAGAAGCACGAGGCCCACGCTTTGGTTGTGGTGGGGGTGGAGCCACTGAGGCGTTGCGAGCAGAAGACCATACATGACGGCGCGGAAAGGCGATGCAGCTTCCATTGCAGACGACAAGGGAGGGGGTTGTTTGTCGTGGAACCACGAGAAGTGGAGGAAAGATAGCTCTGATACCAAAGTTGTTATGGACCTATTCAGTATTCAGGGATCTCATCGAAGGTGCTACTGGAGGTGAAGATACATGGGAGTCGAGGTCAATCCACGAAGAATGTGAGGGGAGAGAAAGAAGAGAAGTCTTGTTCAACCCTAACCCTAGAATGGAGATGAAGAGGGAAGAAATAGAGAGAGAAGAATTTGAGAGGGATTAATTCCTTTACTATCCTCAAACATGATCGAAGAGGTCTATTTATAGACTACATAGTAGGGAGTAATTAAGCTCAATAAGAAAGAGATGCGCACAACACTAAAACATTCAGACTCAAATGACTCAACTCGACTTGATACGACTCAACTCATACAACTCTAACTCAATGAAGACATGTAATAAAATATGCGTAATATAGCCGAAATAAATAACTCACGACGTAAAACCCATAACAAAAACCTGAAGGAAATTGAATGGCAATACTTAATCTTTTACTAAAATATGCACATGTACACAAGGTACCAAAAATTACCTCATAAAGGCCTCCTTTTACAGGTACACCAACTCTCTCTTCTTCAACAACATATAGTTCATCCCATATACTGACATCCCTAGAGTCGGAAGTTCTAGAAGAACCATTCGGACCTTCACTGCATTCTGCAAACTCTTTCCACCAATACATTAACAATTCTTCCTCCCTCTGCAACACATACCGTAAGGTCAATTTAAGCATACAAATACAGAGAAATGCAAACATAAGAGAGGGCAATAATGCCTTAAATCTCAGATCAACCGAAACAACTGAGATGATGCACATGGTTACAACATGTAAGTGATAGCATTCCAAGTACTAGCAAATTGAAATTGAAAATTATCAACATGTCACTGCAAAACCAGTTTGTGATCAATAGTTACGATTAAAACCACCACTAATAGATAAAGATAGAATAATATATTTTAAATAGTTAAGCAGGGATTCTATTCTAGTCTTCTAGAGCATCCGAATGGAATATCGATTTCTTTTGAAACAAGTGCACCTAAAAGTTGGCAGGCCTACTATCGGAGAAGTTAGTATGACCACACTTGCCTGTCAATAATGATCACATTGAATAGGGTATCTTCATGATTATAAAGGTCTTGAGAGGAAATTGATGTAGCCAGTAGAAATATCACTGAATTAAGTGCCTTCAACGTTATCAGAGTCCTTATAATTAGAAGAACGTGACTTCTAAGTTATATTGGTTCTCCTCATTAAACTTTATATTGACAAAGAAAGATCTCTCTTTTTTCATTACTAGAAGAACGAGACTTGATCAGTATTGGTTTGATAAAAAAATGAACCTTCTCCTTGACATAAATAAGTTTCACCAAAACATGAAAATGAGAATGAATTAGAAAGGAACTGAAGTTCTATGTTGATGGAGGGTCAGGCACTGGCACTGGATTATATGAACGTAGCAGCAAAATTAACAAAAACATGTAATATTAGTTGAATCGAGAGAAAGCGTGTTTTATTCTTCCACAATGTGGGAATATATAGGGACTACAATGATACATAATAACGAGACTCACGATGTGAGACTAAACCAACACACGCATAATAATAACAAATAAATGCGGAATATACGACTTGTATAATATCTCTCAAGTCTCCCCCTCAAGTCGGATGGAAGATGTCAGTCATTCCAAGTCTCTTGATGTTATCCATGAACAAGTCACTTCTCAAGCTCTTAGTGAAGACATCTGCTAGTTGATCTTTAAAATGGACGAACGGTGTGACAACTGTCTTTTTATCCAAATGATCTTTGATGAAATGTCGATCTACCTGCACGTGCTTTGTTTTGTCATGTTGAACTGGATTGTGGGCTATGCTGATGGCTGTCTTGTTGTCGCAAAACAAGGAGAAGGGGGACGTCACAAAAAAACTCAAGTTCTGTTGAATGGTACACAGACATAGTCCCTCACACATACCTTGGTACATAGCATGGTATTCCGCCTCAGCGCTCGATCTGGCCACTATATTCTGCTTCTTACTGCGCCATGTTACCAGGTTTCCTCACAGGCTCCCACAAAGGAACAATAACCTGTTGTAGATTTCTGATCGTCACGGCATCCGGCCCAATCAGCATCGGTGAAATCTTCAATCCTCAGGTGTTCGTTCTTGGAGTACAGAAGACCTCAACCTGGGGCTTTCTTCAAATACCGTAACACACGATACGCTGCCTCTTGATGTTTGGCCCTGGGAGCATGCATGTACCTACTCAGGATGCCAACTGCATAAGTAATGTCCGGACTAGTATGAGATAAGTATATTAGTTTCCCAACTAATCTCCGGTAGCGAGTGACATCGGCCTGGTCACTGTCACCGTCTTCACCGATTTCATGATTTTCTTCCATTGGAGAGTTTGCAGGGACACAACCAAGCATACCGGTCTCCTGCAGCAAATCTAGGACATATTTCCGTTGTGATATAAAGATACCCTGATTAGATCTAGTCACCTCAATTCCAAGAAAGTATCGTAGTCTTCCCAAGTCTTTCACCTCAAATTCGGCAGCTAAGAGTGACTTGAGATTTGCGATCTCTTCCAAATCGTTACCTGTGATTGCAATGTCATCCACATTAACAATAAGGACTGCAACACCCTGAGCACGTCTCCGAATGAACATAGTGTGATCCGACTGCGCCTGGCTGTACCCAAATTTGAGCATAGCCGCGAGGAATGTGTCAAACCATGCTTTGGGGGACTGTTTCAGGCCATATAAGGACCTCCTTAGTCGACAGACAAGGTCTTCCGCTCCTTTTTTATGAACACCAGGGGGAATTTCATGTACACCTCTTCATCGAGCTCACCATGAAGGAACGCATTCTTAACATCCAGTTGATGATAGAGCTGTCACTTAAAACCGAAAACCGCAAAACAAACCGGAACCGAACCGGACCGCAAAGAACCGGACCGAACCGTTCGCAAATTATTCAGGTTCCGGTTTGAATTTTGGAACCGTGAACAACATTGGTCCGGGTATGGTTCTTATATTTTATTACCCGGAACCGGAACCGCAACCGCAACATACAAGTCTCAAACGGTTTCAAGATTTTTAGACCCGATCCGAGCCGGACTGAAGTAGAACCGAACCGCAACCCGTTTATTATTATTATTATAATTATTATATTGTTATTATTTTATAATTTATCTATAATATTTATACTTACTATCACGAGTGAAGTTGGTGCAGTTTGAACTCAAACCGCAATCGCATTAAAGGGGGTCGATTTTGGACCGAACAAAACTTCACCGCATAAAAACCGTATGACATGGTTTGACATTGTGCGGTTTGGAGTCAATTTTTGCAGTGCACTTTTTTATTTTTATACAATTATATAATATATTTTCAATTTTACTTACAAATTTTTTTGAAATATTTTATTTAAAAAATATAGAAGATATAAAAAACTATTTATTAGTAATCATGAAAGACAACTAATTGTAGGCGGTTGTTACGGTTGAGCATGCCGATGAGACGTTCGCAAGCCAACTAGAATTCGTGGCAAGTCTACACACGCAGGAAGGCAGTTGATACTATCCCACCGATCGCGAAAAAGACCGTAGAGAAGTGCACAACGTAATTATTTCTATTTTGATGTTGTTTTGAGTTTTACTATTTGAAGCCCGCTTTTATTTCATTCTTCCAAGCTTGATTTTGATTTTAGTTGGAACCGATTAGAACCGGACCGAACCGCATGGAACCGGACCGAACCGATAGTGACTGGTTTGGTTTTGGTTTTTGTTGAACCGTAACCGGAACTGTTGACACGACGGTTCCAAAAATTAAGCCGGAAACGGAACCAGAACCGGAACCGGTCAAACCAAATAAGATTTTGGTTCTAATTTGAAGAACCGTTACCTTAGTGGTTCGGTTCATGGTTTTAATAGAACCGAAACCGAACTGAAACCGTGACAGCTCTAGTTGATGAAGACCCCAGTCCATGCAAGCCGCACAAGACAACAGTACCTGAATAGAGTCCATCTTAGCCACAGGGGAGAAGGTCTCCTGGTAGTAAACTCCCTGAGTCTGAGTGTACCCCTGAGCAACCAGTCGTCCCTTGTACCGTTCAACCTTCCCTTCTGGATTCTGTTTGACTGAAAACACCCATTGCGAGCCAATAGTCCTCTTGTCAGGAGGGCGGGGCGAGACATCCCAAGTATGGTTCTTGTCCAAGGCTGACATCTCCTCTTCCATAGACTGAGTCCAGGCCGGAATACCCAATGCTTCCTGCCATGTCCTAGGAACAACAACCGTCGAGAGAGAAACAACAAAGGTCTGGTGTACAAGGGTAATGTGATGGTAAGCCACGTGATTAGAAATAGGATGTTTAGTACATGCATTCTTACCTTTCAACAGAGCAAGCGGGATGTGCAACTCTACATCATCAGAATTTGAGGCAGAAGTGGGCATTGGTAGAGGCGGAGCCTTAGTAGCATGTATACGGGAGGAGCGACGGTGATATATGTGAGGAAAAAGAGATATCGGATTATCAGGCAGAGGAACAGGGATAGGGGGTCCCTGTTCCTGAGACACAGGAGGTTATGGTGGTAGAGCAGGAAGGAGGGGAAGAGGGACATCTATATCGCCAGTATTCTCCCCCTGACGAGGAGCATAAGTCGATGGCAAAAAAAAGATTCCCCTTCCCGAAAAAGTAACATCCATAGTGCAGTAGACACGCCTAGAGGGAGGGTGGTAACACCGATACCCCTTCGTGGTAGACGAGTATCCAAGGAGCACACACCGGAGGGCCCGAGGGCCCAATTTTTCACGGTAGGGCAAATGGATGTAGACAAAACATACAGAACCAAAGACACGAGGAGGGAGGTGGGAAGTATAGACCACAGTCATGGTCGACACCTGAGCGAGGGGAGTAGCATAGCTAAGCACACGTGAGGGAAGACGATTGATAAGGTGGGCAGTAGTAAGAACTGCATCACCCCAATAGGACTTAGGAAGGTGCATAGCACTCAGGAGACAGCGGGCAACATCCAATAGGTGCCGGTTTTTCGTTCAGCAACTCCATTTTGGGTAGAGGTGTGAACACGCGTGGTTTGGTGTATGATACCATGACTAGCAAGGTACGAGCCAAAGGCGCCCCGATCGGCATACTCCCCCCCCCCCCCATTGTCACTCTGTAAGACACGAACCACCCCCTTAAATTGGGTTTGAACCATTTTGTGAAAAAGATGAAAACAAGAGAAGACGTCGCTTTTCTTTTTGAGCAAATACACCCAAGTTGTACGAGAAAAAAAGTCAATGAATGTGAGAAACCAACGAAACCCAAAGGTAGATAAAACAAGGGACGGTCCCCAAACATCAAAATGAACAATATCAAACGGAGTGCTACAAGGAGAAGCCAAATGCGATGAACTATGGCGCACATGCTTAGATTCATCACAAATATCACAGACAAAAGTTTGTAAAAAAGGAAAAAAACCAATGAACAATTTTTGAAGGTAAATAGGAGAGGGATGTCCAAGCCGTAGGTGTCAGCGGCGAACATCATCAGCTATAACAGGAGCACAAGAGAGGGCCTGAGAAGAAGGTTGGTCCAGTTAATAGTAATACAGTCCAGCGCGGTTCCTACCACTGTCAATGTTTCGCTTCGTACCCAGTTCCTGAAAAACACAGGAATCAGAAAAAAATTATAGAGCAATTAAGAGAGCGAGTAATGTCACTGATAGACAGAAGATTACGAGTAAAAGAGGGAACATGAAGAACAGATGGTAGAGAGATAGATGGGGAACAAGAGATCTGGCCTTTCTCAACAATAGGAGACAATAAGTCATTAGCAGAAATAACTTTATCCTTACCAGACAAAGGGGTGTAAGAGAGAAAACTTGAGGAAGAGCCGGTCATGTGGTGAGTGGAACCAGAATCAATCACTCACTCAGAAGGAGAGGCGGTGACAGCATGAGCATGCGGCATAGCAATAGTTGCAATGGAAGCGGAAGCACCTAGAGGCTGATCAGACTTAGAGTGCAGTAGACGGCGGAATGCATCCAACTCAGGAGCAGTATGAGGCCCGATCACAGCATGGGGGGCCTCTTCGTAGACGTCGGTAGAGTAAGCAGCATCATGAGGTCTGGAACCACCCGAGCGATTGCCTCCTCATCCAGGCCCTCGTCCACGGCCATGACCACGAGGGGAAAGATGAGGGTGGAGTTTGAAGCACACCTCTCAAGTATGACCTCGGCGGCCATAATAATCACACATAGGAGCAGACGGGCTAGGGCTGAGGACTTGGCCACGACCAACGCTAGTGAGGGCAGAGCGATCAGGAGGGGCACTAGCACTGAGAGACCTTCGACGGTCTTCATCACCCAACATCAGACTGAAGGCCTCGCGAAGGGACGGAAGCGGAGTGTGGTGAAGAATATGCGTCTGAACCATGTCAAACTCCATGTTGAGTCCCATCAAGAAGACATGGAGACGAAAGTGATCCTCCCGTTGTTGTAGCTGGACAGCATCTGCAGTACAGGCGGGAGTGAAGTGGGAGAAGTAGTCCAACTCCTGGTATAGCCGCTCGAACTCAGAAAAAAAGGATGACGTTGTCATAGATCCTTGTCGTAGTTCCAAAATGCGGCGAGTAAGTTCAAAAACCTGCGTAGAGCTGCCAATCAGGGAATATGTCTCCCGGGCACGGGTCCATATATCAAAAGCAGAATCCATCAGCATGTAACTCCGATAAACCTTCAAAGACATAAAGTGAAGGAGCCAAGACACCACCAGGGAGATTTTTGAGTCTCATCGCTTCCAAGAGGGATCAGTCAGTTGGTGCTCCTTAACAGTCCCATCGATGTAGCCATACATCTGGTGGCTACGGATGACATGTAGCGCCGCCCGTGACGATTCAAGATAGTTTGTGTCATCTAATGGGCGGCGGTGATCTTCAGGGAACCAGAGAAGCCATGAGACCGCTGAGAGTCGCTTATCTGAGGCGGAGTCAAGCATGGGGACGACACCGAAGAAGCACCTTCATCGGGGGAAGGAGAAGCCATGGAGAAGACAAAAAACGTAATAACCCGGAGCCAAACAACAGCAGAGGCGGCTGGAGAGACTGTGACAGCCTGCCTCAAACAGAGGAAACGGCGGCCGGACTGCAGCAGGCAGAGAATGCGGCCGTCGGGCGGCAGGAAGCAGGGGAGGCAGCGGGCTGCATCACGCAGAGGGGACGGCGTCCAGGCTGCAGCAGGCAGAGACAGCAGCAGACCGGCGGCAACAAGCAGAGGGGGCAGCGGCGGGCGTTATCACGAAGAAGCGACGGCGATAGGATGAAGACGAGACAACGGGATGCATCACGGAGGGACGGCGGCGACACCCCTCTCAGCAACCGGCGGTGGTATGGGGGTCGCCCAACATGCGGGTTGACGCCGAGCGGGAAGGCGTTGAGCCGAGCGGGACGGAACCGGGGCGGGATGGGTTAGGTCGGAATCGGGGTGAGCGGGATGAGGGAGACGCGGGGTTGGAAGAAATTAGGTTTTTTTTCATATTTTGCTCTGATACCAAGTTGAATCGAGAGAAAGCATGCTTTATTCTTCCACAGCGTGGGAATATATAGGGATTACAATGATATATAATAACGAGACTCACGGTATGGGACTAAACCAACATACGCATAATAATAACAAATAAATGCGGAATATACGACTTGTATAATAACTCTCAAGTATATTATGCACCTATCGTTCTTTGAAATTATTTCTTCTCATGTGCTCAGCACATCAACAGGCTCGGGATATTCGAGCTTCTCAAACTACTTCCTAATACAGATAGAATAGAGCAAGACTAGTAATTTAACAAGTGTTAGACCAAAAGACAAAAATTTACAAGATACAAACACAAAATTCAAACAGGATACCTCAAGTGAAATAGAGTTCCTCAAGAATGTAAGGCCTAAACTTCATTAAGAATTAAAATATTAAAATATCAAATGTTTGAGGATGAAATTTTTATAGGGAGAATGAAATTGTAACACCTAAACTTCATTAAGAATTAAAATATTAAAATATATAAAATTATAAATGAATAAATCCCCAACGATCATTAAAAGAAGGTCGGTGTTGAAATGCTATTGCGAAATTTCAGTAAATATTTTGATGAGATTTTTACGACAAATTTTCTTATTTATTCTTATTGTATTCTTTATTATTCTTATTTTTTATTATATATATTGGGACAAAGGCTTGAGTGTTCTTGTTGTATATATTTAAACATGCTCATATACATAAGAATTACATTATGTTGACTTCTGCTCTTTTGCTGGACTGATTATATGAGGTGGATGTTAACTGGCTGGATGTCACTTTGTTGTCTGGATTAAATTAGGGCTTAATATAATGGCAAAATTTATATGACGGCTAGTTTAACATAATACAATGGCTTTATATTAATATCAGCTGATGGAATGAATTAATGTCTAAATTGACCCTTGGTGGATTTAGGCTCCGTTTGGGGGGACTTATTTTCTCCGGTCAAGCGGTTACGACCGCATGAACCTGACCTTATTAATAAGGTCAGGTTCATGCGGTCGTAACCGCTTGACCGGAGAAAATAAGTCCCCCCAAACGGAGCCTTAAGTTGGTGTCGTTTTAGCTTTTGATGGCAATCAAACTGCTGGTAATAGAGGGGGTTTGATGGGAACTGCCAAGAAAAAGCTTATTTTTATCGTCTCTCGCGATTTCGAGAGCCTTCTGTGCCGTTCTCTATATCCCCAGTCGAGAACCTCCTTTCTTGCCTTGTTCTTCTGCGCTGGAGCTTCAACGTGAAGCTAGGAAGTTTTCTCCTTCCCTCACGACAATCTTGGCCCAAGTTCTGACGTCATTGGATTCTGCAGTAATTAATACAGACGGGTTCATGGGTTTCTACTCTGATACTCATTTCTTCTTCAACTTCTCTGTAAGCATTAAGCTTCTTCCCTTTCCAACTTTCTTCTTTTCATTAGGTGATACAAAAGGAATCTCCAAGTACAATAATTAAGCTTAGTAGGATTTCCTCTTGTTTTGTAACATCTGAATGTGATTTTGATAATAACTGGATGGTTAAGTCTCATTGTTTCAGATCTTGGAATACCTTTTGTTCCCTGTACAGCTCAGCTCTGTCCGTTAGATTGGTGAGCTGTTTGGGATAATGAAATTTTCTCTTAACTCTTAAATGACCGGTAATATTTACCTTAGGGTTTGTCCTTCCTATTAGTGGTGTATTAATCGAATTTTGTGGATTCTTCTGAGGAATTTTATAAAGACTCTACTAGAAGCATTATCACCTAATCGTTTCGCCTGTGAGAACCCTGAAAAGGCGTGTTATCATTCTCTGGTGTCAATGTCGACTTCTGTTTTAAGACGCAACTCATATAAAAAGAGAATTCCTACAATTAAAAATATTACGAGGAATAGAGTTCAGAGATGGGTGCAATGATAACCGTAGGAACGATAGAGGCAAAGAAAAGATTATGGTGAGTTTACCACTGTAATTTATGTTTTACCTTTTCATATTTTTTACTATTACATGCAATGTTATTTTAATATAGAAAATTATTTCCTGCATATGCATATGCATGTTAAATTGAATAAATTCCATATTTTCAGACTTGAATGAATCACTGACAATAGATAACCTCTAATGATTTGACGACTAAAGAGGGCAATAAATATCATTAGGGAACCAGAAAGAGATAAAAGTGTCTAAGGGGAATAATAATAATTAAATAACACCTTTAATTTTATAAATAAAGAATATAACAATTGAATGAAAGTAAACGGATAATGAAATCACTTACTGCATCGATGCATAGGTATGCTAAGGGTAAACATAAGGGGTGAATCGCCTACTAATGTACTGATTTTCTAATTCAAGGGACCAAAAGTTCAAACGATTGTTCGATGGCGCTAAATTGGAATAAGATGTCTAATCCAGGGGACCGAAAGGTCAAACATTTGTTCGATAGCACTATACAACAACAACACACAAGCCTTTATCCCACTATAGTGGGGTCGGCTATATGGATCCATTGTCGCCATTCTGCCCTATTTTTTGTCATAATCTCACTAATGCCTAAGTACATCATGTCTTTCCTTATAATTTCATTTCAAGTCTTTATTTATCATCCCCTCCCTCGTTTAACATGTACAGTGACTAGACTCTCACAATGCCTAACAGGTGTCTCTAATGGTCTCCTTTGTACGTGTCCAAACCATCTTAGTTGAGCTTCTCGCATCTTCTCTGTAATTGGTTCTACTCATGTCTTATCCCTGATACATTCATTCCTAATTGTATCCAGTTTCATGTGTTCACACATCCACCTAAGCATTCTCATCTCCGCAACTCCTATTTTTTGCTCATGTACACAATTCACTGCCCAACACTCAGAACCATAGAGCATCGCTGGTCTAATTGCAGTACGGTAAAACGTGCCCTTAAGTTTTAGGTACTTTACGATCACATAAGATCCCTCATGTGAATCTCCACTTCAACCAGCCCGCTTGGATTCTATGTGTCACGTCTTTATCAATACCTCTTTCTTTTTGAACTATCGATCCAAGATATTTAAAACACTCACTACGGAAAATATCTTGATCACCCAACTTAATAATGAAGTCATCTGTCCCAAGTCCGGATAAAAAATGGTGAGGATTGTGTTAGGTAGACGGCCAGGGTAAAATTTAGTCACCCTTGTGAATATGATTCGATAGCGTTATATGATATGAAAATATAAATTGCGGCGATTTGTGGGCGGTTACAAGATATGCCAACTAGCCTAAGAATACTCACATGCTCTAGAGGCAACTTTACAACATGATAACCTAATTTCAACATCTTTAGAGGGACCGTGGAATTAAGAATAAGTTGGAGTTGAAGCAATGGAGACTCGAGAATAGACATGTACAACAAGGAGTAGAAAATGAACCTAATAAAATAATGATAAACTAGGGTCAAAGGATGGTGCTAGAGGAGTTTAGAAGGCTTGAACTTTAATAGAGGTCCAAGGATTAATTTAGAGCAATGTTAATAGCACCCCTGAAGTCGCTATTAGCAGTCATTTCAATGTGTTATTTTGGTTTTTTTGGGTGCTATTAGCCAATAGATGGGTGCTATTAACATTGCCTTTTATTTATAAGAGAAAAACATACATACTAAATTACATGATATGGGACTAATATATCTAACACTCCCCCTCAAGATGGGTCGTGGGAACAATCCAGACCTAATTTGTTACATATAAAGTTCATTCTAGCACCTGTAACTCCCTTAGTAAGAATATATACAACCCGATCTCTGAACTTCACATGACTTAGAGAAATAAGTCTTTCTTCATACTTTTCCCTCATAAAGTATCAATTGACCTCAATGTGTATTGTACGTTCATGAAACACGGGATTAGTAGTTATCTGTATCGCAACTTGATTATCGCACCAAAGAGGAGTTAGATTTTGAACTGGATACTCGATTTCACAAAGAGACTGTCTAATCCACATGATCCCAACAATAGTATGGGACATGGCCCGATATTCCGCTTCTGCACTAGATTTGGCAACCATGGTTGGTTTCTTGCTCTTCCAGGAGAAAAAATTTCTACCCATAAAGATAGTGAACCCTGTGGTTGACTTCTGAGTGACTAAGCAGCATGCACAGTCAGTCACAATACGCCTATATATTGGAATGACCTCGGTTCTAGTACGATATCTCAAGTTTGGGATCTTTCTTTATGTATTTGGCGATTCGGAGTGCAAATTCAAACTGAGAGATAGTTAGAGCAGCCATGAACTGACTGACCTTAATGCACAGGCAATATCAGTACGAGTCATGGCAAATAGTTCAGTTTTTCAACTATTCTTCAATATTTTTCTAGTAAATCAAATAGTTTGCTTTCAACATGAAGACCATTTTCCCCTGATTCAAGTGGAGAATCCATAGGACCGCGGTTAGACATCCCAATGTCAGATAGAAGATCGAGAGCATATTTGTTCTAACAAATAAAGATGGTGTTAGCTTAATCAGTAACTTTAATGTCTAGGAAGTACCGTAATGAGCCCAGATCCTTGGTTTTGAAGTCAGAATGTAAAAATGTCATGAGATTTATTATCTTTCAGAATCATTGTCTGTGATAACAATATCATTGACATATACCACTAAAAGGATAGTACCTATCGAAAAGTTCTGATAAAAGAGAGATGAGTCTTTCATACTATGTGAAAGACTGAACTAAGTGACTATAGATCAGAAACGAGTAAACCATGTTCGAGGGGATTGCTTTAATTCATATAATGACTTCTTGAAGTGGCACACCTTGTTTCTCTCCTCCTCAACAACGAACCAAGGTGGTTGTTCCATGTACACCGCGTCATTCAAGGACCAATGAAGAAAGACATTTTTGATGTCCAATTGGTGCAGGGGCCATTGGTGAGAGACTACAAGTGAAAGCAGGATACAAATGGAGGACATTTTGGTGATTGGGGTAAAATTTTCATCATAATCCACCTCAAAAGTTTGAGCATAACCTTTGGCAACCAAGCGGGCCTTCAAGGGAACCATCTGCGTTGACCTTGATGGCGTAAATCCATTTGCATCCAATAAACCGCTTCCAGTGGGCAAAGGAACCAAGTCCCACGAGTGCAGTGCAGAATGAGAAGTCAATAATCCTTGGTTAGAATTAACAAATAGATATTTGTTCCGACAAGCCCGGCTTCCTTTCCGTACTGCAATGGGCAGTTCCTGGATGATTGGCAAGGGATCCACAGGCATGCTAGCAGAGGCTTCCCGAGAAACAATCGTCGTACTATCGGGGGAATAGGGAGGTTGAGGTGGTTGGCTAATATACTATCAGAAAGGCGCCGATTGTAAACATGTCCCCAAAGAGGACTTGGGAGGTCATCCGGAGAGAGAATGGCAGGTTCGGGACAAGTAACCAAGATAGAATCAAGAAAATGGTCAGGAGGTGTGGATCAACGAGGAAGGTAAGAGTGAGATTCAATGAAGAGAGCATACGTCGATATAATATATATGTGAAGGTAATGAGAATAACATCGATATCCCTTACTAGTACATGAATACCTGAGAAAGATATATTTCAAGGAGCGAGGATCAAGTTTGGAGACAGAGGGTCGAGCATCCCAAACCTAGCAAACACACCCAAAGACTCATAATGGTAGGAAGAACCCATGGTGGTCCGAATAAAGGGTATGGTAGAGTGTCACCCCTGAAGTATATTAGTGGGAAGACAATTGATAAGATGTGCAGCAGTAAGTACTGCATCACGTCAGAAGTGTTTGGGTATGTGCTTATGGTGAAGAATGGCATGTGTGACCTCAAGAAAGTGGCATTTTTTTCTTTCAACAACACTGTTTTGTTGGGGCTATCAAGACAACTAGTTTGATGTGGAATGTCTTTGCCGGACAGAAAGTTAAACATATACTGAGATAAAAATTCTCTACCCTTATCAGTATGAAGACACTTAAAACAAACAGAGAATTGAGTAAATATTTCATTCCACGGGTTTTGGAAAATAGAAGGTAGTTCAAAATGACTTTTCATTAAGTACACTCAAGTCATACGAGAGAAATCATCAATAAAAGTAAAATAATATGTGTCCTAACAGAGTAGGGACAGGACAAGGTCCCCAAATGATGTAATCCAAAATGAGAGTTTTGAAAATAATTTTTTTCATTAACTATTTGATTTAATTTAATATACGTCGAGGGGCCAAAACGAATTTTTGCGCAAAAAAACTACTCTCAACGATAAATTTCCACTAATCCATTAATCGTTATTTGTAAGAAGTTCCCTTGAGCGACTAACGAGTTGAATCATGGCGAGATTTGTAGATCCAAAAGAAAAATCACGCGTAATAATTTATGGATAAACGGCAATAAAAAAACAGTACAAACGTTGAAGGCAAGCTTAAATTAATTAATTAGGATGCATAAAAGTTAAGTAGCAAAAGGCGGTGAGATTACCCAAGGATATGACCCACCCACGTCCAGTCGGCGCACAAGTTGGAACGGAAGCTTGTGGTCAATGTCAGCTGACGAAAGAAAATCGGCTTGTCGTCGACGTCAACAGGACTGGATCGTCGGAGTCAACCAACGAGGTCGACGGTGACCACGTAGGCGGAGGAGGCGCTGGATGATGCGGAGGTGTCGAATCTGGCCGCGGCGAAAGACGTGGATGGCGTGTGGCAAGATGAGGCCGACGGGCAGTTCGTAACCCTTTAGAACTCGCTGGAGTGGTTAATGAGGCGGCTTGACGTCAGCTAGGTGAGGCGACAAGGAACAACAGCTTCTCCGAATACAGAGAGACGAAATATGATTTTCGTTTCTCTGAAACATTTCTGGCGCCCTTTACTATTCTGGATGGCATGTCTTATATCCTGTGAATGGCTATTACCCTTTTTGCTATTTCCTCTTTATTTCCAAAAATATGATAGCACTTATTTCTTTTCCAAACTCTTTCACGTTTTCTGCAAAAATAATTCCCAAGTATTCCCAAACTGATTTCCCAAATGAATACTTCCAAATTTTCAAAGAACTCATCTCATATATTATTATTATCTCCTAGTAAACTTTCTAACTTGTTTTTCTTGGTCTTACCTTTATGCATCCTTTAAATAAATTAAACTTACCTTTTTCTTTCTTACCACATAAATTACCAGACTTTTTTTATTCAAGGTCTCATCAGACGGTCAACCTGATGAGCAAACCAACTTCAATTTTTTTAAAAAAAATACAGTGCGCGAAAGAAATACATGTTAATAAATAAAAGCTGGAAAATAAAATGTGTGACTTAGGATGCGACGAAGGATGCATCACCAAACATCAGAATGAAGTAAATCAAACGGTGCAGTAGCACGAACATCAAGACGAGCAGCATAGCTAACCTTGTAGAGTTTAGTAAAATGACAAGACTCGCAGTTGAGATGAGAAACCTTCCCAAACTCAAGATACAAACGACACATAACATGCAAAGACGGGTGACCGTGATGACAGTGAAGATCCAAGAACTTGGTCGAGGAAGCAGAACAAGCAAAAGGTAAGACTTCATCTAGTGCATACACGCCACCACTCAGCTTCCCTCTAACAATAATACAACTCGTTGACTTTCCCTAAAAAAGAAAACCAAAAGATGTGGAAGTAGCAATACAATTTAAATCACGAGTAAGCTTACCAATCGACAATAAATTGTAAGTAGATCGGGGAACGTGAGCAACCAAGGACAAAATCATGTCGAGTGTCACATCACAGCTACCAAACCCAATAATGGGTACTGTCGATCCATCTAAAACCATAATCAAAGACCCATTATGAGATTTATGAGTGTAAGATACCTAAGGTACTAGTAAGGTGATTAGAAGCGCCCGAATCTGCCAGCCACCGAACAGGACGTTGTGAAGTGAACACTGTCTGAATGGTTTGTGTCACAGCAACACTATGAGCCGGAGAATCAATCTGAACGGCATATTGGCGACAATATTCCTCCTCAAATATTTCAACTGTTCTCAGAATCTTAGATATAGAAGTGGAGTCCGCAAGGTGCGCAGTGTGAGATGATAAAGGAGATTTGGAGGCCCAGTTAGGTTTCCAATGAACAGCCCAACAAGTATCTTTTGTGCGGCCTCGACGCCCACAACGGGTGCAATGTCTCGTGTTGGTGTCGGCCTCCACGGTTACTCCCCCTCCCACCACGAGAAACAAGAGTCATCGACTCTCCAGAGTAAATATGTAGAGCAGATGAAGCAGGGGTACTGGTTGTTCCATCTTTGGTCAGACGATGGTACAAACTAGCAATCTTCAGGGTAGAGGGGCTGACTAGCATTTCAGTCGTTCTTGTCGAGAAATTTGGATCAAGTCCATTCAGTAGCCAAAATAATACAAGGTGCTAACGTTAAGCCTGATGCTCCTCCCTGGTAGAAGGGATCTCTCAAAAATCCAAGATCTCATCAGCAAGAACCTTCCATTCAGCAAATTACTCGGTGACTGAACGTGCCCCTTGTCCTAGTTCAGCCAAATTGGGAAAGAGTTCACCAAGATGAGTAAGGTTGTTCGCCTAAAAAACATCATATGTAAGGTATCCCATAGTTCCTTAGTGAGGTCACAGTTTTTGCACATTCGTTGGATGGGGGTCCATGGAGCTCAGTTGGAGAGCAAAAATGCGGCAATCATCATTGTACTAATCCTCATATTCTGAACTGCCCACATCATGAGTTGGGAGTCGTGTACCTAATAAGGGCATATTGACCCCCTTTTCCACAATTAGAAGTTGGAGGAGGTAAGGATAGTAGTAACAAGCCTTGCATTGGGAGGAAATGTATTGTTGGAATCCCCTGAGGGTACAGTCGTCAGATTGGTGCTCGTGACTGAGGAACTCATGACCTAGCTGTAAGACAGGATGGCAGAGATATTGTTGAAAGAATTCACATCAAGATGGCAGAGAGGCAAGATGGCAGGGAGCACACTATGGCAGATCGGCGGGAGAATACTCAGGAAGAGAGCACTTCAGTAACAGGAAAGCTACTACGTACAAGCATCCAGGGAGCACATCAGCGGAAAAGGGGTACATCAAATTCACCTAATCATGGGAGAAATTCATGGCAGCATTACCGCAAGGAGCGGGGGCACGCCCCCATTTAAGTCACGGCATCTTCAAGCGCAGGGAGGAGTGGCGTCATCTTCAAGTGAGGGAAGCGGAAATGATCGTTGATCAAAGAAGATACAGCGTCGTCGTCAACAACCGGGGCTGCGGTGTCATCGTCGATTAGAAACGACGATGTTAGAGCAGCAGGAAAAGCTTCGATTGGAAGCGTAAATGTCGAGCAGCAGCAGAGAGAGATGCGGGAGAGGGAATCGGCGTACGAGAGGCACAGGATGAGTTACGCCCTAACCTATCTCTAATGTCATGATAGATGGGTTTAGAAGCCTTAATACCTCAATAAAGGTCCAAAGGTTTATTTATAGTTGGAGAAAAACATACATACTGAATTACAAGATATGAGACAAACATATCTAACAGATTGGAAAGGAAGAGGATTAGAACAAAAGTAGCATGAACAAAAGTTGTGCAAAAGGATTAACACAAAATAAGTTTAACAAATCATGGAGCACAAAACAATAGAGAAATAAGGACCCTAAAGCAAGACTAAATAGATGGATTAGGAAAATGATGACAAAGACATTCTTAAGTTGCATGGATTTGGAATTACAATATACGAGAGTACAATTCAATTAAGTAAAGCATTATCGTCAATTGACCATAATATCGAATTCAATTAAGTAAAGCTTCCCCTTCGATCCGCTTCTGTATCAGCGGCTGAGCCAGAAACTATACCTATCCCAGCTGGAGACCTCTAGGAGAATGGATACCAAAGAATTTCACACATCGCGGGTTTCATTTTCCATTTTTCCTTTTCCATTTTATCCTAACCTAAGAAGTTTTTCCACTTTATCTACAATATACGAGAGTACAATTCAATTAAGTAAAGCATTATCCTGCTTCCTCCAAGAACTCGGAATGAGACGTAGCGCTCTCAACTGAGTTTATGGGGGAGGGTCTAAACTGTCTCATAGCATAGATCATAGATTGAGACGAGAATCCAGTGGATGTGGGGATAGACAATAGTCTTGGAGTCTACGACTTAGAGGATGATGATTATGCGGAACTGTATGCTAGTGGATCTATGATTGTCGTGGATTGCATCATCAAAGGGGATGCGACGGAGGACATAGGTTTAGATTCATGTAGATGGTTGTTTCCCCTTGATCCTCCATGTTGAATTATGTTAAGATAGTCGTAGGAGACATTGGTAGATGGATGGTGGGGAGCATGGGGGAGGATACGAAGGAGCCCTAATGTCTTGATGCCAAGCATAATATTTTATTTTTTGCATGCCCGGTTCATAAGATACCACGAAAATAAATACAAAGTTACAATGCTTAAAATATAGTTGATATAAAGTAAGTTCTCGAGAGTTACAATGCTTTGATAGATTTTTTGCATGCCCGGTCCAAGCACAATATTTTATTTTTTGCATGCCCGGTTCATAAGATACCCCGAAAATAAATACAAAGTTACAATGCTTTGATACCAATTGAAAGTGAGAGTAAGATCTATCTCAACTCTAGAGGGGGGTGAATAGAGTTTATTCAAATTAATTTCACAGTTTTGAAATAATCAGCACATATAAAATTCAATTTATAGTATAGTGTAGAGTGCTAGTAAAGAGTTAAAAACAAAGAAGTAAAAAACACAGCACACAGCAAATCAATCACACAAACAAGCCAGAAGACACAAGGAAATATAGTGGTTCCCCAAAAACCTGGGTACATCCACTCTTCTACCACCCTTGGTAGGAATCCACTCAGGATGAGTTGATCAGGTGTCCTGACACCAATGAGCTTTTGATAAGGTGCTCAAAAACCAAAACTGGATTTTTGATAAGGTGTCTTGCCACCACTGAGTTTTGACAAGGCTCTCAGAACCAGACAGAACTTTTGAAGGGAGTTCAAGAACCCTTTTACAGCAGAAAAAGAAAAGATAAGGAGGTGAAGTTGTCTTCTCTGTTCTCAAATCAAATGAGAGAAGACTAGTGGATCTTTTGTTGTCAAAGCTCCCCCTGAGATGTAGACAGGTTCAGGAATGGAAGCTTTGCTCTAGGGTGATAGGTCTTCAGAAGTTTAGATCTCCAGCAAAAGATTGTTTCAGCAAAAGGCTGAAAGATGAGGTGTCTGGAGTTCTTGAGATGAAACTGTGATCACTTTTCTGTAAGCAAAGAGATTGTTATTCTGATTCTTCAGAATTGATCACTTGTTATCTGTCACAGCTTAATTCTTGTTGTTGTGCTCTTTGTATATCCTGTTGTATATTCTATCTGACTGAAGATAAAAAGGAAGATCTGATTCTCTAAAAAAAATTCTTGTCAAAGATAGCCGTTGGCAGTCATAAATGTCTTCCATAAAAAGTCTTGTCTTCTAGAGGAAGGTCCAATAAAACATTCCCTGAATAATTCCTTGAAACTTGCTCCAGAATAAAGACAAACGGCTGGCAGATCTCCTTGACATAAATGCTGAGAGAATTCAAAAACATTCCAAAGACTGGCAGCATTTGAATCCTTAGAATCGTTGATCTCTCAGAAAAATCGTCGATCTGAGCTCTACGATCGTCGAACTGAGCTCAGAGATGGAAACAGATCAAACAGACAGAAAACGTCGAACTGAGCTCGAAGATCGTCGAACCGAGCTCAGCGACCTGAAGAATAGCTGAAGAGAGATCGTCGACCTGAGCTCGAAGAACGTCGACCGGAGTTCGACGATTTATCGAAGTTGAGCTCAGAGAGCGTCGTACCGAGTTCGACGTTTCGTCGACCGGAGTTCGACGAAAATTGCCTTAGACTTGGCTCTATATCCTTGATTTTGGAATGGTCCTGGGGGCAGCTTCAAACCTAAGTTCTAAGCCCTAGACTCATTCTAATGTTGACCTTTACAACTATACAACTAGGTCAACCTGGTTTCCTAAGACAAACATAGTGATCCTTACCCAAATTAGTAATAGGGTGTTCTAACAATCTCCCCCTATTTGGGTTAGGATTACTATTTACAGACAGAATTAGGAAATAAATAAGCATACATTCAAAACAGAAGCTAAATCAACAATGCAATAAGAAAGATATAGCAGCAATGCAGATCACAGATAAAAAGTCAGCAAATATCCAGAGGAGGATGATTGTTCAGCTTACACAATTCACTTCTTCTCAGTTCCCTTTTTAAACATAATTTCTCTGTTGGGATTGAGGGCTTCTTTCTTGGATCTTCTATCATCTTCTGCACCTAAGGAAGTTTGAGATCTGGGCCTTGGAACTACAGCCTCAGGGTGCAGCTTCATATAATCTTCTGGATTAAAGAATTTTCTTGATGCATATCTCTCCAGTTCTTTCTTTCTCTGATCTGATAGAGTTGTTATGTTGGAAGTGTCCTTGCCTTGCTCTCTGGCCTTTTTCATTTGATCAAGAGCAGCCAACTCTTTCATTCTAGCTGTCCAGGACAAGGGGTTGTTCTCAGGATCCTCAAATGGAACAGGAGGTTCATATCTGTTGACGGATTCAGAATCAGTAGGAGAAGTCCTGGAGACAACTGTATCTTTTAGCAAGGGAAAGGACCTGAAGTAGAATCAGTATGGCCTTGTCCTTCCCTTTGATGAAATTTGTGCCCTCTCTGGCTTCCTTTATATTGACCCGTTCTAGATTGATATCCCCTTTGATGTTGTCCCCTTTGATAGTATCTCTGATAAGACTGGGAGGAGCTTTGTCTGGAAGCTGGAGCTTGAGAGGCTGAGCCTGAACCAGAATCTGGAGGAGGAGGAGGAGGAGGCTGATACTGAGAAGATCCTTTTTCATACTTATCCAGCTTCCTTCTCTTCTTCATAGCCTTTAATTGGTTCTTGGAATACTGCATGCAAGGCTCAGATATGGGGCAGTTATGCAGAATATAGTAGGGAATGTCATTAGAATCCTTTGCCTGAGCTGGGGGGACTGTCATCATGGTCTTGCTTCTGGCCTTCCTCTTCTTGGCAATAGTATTTGCAGAGTCATCTGATTCAGTTTGAAATTGATCACTCTCTGAACTTTGAGGTCTGTCATACAAATCATCAATGCTTTTTATGTATTTCTCTTGTAACTTCAACTGATCAGGAGTCAGGGCAGGAGCAGCAGCAGCAGCAGAAATTTGAGCAGAAGGAACTTTTGAAGCAGAAACAACATCAGGAGATGGAGCAGAAGCAGCAGCAGCAATAGGAGCAGAAACAACAGCAGGTGCAGGTTCTTCCAGGTAAGAAGCAAGTTCTTCAGCAGCAGATGTATCTTCAATTACAGGAACCATTTCAGTATCTTCAGTAACAGCAGCAGCAGCTTCATCAACAAGAGGCACAATGGCCTTAGTAGCAGCATCAGAGATGGAAACATAAACATCCACAGCCTTCCAGGAATTCACATATGCTTCAATTTGGCTGGGATCACAGACAGAAATAGGCACAATGGCCTTAGACAAGTCTTCAGTATGTGGAACTGGCAAAGATCTGAAGTAAACTGTATCAAACTCAACGAGTAGCCTCTGGAGGTCCATTGCAAAAGCAGGAGCAAGAGCTGGAGCAGACTCAGGCACAACCACTACTTCAGAAGGCATCTCCCCCTGCCTGGATTCAGGGAGAACTGAATCAAGGCACCCAGAAGAGGTAATTGCCTGAGAGGGAATGAAGGAGGAGAGCTTGGAAGACAGCGTCTTGACATGAGTCAGGAGTGGAGCCAGAGTGGTCTCCAGTAATGAGGTTAGCTTAGGAGCTAGCAGCTCATACAACCTGTCTGCCAGGGCTGATAGATCTACATGCTCAAAAGGGGCTTGAGCAGAGGTAGGAGAGAAGGTTGTTGGAAGGATGTTGGCTGGAGCTGGTGGCATGGAGAATGTGGAGATAGGAGGTGAGGGAATGGATGGCTCTGAGAGTGGAATGGAGGAGATTGAAGATGTTGAGGTGGAGATAGGTGAGGCAAGAGAAGGTGTGAAGGATGGTTGGGAGAGAATTTCGTGCAGCATTTGTTGGAATGAGGAGGTAGAGGGAGGCTCAGGAGGAGTGGAAGGTGAATCATCCATAAAGGAATCATCTACAAGGGAAAATGATGGTGAGGTGAAGATTGGATAAGAGAAAAGATGATGGAATTCCTCTGAGGTAGATGCTGGAGGGGGTGAAACTGGTGAAGAAATGGTAATGGGGGAAGATATGGCAATGGTGGTGATTGGAGGTGAGGATGAAATGGCTGGGGTAGAGACAGCTGGAGGAGGAGAAGAAGCAGGCAACACTTCTGCTGGGGCAGAGACCAGAGGTGGAGTGACTGAGGCAGTCCTGGTGCCTGAAGTCAGTGGTGCAGCAGCTCTGGTAGGGTTTACAATCTGCCTGTCCCATTTGCTGAAAAGGGCACAGGAGAGCCTCTTGGATGCATTAATGAACATCCCAGAAGAGGTTAGCAGCTCAGGGCATCTGGAATGCAGATAGACCCCTAGAATTCTCCCAAAACTGACAGCAGTCTTATTCAGCTTCTTCTTAATCAAGTTGAAGAAAATTGATCCCCAGTCTAGATGTTTCTTATCAAGCAGAGCTCCCATTAGACAAAATTGATATCTTGATATGGTATCATGGGCTGAGTGCTTGGCCAGAAGCACTTTCCCAACTACATCAGCCAAAAATTGAAATTCTATCGACAGATTTTTCTTCAGCAGTTTGTTAGGGTTCACAGCATTGTGACCCATTCTATCAAGCATGGAGTCATACTCCTCTCCAGATAACTCTATGGAATCTTCTCCAGAACTAAGATGAAAAACTTCAGTTAAAAGAGTCGGGGACAATTGTACCTGAGTCCCTTTGATGAAGCCGACGACAGAGTTCTCATTCTCATCTGTTGCTGTATAACACCATTCTTTTATTTCTTCTGATGCAATCTTCATTCTGGTAGTCATTATTTGGGATAGCTGCTGTTCTCTGAATAGATTGAGAATGTCTTTGAAGCGTTGGTCGCTTCCATCAAATGAGTTCATGTCGATATCAAACCCGGTGTCGAATTTCATTTTGGAAATCGCAGCACTGGAGTCAGCCA
This sequence comes from Platanthera zijinensis, assembly GCA_039513925.1. Classification (NCBI taxonomy): domain Eukaryota; kingdom Viridiplantae; phylum Streptophyta; class Magnoliopsida; order Asparagales; family Orchidaceae; genus Platanthera; species Platanthera zijinensis. The sequence goes on along the minus strand of CM077080.1, from coordinate 221,555,711 downwards.
TTTGTACCTGCAACAAAGAACCAAACACGACCAAGCGTAGAAGATTTGGAGGGAAAAAGAAGAAAGTTGCAGAGAGTATGAAAGCGCAAAGATGAACGACGGCTGAAGAAATGATTTTATATTAGGGTTCGACGGCGAAACGGAAAATCGTGGAGCTCGGTTCGACAAAACGTCGTTCTCAGCTCGACGATTTGGGCTACAGAAGGAATCTGAAGAGACTTCAATGTCGTCGATCTTCGTTCGACGATGTTGAAAAGCGTCGAGCTCCGCTCGACGACCTCTGAACAGAAAGAGAGAAAACCTGGAGCTAACGGAGGCGCTGAACTCAGATCGACGATTTCGGAAACGTCGATCTCTGGTCGACGTTTTTTAGAAAGACGTCGATCTACGTTCGACGATTTCTGAGAAAGCGTCGAGCGCAGTTCAGAGACAAAGCCTATTCTACAGATACAAAAAGAACTGAATTTTTTTTTTTTTTTAGCCTAGTCTTGGTGTGTTTTAACTTTTCAAAAATCTTGTAAATTAGTTTAGACTTCCTCCATCTAACATGCCTAACTGATTTAGGAAGAAACTGTGTTTCTTTTCATCCAAAGGCTTGGTGAAAATATCTCCCCTTTGCAAATCAGTAGGGATATATTGAAGTTCAATTTTATTTTTCTCTACATTATCCCTTAGAAAATGATGTCTAATCTCTATGTGTTTTGTCCTACTATGGAGGACTGGATTTTGTGCTATAGAGATAGCACTAGTATTATCACAAAAAATTTTAGACTTCTCTATGTTGTAGCCATAGTCTATGAGCTGATTTTGTATCCACAATATTTGTGAACAGCAACTGCCTGCAGCCATATATTCAGCTTCAGCAGTGAGTTTGACACAGATGTTTGCTTCTTACAAAACCAGGAGACAAGTCTGTCACCAAGGAACTGACAAGTTCCACTAGTGTTTTTCCTGTCTACTCTGCATCCAGCATAATCAGCATCTGAAAATCCAGTTAGTTCAAATCCTGAGTCTTTTGGATACCAGAGTCCTAGATTTGGACAACTTTTTACATATCTAAGAATCCTTTTAACTAGAGTTAGGTGTGACTCTCTAGGGCTTACTTGGAATCTAGCACATATGCATGTAGCAAACATTATATCTGGTCTACTAGCTGTAAGGTACAATAGAGAGCCAATCATTGCTCTATAAGTTGTCTGATCAACTGGTTTCCCATGTTCATCAGCATCCAATACAGCATTGGTAGGCATGGGTGTTTTCATACAAGATGCCTCAGACATACCAAATCTCTTAACCAATTCTTTAGCATACTTGGTTTAGGAAATAAATATGCCCTCAGCATGTTGTTTTACTTGCAATCCTAAGAAGAAGGAGAGCTCACCCATGCTACTCATTTCAAATTTGGAATGCATCAGGTTGGAAAACCTTCTGCACAAGTTTGAATCAGTAGATCCAAATATGATATCATTTACATAAATTTGTACTAGTAGGGTATGGGACTTATGGGTTCTAATAAAAAGAGTTTGGTCTACTCTCCCCCTAACAAAATCATTTTCCAGAAGAAAACATGTTAGGGTCTCATACCATGCTCTAGGAGCTTGCTTGAGACCATATAATGCTTTATGCAATTTGAAAACATAATCAGGGTGAGTTAGAGAGATAAAACCTGGAGGTTGTCTAACATAGACTTCCTCTTTGAAGTCCCCATTGAGAAATGCACTCTTCACATCCATCTGTTAGACCTTGAATCCCTTGTGAGCAGCATAAGCTAGGAATATTCTAATGGCCTCTAACCTTGCAACTGGTACAAAAGTCTGGTCATAGTCTATTCCTTCTTGTTGAGAATAGCCTTGAGCAACTAGCCTTACCTTGTTTCTGACAATAACTCCTTGATCATCCAGCTTGTTTCTGAACACCCACTTTGTTCCAACAATGGAGTGATCCTTTGGCTTAGGCACTAGTTCCCAAACTTTATTCCTTTCAAATTGATGCAACTCCTCTTGCATTGCAATGATCCAGTGTGGATCTTGCTCTGCATCTTGAATGGATTGAGGCTCAACTTGAGATAGGAAGCAGGTGTGCATCAGGTTTTGGTTGACCTGATTTCTGGTTTGCACACCAGCTGAGATGTCTTCAATTACTTGTGAAATTGGATGATCTCTTGTTGTTACTAAATCAACATGGGGTGTTGATTGTTCGCCGACCTGTGTTATTGTTTCCTCTTGTGGAATAACAACTGGCTCTTCAGGATGATTTTCTTCAAGAGGTTGAACTTCTTCTTCATCATCACTGCTCTCATTCTTTTGCAGAATAGGTTGAGTGGCTGTATCCTCTTCTTTAAACTGTAATCTGTCCATACTTTCTGAAATAGAGTGTACCTGCAAAGGTTCTATGGTAGAAGTAGACTTTTCTTTATAACACATGTTAGTCTCATCAAAAGTAACATGAACAGATTCTTCAATTTTACAGGAAGATTTATTATATACCATATAGGCCTTGCTGATCATGGAGTATCCCAGAAACACTCCTTCATCAGCTTTAGCTTGGAATTTTGCTAGATACTTCTTGTCATTATTATGAATATAACAAGTGCAGCCAAAAATTTTAAAATAATCTACTTTAGGTTCCTTCCCTTTGAGCAATTCATAGGGAGTCTTGCCCTTTAGTTTATGTATCAGGCTTCTATTTAGCACATAGTTGGAGGTGTTCACTGCCTCAGCCCAAAAGGATAGAGGTAGGTGAGCATCTGTCAACAATGTAGTAGCAGATTCAATTAGGGTTCTATTTTTTCTTTCAGCTACCCCATTTTGTTGAGGAGTTCTAGGAGCTGAGAAAGTGTGCATGATCCCTTCACTTTGACAGAACTCTTGCATAAGAAGAGAATCAAACTCTGTCCCATGATCACTTCTGATCAGGGCAATGTGAGTGTTGAACTCAATCTGTATGCATTTGAGAAACTCTGTCAAACACTTAAAGTTATCAGACTTCTTCCTCAGAAAGAATACTCAAGTGAATCTAGAGAAGTCATCTACAATCACTAAAGCATAAGATTTCTCTCCTAAGCTGTGTACTGTAATGGGTCCAAAAAGATCCATGTGCAACAAATACAGAATCCTAGGTGAATCACTCTTATTAAGTGACTTAAAGCTATTTTTAGTTTGCTTGTCTAATTGACAAGCCTTGCAAAGTCCTTCCTTCTTGTAGGGGCCAGAAGGTAGTCCTCTAACAAGGTTGTCCTTGGATAGCCTAGCAATGGTTCTAAGGTTTAGGTGTCCTAATCTCTTATGTCATAAAACATTTGGCTTAGATATGGAATTGAATAAACAGATATCTACTTTAGATGAAAGAAAATCTACTAAGTAAATGTTACCTGTCCTTTTACCTGTTAACACAGTTGTGTTATCCTCTGACTTGATCTTGCACAGGAATTTGTTGAAAGTCACATTGTATCCTTCATCACATAGCTGACTGATACTTATCAGATTGTGCTTCAGTCCTTCTACATATGTCACCTTCTTGAAAGTGACTGAGCCTATCTGAGCAGCACCATATCCTTTGTTTTGGCCAAAATTTGAATCACCAAAAATCACTTTGGGTCCAAGTTTGGTTATGAAGGATGATAGGTTCTCCTTGTTCCCTGTCATGTGCTTTGAGTACCCACTATCCAGATACCATAACTGGTTTGATGTTGGATAGGTCTTCACCTGCACAAAAATAGCTTATATGTTTTTGACCCAGTTAACCTTGAGCCTAGGTTGATATCCTTTGAATTCAGAAATGAAAGACATCCCAGGTTGACTCTTATAACCTTCAGGATGGTATCTCCTAGGAGGTACTATCCATTCAGTATAGGGGTTAAAGCCTTGGGATGTGGGACTTCTGGGATTGAATCTAGATGTGCCATTGAAGGAATGTTCACAGACCTGATCTCTGATCGACGATCGTCGAGCTGAGGTCGACGATCTTGGGTCAGATCGTCGATCTCTGTTCGAAGATCGATTATTCTGGAGTTCAGAGTTTGGATATCGTCGAGCTGAGGTCGACGATCTTGGGTTAGATCGTCGAGCTCTGTTCGACGATCGTCGAGCTCTGCTTGATAAGAAACATCTAGACTGGGGATCAATTTTCTTCAACCTGATTAAGAAGAAGCTGAATAAGACTGCTGTCAGTAAGATCTACAGGCTAACACCTGAACCAAAAGATCCTTGATAAGATCAATCTCTTAAAAGGGTTATTTTCACTATATCTATCTATTTAAATAGACATGACACAGAACAAGGATTATGCAAGCACCAGACCTCCAGTGTGCAATCTATCTAAGTTTGCACTTTGGAAAGCAAGGATTAGACTATATATGAACTCTATTGATGAAGATATTTTCAATTCTGTCTTGACAGTTTGTCCAAGTCCACCAGCAAGCTCAAGCACAAATGCTGTCTTGACAGTTTGGATATCGTCGAGCTGAGGTCGACGATCTTGGGTTAGATCCATTCAGCATCTGTTCCTGAGGGAGGTGGAACAGCATTTGTGCTTGAGTTTGCTGGTATGAGACCCTAGCATGCTTTCTTCTGGAAAATGATTTTGTTAGGGGGAGAGTAGACCAAACTCTTTTTATTAGAACCCATAAGTCTCATACCCTACTAGTACAAATTTATGTAGATGATATCATATTTGGATCTACTGATTCAAACTTGTGCAGAAGGTTTTCCAACCTGATGCATTCCAAATTTGAAATGAGTAGCATGGGTGAGCTCTCCTTCTTCTTAGGATTGCAAGTAAAACAGCATGCTGAGGGCATATTTATTTCCCAAACCAAGTATGCTAAAGAATTGGTTAAGAGATTTGGTATGTCTGAGGCATCTTGTATGAAAACACCCATGCCTACCAATGCTGTATTGGATGCTGATGAACATGGGAAACCAGTTGATCAGACAACTTATAGAGCAATGATTGGCTCTCTATTGTACCTTACAGCTAGTAGACCAGATATAATGTTTGCTACATGCATATGTGCTAGATTCCAAGTAAGCCCTAGAGAGTCACACCTAACTCTAGTTAAAAGGATTCTTAGATATGTAAAAAGTTGTCCAAATCTAGGACTCTAGTATCCAAAAGACTCAGGATTTGAACTAACTGGATTTTCAGATGCTGATTATGCTGGATGCAGAGTAGACAGGAAAAACACTAGTGGAACTTGTCAGTTCCTTGGTGACAGACTTGTCTCCTGGTTTTGTAAGAAGCAAACATCTGTGTCAACCTCAACTGCTGAAGCTGAATATATGGCTACAGGCAGTTGCTGTTCACAAATATTGTGGATACAAAATCAGCTCATAGACTATGGCTACAACATAGAGAAGTCTAAAATTTTTTGTGATAATACTAGTGTTATCTCTATAGCACAAAATCCAGTCCTCCATAGTAGGACAAAACACAAAGAGATTAGACATCATTTTTTAAGGAATAATGTAGAGAAAAATAAAATTGAACTTCAATATATCCCTACTGATTTGCAAAAGGGAGATATTTTCATCAAGCCTTTGGATGAAAAGAAACACAGTTTCTTCCTAAATCAGTTAGGCATGTTAGATGGAGGAAGCCTAAACTAATTTACAAGATTTTTGAAAAGTTAAAACACAGCAAGACTAGGCTAAAAAAAAAAAAAAAAAAATTCAGTTCTTTTTGTGTCTGTAGAATAGGTTTTGTCTCTGAACTGCGCTCGACGCTTTCCCAGAAATCGTCGAACGTAGATCGACGTCTTTCTAAAAAACGTCGACCAGAGATCGACGTTTCCGAAATCGTCGATCTGAGTTCAGCGCCTCCGTTAGCTCCAGGTTTTCTCTCTTTCTGTTCAGAGGTCGTCGAGCGGAGCTCGACGCTTTTCAACATCGTCGAACGAAGATCGACGACATTGAAGTCTCTTCAGATTCCTTCTGTAGCCCAAATCGTCGAGCTGAGAACGACGTTTTGTCGAACCGAGCTCCACGATTTTCCGTTTCGCCGTCGAACCCTAATATAAAATCATTTCTTCAGCCGTCGTTCATCTTTGCGCTTTCATACTCTCTGCAACTTTCTTCTTTTTCCCTCCAAATCTTCTACGCTTGGTCGTGTTTGGTTCTTTGTTGCAGGTACAAATGGCTGACTCCAGTGCTGCGATTTCCAAAATGAAATTCGACACCGGGTTTGATATCGACATGAACTCATTTGATGGAAGCGACCAACGCTTCAAAGACATTCTCAATCTATTCAGAGAACAGCAGCTATCCCAAATAATGACTACCAGAATGAAGATTGCATCAGAAGAAATAAAAGAATGGTGTTATACAGCGACAGATGAGAATGAGAACTCTGTCGTCGGCTTCATCAAAGGGACTCAGGTACAATTGTCCCCGGCTCTTTTAACTGAAGTTTTTCATCTTAGTTCTGGAGAAGATTCCATAGAGTTATTTGGAGAGGAGTATGACTCCATGCTTGATAGAATGGGTCACAATGCTGTGAACCCTAACAAACTGCTGAAGAAAAATCTGTCGATAGAATTTCAATTTTTAGCTGATGTAGTTGGGAAAGTGCTTCTGGCCAAGCACTCAGCCCATGATACCATATCAAGATATCAATTTTGTCTAATGGGAGCTCTGCTTGATAAGAAACATCTAGACTGGGGATCAATTTTCTTCAACCTGATTAAGAAGAAGCTGAATAAGACTGCTGTCAGTTTTGGGAGAATTCTAGGGGTCTATCTGCATTCCAGATGCCCTGAGCTGCTAACCTCTTCTGGGATGTTCATTAATGCATCCAAGAGGCTCTCCTGTGCCCTTTTCAGCAAATGGGACAGGTAGATTGTAAACCCTACCAGAGCTGCTGCACCACTGACTTCAGGCACCAGGACTGTCTCAGTCACTCCACCTCTGGTCTCTGCCCCAGCAGAAGTGTTGCTTGCTTCTCCTCCTCCTCCAGCTGTCTCTACCCCAGCCATTTCATCCTCACCTCCAATCACCACCATAGCCATATCTTCCCCCATTACCATTTCTTCACCAGTTTCACCCCCTCCAGCATCTACCTCAGAGGAATTCCATCCTCTTTTCTCTTATCCAATCTTCACCTCACCATCATTTTCCCTTGTAGATGATTCCTTTATGGATGATTCACCTTCCACTCCTCCTGAGCCTCCCTCTACCTCCTCATTCCAACAAATGCTGCACGAAATTCTCTCCCAACCATCCTTCACACCTTCTCTTGCCTCACCTATCTCCACCTCAACATCTTCAATAACCTTCCATTCCTGCTCAATCTACTCCATTCCACTCTCAGAGCCATCCATTCCCTCACCTCTTATCTCCACATTCTTCATGCCACCAGCTCCAGCCAACATCCTTCCAACAACCTTCTCTCCTACCTCTGCTCAAGCCCCTTTTGAGCATTTAGATCTATCAGCCCTGGCAGACAGGTTATATGAGCTGCTAGCTCCTAAGCTAACCTCATTACTGGAGACCACTCTGGCTCCACTCCTGACTCATGTCAAGGCGCTGTCTTCCAAGCTCTCCTCCTTCATTCCCTCTCAGGCAATTACCTCTTCTGGGTGCCTTGATTCAGTTCTCCCTGAATCCAGGCAGGGGGAGATGCCTTCTGAAGTAGTGGTTGTGCCTGAGTCTGCTCCAGCTCTTGCTCCTGCTCCTGCTTTTGCAATGGACCTCCAGAGCCTGCTCGTTGAGTTTGATACAGTTTACTTCAGATCTTTGTCAGTTCCACATACTGAAGACTTGTCTAAGGCCATTGTGCCTATTTCTGTCTGTGATCCCAGCCAAATTGAAGCATATGTGAATTCCTAGAAGGCTGTGGATGTTTATGTTTCCATCTCTGATGCTGCTACTAAGGCCATTGTGCCTCTTGTTGATGAAGATGCTGCTGCTGTTACTGAAGATACTGAAATGGTTCATGTAATTGAAGATACATCTGCTGCTGAAGAACTTGCTTCTTACCTGGAAGAACCTGCACCTGCTGTTGTTTCTGCTCCTATTGCTGCTGCTGCTTCTGCTCCATCTCCTGATGTTGTTTCTACTTCAAAAGTTCATTCTGCTCAAATTTCTGTTGTTGCTGCTGCTGCTGCTCCTGCCCTGACTCCTGATCAGTTGAAGTTACAAGAGAAATACATAAAAAGCATTGATGATTTGTATGACAGACCTCAAAGTTCAGAGAGTGATCAATTTCAAACTGAATCAGATGACTCTGCAAATACTATTGCCAAGAAGAGGAAGGCCAGAAGCAAGGCCATGATGACAGTCCCCCCAGCTCAGGCAAAGGATTCTAATGACATTCCCTACTATATTCTGCATAACTGCCCCATATCTGAGCCTTGGATGCAGTATTCCAAGAACCAATTAAAGGCTATGAAGAAGAGAAGGAAGCTGGATAAGTATGAAAAAGGATCTTCTCAGTATCGCCTCATCCTCCTCCTCCTCCAGATTCTGGTTCAGGCTCAGCCTCTCAAGCTCCAGCTTCCAGACAAAGCTCCTCCCAGTCTTATCAGAGATACTATCAAAGGGGGCAACATCAAAGGGGATATCAATCTAGAACGGGTCAATATAAAGGAAGCCAGAGAGGGCACAGATTTCATCAAGGGAAGGACAAGGCCATACTGATTCTACTTCAGGTCCTTTCCCTTATAAGCTAAAAGATACAGTTGTCTCCAGGACTCCTCCTACTGATTCTGAATCCGTCAACAGATATGAACCTCCTGTTCCATTTGAGGATCCTGAGAACAACCCCTTGTCCTGGACAGCTAGAATGAAAGAGTTGGCTGCTCTTGATCAAATGAAAAAGGCCAGAGAGCAAGGCAAGGACACTTCCAACATAACAACTCTATCAGATCAGAGAAAGAAAGAACTGGAGAGATATGCATCAAGAAAATTCTTTAATCCAGAAGATTATATGAAGCTGCACCCTGAGGCTGTAGTTCCAAGGCCCAGATCTCAAACTTCCTTAGGTGCAGAAGATGATAGAAGATCCAAGAAAGAAGCCCTCAATCCCAACAGAGAAATTATGCTTAAAAAGGGCACTGAGAAGAAGTGAATTGTGTAAGCTGAACAATCATCCTCCTCTGGATATTTGCTGACTTTTTATTTGTGATCTGCATTGTTGCTATATCTTTCTTATTGCATTGTTGATTTAGCTTCTGTTTTGAATGTATGCTTATTTATTTCCTAATTCTGTCTGTAAATAGTAATCCTAACCCAAATATGGGGAGATTGTTGGAACACCCTATTACTAATTTGGGTAAGGATCACTATGTTTGTCTTAGGAAACCAGGTTGACCTAGTTGTATAGTTGTAAAGGTCAACATTAGAATGAGTCTAGGGCTTAGAACTTAGGTTTGAAGCTGCCCCCAGGACCATTCCAAGATCAAGGATATAGAGCCAAGTCTAAGGCAATTTTCGTCGAACTCCGGTCGACGAAACGTCGAACTCGGTTCGACGCTCTCTGAGCTCAACTTCGATAAATCGTCGAACTCCGGTCGACGTTCTTCGAGCTCAGGTCGACGATCTCTCTTCAGCTATTCTTCAGGTCGCTGAGCTCGGTTCGACGATCTTCGAGCTCAGTTCGACGTTTTCTGTCTGTTTGATCTGTTTCCATCTCTGAGCTCAGTTCGACGATCGTAGAGCTCAGATCGACGATTTTTCTGAGAGATCAACGATTCTAAGGATTCAAATGCTGCCAGTCTTTGGAATGTTTTTGAATTCTCTCAGCATTTATGTCAAGGAGATCTGTCAGCCGTTTGTCTTTATTCTTGAAACAAGTTTCAAGGAATTATTCAGGGAATGTTTTATTGGACCTTCCTCTAGAAGACAAGACTTTTTATGGAAGACATTTATGACTGCCAACGGCTATCTTTGACAAGAATTTTTTTTTTAGAGAATCAGATCTTCCTTTTTATCTTCAGTCAGATAGAATATACAACAGGATATACAGAGAGCACAACAACAAGAATTAAGCTGTGACAGATAACAAGTGATCAATTCTGAAGAATCAGAATAACAATCTCTTTGCTTACAGAAAAGTGATCACAGCTTCATCTCAAGAACTCCAGACACCTCATCTTTCAGCCTTTTGCTGAAACAATCTTTTGCTGGAGATCTAAACTTCTGAAGACCTATCACCCTAGAGCAAAGCTTCCATTCCTGAACCTGTCTACATCTCAGGGGGAGCTTTGACAACAAAAGATCCACTAGTCTTCTCTCATTTGATTTGAGAACAGAGAAGACAACTTCACCTCCTTATCTTTTTTTTTCTGCTGTAAAAGGGTTCTTGAACTCCCTTCAAAAGTTCTGTCTGGTTCTGAGAGCCTTGTCAAAACTCAGTGGTGGCAAGACACCTTATCAAAAATCCAGTTTTGGTTTTTGAGCACCTTATCAAAAGCTCATTGGTGTCAGGACACCTGATCAACTCATCCTGAGTGGATTCCTACCAAGGGTGGTAGAAGAGTGGATGTACCCAGGTTTTTGGGGAACCACTATATTTCCTTGTGTCTTCTGGCTTATTTGTCTGATTGATTTGCTGTGTGCTGTGCTCTTTACTTCTTTGTTTTTAACTCTTTACTAGCACTCTACACTATACTATAAATTGAATTTTATATGTGCTGATTATTTCAAAACTGTGAAATTAATTTGAATAAACTCTATTCACCCCCCCTCTAGAGTTGAGATAGATCTTACTCTCACTTTCAATTGGTATCAGAGGGAGGTTGGTTGCTCATACAGGCTAACACCTGAACCAAAATATCATTGATAAGATCAATCTCTTAAGAGGGTTATTTTCACTATATCTATCTATTTAAATAGACATGGCACAGAACAAGGATTATGCAAGCACCAGACCTCCAGTATGCAATCTATCTAAGTTTGCACTTTGGAAAGCAAGGATTAGACTATATATGAACTCTATTGATGAAGATATTTTCAATTCTGTCTTGACAGTTTGTCCAAGTCCACCAGCAAGCTCAAGCACAAATGTTGTTCCACCTCCCTCAGGAACAGATGCTGAAATAAAGAAATGGAAAACTGCAGATGCAAAGGCCATGAACATCTTAGCTCAGACAATGTCTGATGAGATATTTCAGAAGGTAGCTGACTGCAACTCAGCCAAAGGAATTTGGGACAAGCTCTCTGAAATTGTCTCAAGGTCTGCTGATGAAAGGAAAGACAGGAGATCCCATCTGATAAGCCAATATGAGAACTTCAAAAAGGGAGAAGTTGAATCAGTTGCAGACATGTACAACAGATTAAGTCTGATTGTCAATGAGCTGAAGACCTTGGATAAAGAAATCTCATTGACTGAGCTTAATGACAAAATCCTAATGTGCTTCCCCAGCACTTGGGATTCAAGAATCTGGCCAATCAAAGATGCCAGAAGTCTAAATGAGATTACCACTGAAGCTCTCATGGGCAAGCTCAAATCCTATGAGCTGCTCATTAAAAATTGAGAAGAAGAACAAAAGGCTACTTCTCCAGTCACAAGGAAAGGAAAGACCATAGCCTTCAAAGCTGCAGAAGAGGATCCTGAAGATAAAGCTACAGGAAATGATGAGCTTCTAAGTCTACTGGCCAAAAGATTCTACAAGATGGCCAGAAAAGACTTCAGAAAGAGATCATACAAGGGTCATGATAAACCAAGGTATGATAAATCAAATAACAATAAAGAAATCATATGTTTTGGTTGCAGGAAACCAGGTCATATTGTGCCTGACTGTCCAGAAAATAAGAACAAGGAACAAGAAAGATAGAAGAGAAAGAAGAAAGGAAAAAGACTTCAGAAAGAACAGTTCAGACAAACCCTCCTTCAGCAAGAACAAACATACAAGGAAGGGATTTGTTGCTGAGACATGGAGTGAAACTGAAGAAGACTCTGAAGCCTCATCCAGCTCCAGTGATGATGAGGATGATGCTGATGAAAAGGAATTCTGCATGATGGCTATCAATGTCTCTCAAACAGACTCAGAAGCAGAAGAGTCAGAATCAGATTCAGAAGCTCAACTAGAAGAAGATCAGGTAATCAATTCATTTGATTTCAGTTCTGAGGATTTTAAACATGAGTTTAAGGTACTATGCCTAGATCTGTTGGAGTCTGAGAAGGAAATCACTTCCCTCAGAAAACAACTATCTGAGTATAGCACTATAAAATCAGAGAACCTCAAACTCTCTGAGGAGTTGGAATGCTGTAGGGAGGAGATAGCTTCACTGAAAAGTGAACTATCAAAGGCCAAAAAGTTTGAAGAATCCCTAAATGGGAGAAGTATCAGACTGATGGACATTACAAGCACAGTGAACTCTAGATTTAATAGTACACTGGGCTTGGGTGCCTCATCCAGCCAACCTATAATATTAACAACTCCAATCAAATTTGTCTCTGACAAAGGAAAGAGAGTAGTAGAGGTAGCTAGGAAGAATGCAGATCTGCCAGAGAAAATTTTAGTTCAACAGATTGCGCCGAACTGAGCTCAGAGATGGAAACAGATCAAACAGACAGAAAACGTCGAACTGAGCTCGAAGATCGTCGAACCGAGCTCAGCGACCTGAAGAATAGCTGAAGAGAGATCGTCGACCTGAGCTCGAAGAACGTCGACCGGAGTTCGACGATTTATCGAAGTTGAGCTCAGAGAGCGTCGAACCGAGTTCGACGTTTCGTCGACCGGAGTTCGACGAAAATTGCCTTAGACTTGGCTCTATATCCTTGATCTTGGAATGGTCCTGGGGGCAGCTTCAAACCTAAGTTCTAAGCCCTAGACTCATTCTAATGTTGACCTTTACAACTATACAACTAGGTCAACCTGGTTTCCTAAGACAAACATAGTGATCCTTACCCAAATTAGTAATAGGATGTTCCAACACATAATATTTTATTTTTTGCATGCCCGGTTCATAAGATACCCCGAAAATAAATACAAGGTTACAATGCTTAAAATATAAATGATATAAAGTAAGTTCTCGAGAGTAGATTATATAATGAAAATTGCAAAGCCAAAATAATAATGAAATATTGAAATAAATGCGGCGTATTCATGACTTCTCACCATGTGGTCTCGTCATATACACACCCTTAAGTCGTGAGTCACATCACTCTCATCCTTCATATTGAGTTTGTCCTAAAGCTCACGATCGGAATACACCTTCTTGCATTCATCTTCCGGCTCCATAGCATGGAGAAAGATCTCTAGCTCACCCCTCTCCACCTCAAAACAAAATAACTTATTGCAATGATGTCCAGGTGTATACGTCTCATCACAATTGAAAAAGAGCCCTTTTGCATGACTTTGACAGAGAGGTACATCAAATGAAAGGTGTGGGGCCCCATCGAGGCCCCTTTTCTACCCCCGGGGTGGGGTTTCAGTCGATCTGAGGGTTGGTGTCTTCAAGGGAGTGGTAGTCGTTATATGTCGTTGGCACGATCCAGCTAAAAGTAGCGGTCACAAATTTGAGGTTGACTTATGGCATAGCTCTGATCAACAGTGAAGATAGAGGCATGTCGCTCCGCCCAAATGTTGTTCACATGCTTCAATATTGTCTGATATTTCTCTAAATAATCATCAATGGCACCAGCATGTCTAAGGAGGTCAAATGCCCCGAAGGATTATTTCACATCGGCGGGCCAAAGGACAAGTATATTGTTTGAAGTCATCCCATGTCATGTCAAGACGTAGGAACCACATCTAGAACGTCCCTACCAAGTGATAGGAGGCCAATGGAAACCACTTCATGGTCAGCGGCCTCTAACTGGCGAAAAATTGCCCGCATCGGGTCAACCACACTTTTTTAATCATATGTCGAAAACTCAAGTTGACATACCAGCGTTGTTCTCATAACGCCCACCATGGAAGTCCCCGTGGTCGTAGGAGAGGCCATCCATGAAAATTGCTTACTGGAATCGCCTCTACCTCGTTGAGGTGGAACGAGGCTCTCTGGATGGGCAGAGTGATCGGTTGTTGACGACTTTCGAGTGCGGTGAGTTGATCCATCAACGAATGAATGCTTTTGAGCAGCACAGACCTGAATTCCGTCAAGGTCAACTCTAATGCCAAGTTGTCATAAGACATGTTGCAGATCGAGTCACCAGATGGGATGCAACGGAGTACGAGGATGGGGATTATCACATACAGTTATTTCCTCTCCATCCTCTATGTCGACATAAATTAAGATAGATGGTTAGAGCCATTCCGCAGCTTCCAGAATAGGGGCGTCAGTGGATAGATGGTGGGGAGCAAAGGGGAGGAAGATATAAGGAAGCTATAACCTTGTGATATGAAGCATAATATCTTATTTCAGCATACTCGATTCATAAGACACCCTGGATATAAATACAAATTACAATTCTTAACAACAGAAATGAAATAAAGTGATATCTCGAGAGTAAATATAATAACAAAAATGACAGCCCAAATAAGAATGAATTAACAAAATCATATAGCATATTTATACCCTCTCATCATAAGATCTCTTGACATAAACGTGCCAGCAAATCGTCCGTGACAATGACATTATGTTGAGGAAGTTTCTTTCACACTATCAGCATTTGCTTCTTTTTTTTCTTATGTTGCCTGTAAGTATCAGCTTGGTTGCATTAATGATACTCGTATCACAAATAATTTAACAGATGTTTCTAGTCCAGTGACATCCTCTTAAAGGATTCAGTCCAAAGCGTGTTAACAGTCCAAAACAGGTTATGTATGCCTTCTCTGAAAACTTTTCATTCAAACAGCCAAAGACTATCTATCTCTCGTTCCCATCATCTAATTCATGAGATCAAGCAGACAACGCATAAACAAGCTACAAGGTGCAAACCATCCCAAAACTATTTTATAATTTGAAATGTGTATGACAAATAAATAAATAAAATTCTACTTCTACACCTTTTTAGCATAAGAATCAAAAATACTTTTCTAAACTGTTGTTGAACATAGAAAAATAAAATCTCTTTACAAGAGCAAGCAATATTGTGATAAAATAGAAGTCTCAAAAGCAATAAAAAAAGTAAATAAAACCATATTGTAGAGAGTAAAAACCTGCAAGAAAAAAGCCTCCAGCGCGAGAGAATCTCTCATGCTGAATCTAAAATAATCACTTTTCCCGACAATCTCAGTTTTGGGAACAGATGCTGCAAGCTCTGTAAAATTACAGGAGAAAACATTTTACAACATATCCCATAACCAGAATAAAGAGTAGAGAAGATGGAGGGGGAAAATATTGAGCTAGACTGACCTAGCACATTTTTGAGATTGTCATAATTAATTTAAATAGTTTATTGTCAAAGTTCTGAGCAACTTTCGAATTTTTCCTGGTGAACTGTGTGTGTGCGGGGGGGTATAAGTCAGTCATAAGGTATCTTGAACCACACCATAAAGAATTATTCGAAAGGATTAATTGGATTATATCACTCATTCCAACACAAAACTTAGAATTTGATGATATAAAGATTAGAACTTCAAAATTTGTATTCCATCCATCAATTCATTATTAAAATAAAATGATGATTGATGACAGTCTATAGAGAATTATGATAGAAAATTAGATTTCTAATAAAATGCAACAATTTAAACATAAATTATTTTGATCAAAATTTAAATTAATTGAACTTAAAAAAATCATGTGGGTAGTTTCATGGTCCTACAGTATCTGCGAACATAATCACAGTGCTATAATACATTAACAAATTTTGCAATTGTGGTTTTTGCAAATCCATAAGTAGAATATACGGAAATTTTTGCATCTTTTTTCACAATCATTCAACCCGACTTTAATAACTTAGGGCCTGTTTGGGAAGGCTTTTCAGAAAGGAGAAGGAGCGGTGGTAAAAGGATGGTAGGAAAAGAAGCTTTTGGAAAATGTCTATTAGAAAATAAGAACTGTTTGGGTAAACTTCTTTTGCAGAGCTTTTCAAAAAGGAGACACTTTATAAATCGTTTGACAAATCTCCGTTGCGGTAACTTTTTTTATTAAAAATGTGCGTCCGGGGAAAAAGACGCAATTATTTCGCCAGGGCAAGTTTTTTTTCGCCCGGGAGAGAATTTTTCACCGGGTGATGGTTTTTCTCGCCCGGGCGTGAATTTTTCGCCCGGGCGCGATATTTTCGCCCGGGGCCGATATTTTCGCCTGGGCGCCAATTTTTCGGCCAAACCCTATATTTTCGGCCGGGTGTCAATTTTTCGGACGGATGCGAATTTTTTGAACGGGCGCGAATTTTCCGGATGAGCACGAATTTTTTCGGATGACGGCAAATTTTTCGGACGGACGCGAATTTTTAAGACGGGCACTAATTTTTCGACTAGGCGGGAAAATTCCGCCCGGACGCGAATTTTTTGCACGGACGAGATATTTCCGCTCGAAAGCGAAAAAATAGCTTACAAGCTAAAAAAATACACGACCGGGAGAAAAAATCACAAACGGGCAAAAAATCACGTCGAGGCGAAAAATTCGCTCCCGGGCGAAAGAAATAGTGCCCGGGCGAAAAACCGCTCCCGATCAAAAAAATCGCGCCCGGGCGAAAATATCGCCCCCGGCCGAAAAAATCGCGCCTGGGCGAAAATATCGCGCCCAGGCGAAAATATCACGAACGGGCAAAAATATCGCGACCGGGCGAAAAAACCGCGACCGGGCGAAAAAACCACGACCGGGCGAAAAAATCGCGACCGGGGGAAAAAAAAACGCGTGCGGGCGCAAAAATCTCCCGCGGGAGAAAAATCACGCGATGGCGAAAAAATCGCGCCGGTGTAAAAAAATCGCGCCCGGGCAAAAAAATCGGGCCGGTGAAAAAAAATTACGCCCGGGCGAAAAAAGCGCGTCTGGGCAAAAAAATCGCCCCCGGGCAAAAAAATCGGCTCGGTCGAAAAAAAATCGTGCAACGACAAAAAATGGCACACGGATGAAAAAAACGCACCCGAGCGAAAAAATCACGCCGGACGAAAAACCGGCTCGGGCGAAAAATACACGCTCGGGCGGAAAAAAAATCATGCACGGACAAAAAACCGCACTCGGGCCAAAAAAACTCACCCGGGCGAAAAACCGCGCGCCCGGGCAAAAAATTCCAGCCCGAACGAAAAATGCCAACCAGAGCGAAAAATGCTAGCTCAGGCGAAAAATCCGCGTCTGGGCGAAAAATTTGCGCACGAGCGAAAAATTCACGCCCGGACGAAAAATTCGCGCCGGGCAAAAAAAACACCCGGCCAAAAAAATTACGCTCGGGAAAAAAATCGCGTTAAGACAAAAAAATCAAGTTGTAGATTTTTTTAAGAGATAAATGTTTTTGGATGAGAAAGTGCTTTTCGAAAAGGTTGAAAAGTAGGTGACATGTGACTTTTCCAAAAGATGAGCAAATGGAGTTTTTTGCGGTAGCTTTTCCCACCGATAGACAATCCAAACGGTCTATTAAGTATGGTAGCGTTTTCCAGAAAACGAAAAGGAGCTAAAAAGCCCTCCCAAACAGGCCCTTAAAATAGATCGCACCGTCATGTTGAATAGTGATTGGAGAGTGAATTTCAATTTTTCTCCCGCCCAACGATAACTTGATATCGCCCCGCGTTAGCGCAAACCTAAATAAGGAAAGTTTCGCTGTTTGAGGAAGGAAAATTGGGGTGGGACTCGTATTTCAACAATACCGCCCGGCGATAACCACTACTACCGGTAATATCTCCCAAAGAAGTATAATCATGATTTATTCTCTCACGATTCACACCAGATCTCATTCCATCATGAAATAATTTGAAGAGAGGGTCGCCCCATATGCCTTTAGAGACTCCACGGGTCTCAACGCTCAACGACAACGATTCAAAGGAAGATCGAGGCAAAATCAAGATTATTCAAGCAAAGAACTCGCATTCTATGACGATCATTTCAAGCGGTTCTTCTTCTTCTTCCATCGGCATCACTATTGGGGAGTATTTTTACAAAAGTTCTATCTACTTTTGTATTCTTCTTTTTATTTGAGCGTACTTTGATTATCTTGTATTGTGTGTGGGAAATCGCCTCGCATGTGGCGACATCAAGCCATCAAGGAGTACCTCTAGGGGAGAAATGTCTTGAGTGTGGAGACTAGGTCTTGGTTAGATCTAGGGAGGGCATGAGGCTAATATGGGGGTGGATTAGCTAGGGATAGGCGTGAGACCAGTCTGGTGGGGGGGGGGGGGGGGGAAGAGGAGGGAGGAGTGTAGATATAAGTCAGTCATAAGGTATCTTGAACCACGCCATAAAGAATTATTTCGAACGGATTAATTGGATTATATCACTCATTCCAACATAAAACTTAGAATATGATGATATAAAGATTAGAACTCCAAAATTTGTATTCCATCCATCAATTCATCATTAAAATAAAATGATGATTGATGACAGTCTATAGAGAATTATGATAGAAAATTAGATTTCTAATAAAATGCAACAATTTAAACATAAATTATTTTGATCAAAATTTAAATTAATTGAACTTAAAAAAATCATGTGGATAGTTTCATGGTCCTACAGTATCTGCGAACATAATCACAGTGTTATAATACATCAACAAATTTTGCAATTGTGGTTTTTGCAAATCCATAAGTAGAATATACGGAAATTTTTGCATCTTTTTTCACAATCATTCAACCCGACTTTAATAACTTAAAATAGATCGCACCGTCATGCGGATTGAATAGTGATTGGAGAGTGAATTTCAATTTTTTTCCCACCCAACGATAACCTGATATCGCCCCGCGTTAGCGCAAACCTAAATAAGGAAAGTTCCGCTATTTTGAGGAAGGAAAATTGGGGTGGGACTCGTATTTCAACAATACCGCCCAGCGATAACCACTACTACCGGTAATAGCTCCCAAAGAAGTATAATAATGATTTATTCTCTCACGATTCGCACCAGATCTCATTCCATCATGAAATAATTTGAAGAGAGGGTCGCCCCATATGCCTTTAGAGACTCCACGGCTCTCAACGCTCAACGACAACGATTCAAAGGAAGATCGAGGCAAAATCAAGATTATTCAAGCAAAGAACTCGCGTTCAATGACGATCATTTCGAGCGGCTCTTCTTCTTCTTCCTTCGGCATCACTATTGGGGAGTATTTTTACAAAAGTTCTATCTACTTTTGTATTCTTCTTTTTATTTGAGCGGACTTTGATTATCTTGTATTGTGTGTGGGAAATCGCCTCGCATGTGGCGACTAGATAGTGTCATCAAGGAGTACCTCTAGGGGAGAAATGACTTGAGTGTGGAGACTAGGTCTTGGTTAGATCTAGGGAGGGCTTGAGGCTAATACGGGGGTGGATTAGCTAGGGATAGGCGTGAGACCAGTCTGGGGGGTGGATTTTGCTAGGGCCAACCAATTATTAAAGAGAAGAGTCGGTATCAAAAACCAAAGTGTTAGAATTATCGTCATTGATCAATGTTAAAAGATCATAACTTTTGTAATCTTTCATCTTGATTAATATATATATTAAAATACTTTTTCTTTTACACATGCTCTAGAATTAATTTTGCAAAATAAATTATTTTGATTGTGCAGCGGCTTAATCTTTTGTAAAAAAAACTTATTTGTATCAACATTTTATTTAAATAGTAAAGTTTTCTCATCAATGATTTAAATATTTTAAATCATAATTTCTAATGCGCTAAAACTCTCTTCATCATTCAAAATATCTAGTGAAAAGAAAAGATTACGATTTTTTAATATTCCTTATTAACCCACCCCCTCTAAGGAAGCCTTTATATCCATCGCACTGCTCGCCGACCCCTTCCTCCCCGCACTTATAACATGGGTATGAACTGTAACGACCCAAATCATTATAAAATACTTAAAAGATAATAAATATTTGATGATGAGAAATGAAATCAGTGTCAATTTGTTTTTATCATATTTATTTTTCATAGTTATATTTTTGACTTCCACAACAAATTATTTGGTGTCATTTAAAGGTGTTCGATGAAAGTTAAAGATTGAGTTGTTTCATAATATATGGGTGAGTAACATGTCTAAATATTATATTATGAGTAAATATTAAATGAAATCTTGTTGGTTGGGTACTTGTGTTTCTTTACACATGTGGTGTCTGGTTGAATTTAAAGAATAGAAAATGGGACTTGCACATGGCTTCATAAAAGAATTTTGGAGTGAATCGGATGACACCTGGATAATTTAATCGGTGCTTATGTATGGTTGGCAAACATTGGGCGGTCTAAACCGCTTATTGGGCTCGATAAAAGGGTGTCTCATCAACTTCATTCCATCACGCTTTCATTTTTGACATTCCCTCTTCTGCGTGCTCCAACTAGGGCTTGACGCTCCCTCTTCTCTACGCGTCGTCAACAGTAGATTCCTCCCCCTCTTTGGATTCCTGCCACTACTGCTACCTTGATTCTGCCGCTGAGTCTGCTAGGGCCGACAATTCTCCCCTCTGTCAAACAGCGACCTCAGTGCCTCTTCATACATTGTCGGAGCTTTTGGAAGAGCTCGGTTGGACCTTTGTTTGTCCGATAAGTACCGGTTGTACAGCACTTTCTTCCTCCTCCCAATGTAAGCTAACACCTCTTGGATTTGATTATATGGCTAGACAAAAAACAGCTATCTTAAAATAAATTATGGAATCTACTATATTCTTTTTCTAAGTCTTCATGATTGTTGATAGGACTTTGCATTTGCTTTGGTTGACTATCCTCCCCCTTGTGGGCCGAACTCAGATTTTTTATTATGTATTATTTTATTGGCTATTTTGATGTCATTTATTGGCTATTTTGGGTAGGTTTATGTTATTGTTTTGGCTGCCTAAACTTGGGCTGAAATCAGAGCAATGCAAATAGCTTAGTAGATTGCTATGTGATGGTGGGATATGGTGTTTTTCACTGCTGAAAGTATAATTGATTCATTTTTATATATATTTATGAAATCTCAAAGTTCTGGGGTTTTGAATAGAGTTGATTTTGGAGCTTTTATATACTATGTTGCCTATTTTAAAAGGGGGGTTTTGGTTTATTTTGGCTTGGGACTAAGTTTTTATAAAACAAGTTGGCTGATTTTGGGATCTTAAACTAATTTTGATACTATTTTCACTTCTAAGATATTGAGTTTGCTTCCTTTCTGTAAAGATATTGAGTTTGCTTCCTTTCTGTAAAGATATTGAGTTTTCTTCCTTTCTGTAAAGATATTGAGTTTTCTTCCTTTCTGTAAAGATATTGAGTTTTCTTCCTTTCTGTAAAGATATTGAGTTTTCTTCCTTTCTGTAAAGATATTGAGTTTTCTTCCTTTCTGTAAAGATATTGAGTTTTCTTCCTTTCTGTAAAGATATTGAGTTTTCTTCCTTTCTGTAAAGATATTGAGTTTTCTTCCTTTCTGTAAAGATATTGAGTTTTCTTCCTTTCTGTAAAGATATTGAGTTTTCTTCCTTTCTTTAAAGATACTTGAGATATGCATTATATAACATTAATACTCATGTAACATATCCTCAACCCTAGACATACCCAGTGTTGTGGATATCGGCCGACATGTCCGACATGTCGGCCGACATGAAGGTTTGGGAGCAAAAACGACACAAAACCGGCACAATTTCTTTTAATTTCGTTTTGAAAATAGCGGTTAAAACCGACATGTCGGCACCAAATAACGCCCGATATCGGGCGTTATTTTACTTTTTTTTATTATTTAAAAAATTATTTTATTAATTCTTCTAATTATAATACCGATTACCGACCGACCCTTCTCATTTCGACCCCGCTCATTTCACTTCATCCCGCTCTGCCCTAGCTCTCCCCGTCGCTCTGCCCTAGCTCTCCCCGTCGCTCCTGCCCTAGCTCTCCAGCGCGCGTCGCGACACTGTCTCTCTGGTTATTTCTTCTCCCTGCTAGCTGGTGCCTCTGGTTCTCTGATTCTCCGGTGCTCTCTAGCTCGTTGGTGCTCTCCCTCTCTCGCGCGTTGTCGGCACTCTCTCTCTGGTTCTTTCTTCTCTGTTCTCGCTGGTGCTCTCTGGTTCTCTGGTTATCTGGTGCTCTCTAGCTCGTTGGTGCTCTCCCTCTCTCGCGCGCTGTCGGCACTCTCTCTGGTTCTTTCTTCTCTGTTCTCGCTGGTGTTCTCTGGTTCTCTGGTTATCTGGTGCTCTCTAGCTCGTTGGTGCTCTCCCTCTCTCGCACGCTGTCGGCACTTTATCTCTCTGGTTCTTTCTTCACTTTGCTGGCTGGTGCTCTCTGATTTTCTGGTTCTCTGGTGCTCTCTAGCTCACTGGTCATTTCCTCTCACTGCTCGCTGGTGCTCTCTCGGCTGGTTCATTCTTCTTCATACCTCCCCCTCTCATTCTATCGATATGCATTTCATTTTTTTAGTGTTATAATATTATATCAAACATATTATCTAATATTAACTTTTTAAAAAGAATGAATATGCAGAGGCTACTTCATCTTATCCTTATTTATTTGTAGAGGCTACTTTTGAGGTTTTGTCAAGGCTATTATAAATTAAATATCACATCTCCCTACCTTGCTCGTTGGTTCATTCTTGTCCTGATTTATTTGTAGATGCTACTTTTGAGGTTTTGCCAAGGCTATTACAAATTAAATATGCAAGTGATTATTATGTATATATTATTTTATTTACTAAAACTTTAAAACGTATTCATTCTTTTTTAAAAGTTAATATTAGATAATATGTTTAGTGTAAAATTATAGCAGTTTAATCTTTAATGTTTTACTCGTTAGTGCTCGCTGGGCTAAAAGAAAGAACCAGAGACATGTTGTCGGACATGTCGATTTGCTATTTTATTTGTGGTTGCCTTTCTGGTTGTAGCATAGTAGATGCGTTGTTGCTTTATTTGTCTTATTAGTTGCTGCTTTATTTTTATTTGACACTTTTATTAATCAACAAATGATTTGAAATACCCCTATTAATAGTTATTTATCCAACTTCATTTTGCAATCAATGATGCATGTATATCCAATCACATTTGTAGTTGCCCTGCTGCTTTGTGGCTTTTAATAAATAAAATGTGAGATGCTTTGAAAATTTGAATGATACTTGAATGCTTTGTTCATTTTGTTGGATACTTTGAAAGTTTGAATGATAGTTATAACTTTGTATACTAGTATACTACTGAGATTGCAAATTTTGTTGGATAAATAAAGTATTGCATGGATAATATAAAAGATATCTGAAGATCTAACGATCTAATGAAGTTATGGGGCTTTTATGATGTTGATTTTTTTTCAACTAGCAATTTTTCTCGTGATATAGTCATGTAAAATATTTTTTCATTTTGTTTAACTAATATTATGTTCATTTCGTGTCCTATTAGAATGGCTTCTTCTGCTGGTTCTAGTGAGGTTCCCGTATCACTGGTACCAACCGGTAGAGATCCGTTCTGGGCATTTGGTGAGAAGCTGGTTGCAAACGACACAAACCGAATCAAATGCAACTACTGCAAGCAGACAGTGAATGGCGGAATTACACGGTTCAAGAATCACTTGGCTGGGTGGAAGGGTAATGTTAAGTCATGCCCTCAGGTTCCCGCCGATGTTAAGGCTAAAGCGGATTCGGCCCTGAACTCAAATTTAGAGAGTAAGAGGGCTAAAAGTGCCAAGTTTCAAGCAATCCTGAATGAGGTGGTTGTTGGAGGAGTTCATATTGATAAAGAAGAGGACACTAGCATACTTAGGAGCACAGGTTCAAAGGGTCCAATGGACCAGTTTGTTCATTCAGCTGTCGAGTCTACCAAGGGAAAAGAATCCCAACAGAGCACGATAAAGAGTAAGTACAAAAAGAAATCCAGAGATGATGTTGTCGTGTACATAGGTAGATGGGCATATAAAAACGGGATCCCGTTTAACGCCATATGTAATTCATCCTTTCAGCAGATGGCTCGTGTCATTGGTTTATGCGGACCTGGGATGAAGATCCCAACATTTTATGAGTTGAGAGAGAAAATTTTGCATGGGGAGGTGGAGAGGACGAAGGAGATGTTGGGCATATTCACGCAGACCTACAAATTGAATGGTTGCAGTATCATGACCGATGCGTGGACAGATCGGAAGGGTAGGAGCGTGATGAATAGCATGATACATTGTAGTTCTGGAGTGGCATTCTGGCTTTCGAAGAATGTCTCCTCCTCCACACACGATGGAAAGTTCATCTTTGACTTCTTGGATGAGGCGATTGAAAGCCCTGAGAGCCACGGAGAGCATAGTATCTTGCAGATTGTGACGGATAGCGCGTCTAATAATATGGCTACTGCAAAGCTTATGGCTTTGAAAAGACCTATGATTTTTTGGACTTGTTGTGCGGCTCACACTATTAATCTACTGTTACAAGATATAGGAAAATTGAAGCCAATAAAGAGTGCTATTTCCTTAGGCCGGCAACTCTCTATATTCATTTATGGTCACACCATCTCGCTCGACATGTTTAGAGAGTCAACAAAGGAGTTGGACTCTCATGAGCTTATTCGACCAGGTGTGACGAGATTCGCCACAGCATTTCTATCTTTAGAGAGCATTTTAGAGAAGAAGAATCAATTGAGGGGTTTATTCACATCTGCAAAGTGGGCTACAACAAAGTTGGCCAGTAGTGCTGGGGGAAAGCAGGTAAAACTATTGCTTCTTTATTCATTTCATTTAAAATATACGTTTTGAAAGTTGCCCTTTTATAGTATTTTCTTAATATTTTATTTTGCATATGGTAGGCTGCAATGATAGTGATGAGCGCTAGATTTTGGGCGAATGTCGAGCTGGCTGTTGGTATATTCACACCATTTGTGAGAGTTTGGAGAAGAGTCGACGGGGATACACCATCCATGGGATGGTTATATGGTGATATCAAAAAAGCTAGGGAAGAGGTTGCCGTAGTTCTCGATCACCAAGAGAACAAATATCTTCCTATATGGAAGTTGATTGATAGCAGATGGGAGAAGAAGATGAGTAGCCCTCTGCACCTTGCAGGTTATTACTTAAACCCAAATTTTTATTATTTTTGTCGAGTGGAGATTGAACAGTCATATGCACTTTGCAGGGTATTACTTAAACCCATTTTATTATTATTCTCATCGAGTGGAGATTGAGGCTGACGGAAGGTTTATGAGTGGTTTTGTTGAGTGTCTCAAGGATATATAGGAAAGATCCTTCTACACAAGATCACATCAGCGCTGAGCTTGATGTTTACCAATACCAACAAGGGTTATTTGGTAAAGAGATGGAAAAGAGACAGCTACAAAATCCAAACTTAAATCCAGGTACATTTTAATATATATATTTATTAACAATAATGATGTATTTATGTATAATAAATGAATAATTAATAGTTTAATACATTGTGTTGTCATTTTAATTTTCACAGTACATTGGTGGCGGCTTAACGGTGCTGATACGCCGTACCTTAAAACTATGGCCATGAAAATTTTAAGTCTGACTACTTCATCTTCTGGCTGTGAGAGGAACTGGAGCACCTTAGAGATGGTATACATTAATTTAGTTATGTAGTTAAACATTTATATCTTATTATATGATTATATGCATTATTTAACTCTTTTTAAAAATTTACAGATACATTCTAAAAAGAGAAATAAACTTGATAGCAAGAGATTGAACGATTTAGTATTTGCAAAGTTCAATGCTTTGCTAAAGTCGAAATATTCAGAGACATCTCGAGATCCATTGGCAGCTAAGAATGTTGATTCTGGAATGGTACAAGAGTGGATGGTGAATGTTGATCCTGAGGAGGATGAAGATGACGATGATGAAGTCTTTTCTGGCGAGGGGCTGACATGGGCGCAAATTGGCAATATAGTCGACGCTGATCATGATGAAAGGAGACCTCAAAGATTAGCTACAAGCAAAGACGTGGCAATTAGTTATCAAAGAAGGGGAAAGAGAAAAATATCTAAAGTGGACGAGGGGGATCTAGAGGGTTCATCGGATGAAGATCATATTCTATCTACTATGCCGACTATAGATGAGTTTTCAGGCGATGAAGAATGAGGTATGTTTGAAATTTGATTTTTGGAATTTTAATCTTAAAATCACTAGTTTTGCAAATTTTCATCTTAAAAGTGTTGTATGTTAAATGCTACATATAGATTTTAATATTTAAAAGCTCAATAAGTTGTAAAATAGGTAGTACTGTGATATGTATAAAAATTAAAAAATAACATTTAATTACATATATAATTAATTAAATATTAAAATCCGATATATGAAATATCCCCGATATATCCCCCGATATATAAAAAACCGACATGAAAACCCAAACCGACGTGTCCCCGACATCTGACATCTGCAACATTGGACATACCTTTAATAAAAGTCGTCATCTTAGAGTCAACATCACATTTATCTAAGAGACGCAACTCAATTAAAGATGTGTGATATTTCAATATTTTTTGAGACCGAGTAATGCAACCTGAGTCGCGGCTTCTTCTTCTTATTATTATTGTACTTATGTCTTTATTTGTGTAGCGCATGCTTTCGCGGTTATTTGGATCGTTGTGTTGTATCGTGCATGTTATTAGCGCCTCTATGTAATTTTGTGTTGCGCATGTTTGTTCGGCTTGTTGGCGTGACCGACCAACAAGACCCTGAATGCAAAAGTCCGTTAATTTAGGAGATAAGTTAATTAGGGCAAGGTTAACGCAATTAACTATTTTTAAATCATCTCATATGCCCTCTTGAAAGCCCACTCTAAATTTTAAGCCTTTATTAACTCCTAAAATGAAAAAACCTTAATCCTATCTTATAAAAACAGTCAGTATCCTACCAATGAGAGCAGCCTGGAAAAATAATCGAACGAGACCAAAATTGTCTTCATTCGATTCCATCCAATGTCGTAAATGCAAGCCACGGTTTAATTCTCTATGGTAGCTCCCTCCCGCTTGCTCGACATCACCATCCCCTTCCTCTCCAGTCAGTGTCGCTGTTACGGATCTACACGACGACGAGCCTCTTTGGAAAGTTTACACGCGTCGAGCGCGTATATCGGAGGGGACCGCCATTACCGCAAGAGATAATTAATCAATTACGAGACGATATTTGTTTCTCTATTTGTTTGTGTCAATTATGGGTGTTATTTGTTGTTTTATTTGCTTGCGTCATTTTTAGTAATTTGTATTTCCTAAATTAAGTTGTTTCCTTTTGTATTCTCTCTTCATCACTATAAGAGAACGTGTAAGCCTTGTATTAGAACCATCTCGGATGAATGTTATGTTTTCTCTTCTCTATCCCTAATTCCCTCTCTCTCTCTCTCTACTTCCCCTCTCTACCTCTTGTCTCTTATCCCTCTGCTCCCCTCCCTCTTACTCGGCTCCGCAACAAAGTGGTCCGACCTGCCGGATCCGCCCGCCTCCGGCCGCCGGAGAACCAGCCCCACCTTGTCCCGTACCGCCACAGCCGTTCGCTGCCACATTCCACGGACGCCCTCATGGCCCACAACGCTCGTTCAACTGTGGATCTTCAGCAGGAGGACCCCGCCGCTGAGGCCCTCCGCCGCGTCGAAGCCCAGGAAGCCCTAGTCGCCTCCATGCACGCCTCCATCCTCGCCCTTCATGCCAAGGTGGATGCACTCCAACCGCCCGCCGCCTCGTCCACCAGCGGATCTGCGGGCTCGGGCCCCGGCGGATCCCTCCTCGGGGCGTCACCATTTTCGCCCATCGGGGAGACCCCGGCCCCGCCGCCCCCTGGCCATCTGACCCTTTCCTTGGACCTCCCTAGCTTCGCCGACGTAGATCCGATGGGGTGGATCGCCAAAGCGGAACAGTATTTCGACCTCAATCACACTCCCGACCACGACAAGGTCTTTACCGCCGTCGTGGGACTCGACGGCTCCGCCCTACATTGGGCTCGATGGCTCCGCCAGACCAACCCGTTCATCTAATGGTCGGCACTCAAGCAAGAAATGATAGGTCGCTACGACACCCGCTACTCGGGCTCCGCTATCGAACGACTGTGTGGGGTACGCCAACTCGGTACACTGGATGACTACATTGATGAGTTTGTGGCCCTCGTCACCCATGTTCCAGGCTTACCACCGGATCACTACCTCGGCTTCTTCATGCAGGGCCTCTTGCCCCACATCCGCTCCCGGCTTCGCACGCATCACCCCCGGACGGTGTCCGAAGCCCTGGACATGGCCCGCCTCGTAGAGGCGGATTTGGCTCCTCGACACACACCACCTCCGGGCAGACACCCGCCGGGGGGGCGGCCTTGGCAGACCACCACCCCAGAGCCGCCAGCCCCTCGGGTTGCACCAACTGCTCGGCCAGCTCGTCCGCCGCCCCTCAACGGTTCTCCAACCATGAGTTCGATGAGCTCCGTCGCAAAGGGTTGTGTTTACGTTGTCGGCAACCTACTCCCCAACCCACGTCTGCACGGTCAAGGAATTTCGGGCCATCATCGGCGATGTCGAACCAGAGATCACCTTGGCCGATTTCGAGGACCTAGAGATCACAGAGGAGGACGCCACCGACGGCACAGGCGTCGTGACTTTCCATCAGTTGGAGCTTCCGTGTTTTTCAGTGGGTGGCATTTCTGGGCCGCAAACAATGAAATTGGTCGGCAAACTGGGCGATCGCCACATTATCATCATGGTGGACAGCGGGGCGAGCCATAATTTCCTCTCCGCTCATCTGCCACACCAACTCCGACTACCGATGGAACCCGCGCCAGACTTCATGGTTAGTTTGGGCGATGGCCGCCGGCGAGCGGTCCAGGGCCGCTGCCCCTCCGTTCCCTTTTTAGTGGGCTCTCACTCGGTGACGGCGGATTTTTACATCTTCGGCCTCGGCGGAATCGACGCTATCATAGGAGTGGCGTGGCTCTGCACACTGGGGGACGTACGGGTCAATTGGAAAACTATGACGATGCGGTTTCTCCAGGACGGTCGAGAGTGCTGCCTGGTGGGGGATGCAGCCCTACTCTGTGCTCCTGTCTCCTCCCGCACGATTCAGAGGACAACGGACGTCGAGTTTTCTGCATGGCTCTGGTCTATCACGGATGTGGTCCCACCGACCCAGGCATCACCTCCGGATATGCAGGACCTCTTGTCGGAGTTTGCGGACCTCTTCACGGCACCATCAGGATTACCCCCAGCCCGGCCACACGACCATGCCATCCCTCTTCAACCTGGCGTGTCGGCGGTATCAGTCCGCCCTTATCGTTATGGGCACGTGCAGAAGGAGGAGATAGAGAGGCTCGTCTCAGTGCTGATAGTGGGGCCTCATTCGCCTCAGTGCGAGCCCCTTTTCTAGCCCGATACTCTTGGTCAGAAAGAAGGATGGCAGCTGGCGCTTCTATGTGGACTATCGGGAGCTCAACAAAGCAACTATTCCAGATAAGTACTCGATACCGGTGATCCAGGAGCTTCTGGATGAGCTCCACGGCGCCTCCGTTTTCACCAAGTTGGACCTCCGTGCTGGCTACCACCAGATTCGAGTTCAGTCGGCCGACGTCGCCAAGACGGCCTTCCGGACACATGACGGCCACTACGAGTTCCTGGTTATGCCTTTCGGCCTGACCAACGCACCAGCAACCTTCCAGGCCACGATGAACGACATATTCCGGCTGGTACTTCGCCACCATGTACTTGTTTTTTTCGATGACATCTTGGTCTACAGTTCTTCGTGGCAGGAGCACCTACAGCACGTCCGACAAACATTGGCGACTCTCCAGCATCACCACCTCAAACTCCACCCGACGAAGTGCTCTTTCGGGGTTCCAGAGGTGTGTTACTTGGGGCATACCATCTCCGCTGCAGGAGTTGCGATGGATAGCGACAAGATCGAGGTGGCCAACCCCGTCGTCTCTCCGTGATGTGCGAGGATTCCTGATCCTGACGGGATACTATCGGCGGTTCATTCAGGGATACGGCACGATAGCCCGGCCCCTCACCCAACTTCTCAAGAAAGCGGTCGAAGGCCCCTTCGAATGGCCGGCAGCGGCCGCCACCGCCTTCACCGCTCTCCAACAGGCCTTGGTTCGGGCCCCAGTGGTAGCTATGTCGGACTTTTCCCAACCCTTCCTCGTGGAGTGCGATGCGTCGGGCGTCGGCGTGGGGGCTGTCCTCATGCAAGCCGGCCGCCCGGTGACCTATTTCAGCCGCGCATTCTCAGACACCATTCGCAGTCGATCAGCATACGAGAACGAGCTCATGGGCCTCGTCCTCGCGGTACAACATTGGCGGCCCTACCTACTAGGCAGACGATTCGTGGTTCGCACCGACCACCATAGCCTTCGCTACCTCCTCCAGCAGAAGATTGTCACGCCCGCTCAGCAGGTGTGGGTGGCCAAGCTATTGGGCTATGACTTCAGCATCGAGTTCCGGCTAGGGAAGGAGAACCGCGCAGCCGACGCTCTCTCACGCAACCCCATGCTTGCAGCCATCTCCCGGGCGGTGTGGGAGGACGCGGACACCCTTCAAAAGGAAGTGGAGGCAGATCAGGCACTGAACAAGATTCGGACGGCCCTCATCATAGATGACACCACCCACCCACCGTTCTCCTTGGTAGATGGTCGCCTACTCTTCAAAGGCCGCCTCGTCCTCGCCCCCTCTTCCCCGAGCATTCCTCGATTACTGGCTAAGTTCCATGCATCCCCGACAGGAGGACATGCCGAGGCGTACCGGATGTATCGACGGCTGGCGGCCTCAATTTATTGGCCTCACATGTTCCGACAGGTCAAAGCCTTCGTGGCTGCCTGCCTCATCTGCCAGAAGGCCAAGTACGAAGCCGTTTTTCCGGGGGGTCTACTCCAGCCACTGCCTATTCCCGACCACATTTGGGACGACGTCGCCATGGACTTCATCACTCGGCTGCCCCGCTCTCAGGGATTCGACTGTATCTTAGTCGTAGTAGACCGGCTCTCGAAGTATGCGCACTTCATTCCCCTCCGTCATCCTTACACGGCAGCCACAGTCGCCGACAGCTTCATTCAGGGGGTTGTACGCCTTCACGGGTTTCCCCGATCGATCGTCAGCGACCAAGACCCGCTCTTCTTGAGCTCCTTATGGACTACACTATTTCGCCTGCAGGGCACCCGTCTCCGCATGAGCACGGCATACCATCCCCAGACCGACGGCCAGTCAGAGGTGCTCAATCGGTGTTTGGAGACATATCTCCGCTGCTTCGTGGGAGAGCAGACGCGTAGCTGGGCCAAGTGGCTTGGGTGGGCCGAGTACTCATACAACACTGCCCACCACCTGGCGGCCGACATCACCCCATTTAAGGTTGTTTACGGTCGTTCTCCTCCGCCCATCATTCGCCACCTTCCAGGGGAGTGCCAAGTGGAGAGCCTGGCATCAGCTCTGCGCGACCGGGATACTATTTTGGATCACTTGAAGCACCACCTCCGACGGGCCCAACAGAAGATGGTCTCTTTCGCCAACAGGAAACGACGGGATCTCTCTTTTGAAGTAGGGGACAAGGTCTTCATCAAACTCCACCCATACCGCCAGCTTTCGGTGGCCCGACGACCATGCCCAAAATTGGCCGGCCGCTTCTTCGGGCCATTCGAGGTCCTTGCACGCATCGGAGCAGTAGCCTACTGCATTCGCATTCCGGACGGGAGCCGCATCCACCCGGTCTTCCATGTTTCGCAGTTGCGGCGCGCAGTGGGAGAGCACGCCACCGCGGATCGCCTTCCGGCCGACCTCGACCTTTCCGGAGACGCGCCTTACTACCCCGCCTCGATCCTCAATCGTCGATGTCGCGCCCCAGGGGACCCTACGACTGACGAAGTTTTGGTGGCTTGGACTGGGCGCCCTGACTCAGACGCAACGTGGCTCCCCAGGGATGATTTCCGCCGTCAGTTCCCTGACTACTGCCTTGAGGACAAGGCACATTTTCCAAACGGTGGCATTGTTACGGATCTACACGACGACGAGCCTCTTTGAAAAGTTTACACGCGTCGAGCGCGTATATCGGAGGGGACCGCCATTACCGCAAGAGATAATTAATCAATTACGAGACGTTATTTGTTTCTCTATTTGTTTGTGTCAATTATGGGTGTTATTTGTTGTTTTATCTGTTTGCGTCATTTTTAGTAATTTGTATTTTCTAAATTAAGTTATTTCTTTTTGTATTCTCTCCTCATCACTATAAGAGGACGTGTAAGCCTTGTATTAGAACCATCTCGGATGAATGTTATGTTTTCTCTTCTCTATCCCTAATTCCCTCTCTCTCTCTACCTCCCCTCTCTACCTCTTGTCTCTTATCCCTCTGCTCCCCTCCCTCTTACTCGGCTCCGCAACAGTCGCCAACACGGGATCCCCTCTTGGGTACCAGCGACTACTCCTACAACTTCCATTGACGACTCCGACGGGATCACAAGCCTTCCTCTTTGTCCAATTGCGCGACTCCATTGTGAAGCCTCATCTGCGCAAATGCTAACGTCGGAAATTCCCTAGGGCTTCGACACCCTCTCCTGTATAGTCCTCCGGAGAACCAGCGAGCCTCCGATGTTCCACCTTCTTCTGGTTGGTTGTGTCCTCTGTTCTACTACAGCCAAAGTCCTAACCAGCTTCCAGCGATCTTTCCTCTGCAAGTCATCAGTTTTTCCAACACACACCAGGCAGTCCCGAGCCAAGTCATCCCCTCTTTGGAGTCCCGAGCACAGCTATCACCTGTCATTTTCTCATACCTCCTCCCGGAAGATATTTCAATCGTTGCCACTCACCTCTTGGTATACCTCTTAATCTCTTCGCTCTTAAACATTAGTTGTTTTATGCTCAAATTTGACAAATGATGGTTAATTATTAAGAGTTTGCCTAAATTAATTTTATCTTCTGATTATCGTCAATTTCATACACGTAAATGTCGGTCATCTGATTTCTCTATCAGTGGAATTGTGATTCATGATGTCTTGTGTTCGAGCGGTAGCCTTATGTTCGTTTGCAACGCCTAGGTCAGTTGTCATTTAAAATAACTTGTGGGGTTTCTTTTTGCATCGCAACAATTTAAAGAGATCAGAGGAATTATTGTTTAAAATCTAATTTTAGTCTACATCACCGAGGATGGCGTCTAGTGATATGCGTGGTGATGAAACTAAGAAAGATAAAGGAAAGGGAAAAACTATGATGATTTTCTTATCTCTTGAATTATGCTCTATTGTTGAAATATTTTAAATATTTTCTACATATTGTTTTTTATACAAATTTCAGTTTCTTGTTTGTGCATACCTTTTTATTTTGAAAATTACTGATATTGGAATATAGCTATGAAATTAAGCAGGGATGGCAAGTAAAAGCGATATCAATTCTGAGGAGAACTATTATTCAAAATCAAATTTTTCATATAAATGAGGAGAGATTGAATTAAATATTATAAACCGTACTAGAAAAAGATAAAAGATGCATAATAAGATACATATGGGAAATGTCAAGGAGTTCTATGATGTAGGGGGTTTACCTATGGATGGATATTACAAGTAGGGGTTTGCCTATATTTGATAACCTCGTGAGGGGTGGGCCTAAGAATATGATGAATCCCTTAACATCTCCTGAGCTATGTAATTAAAAAAATGAGTGAATATTCTGAAAACAGAATGATCTGAAGAAAAATGATATATGAATTTGATTGAAAAAGAGAAACAAACAAAATGTATGAAATAAGACTACTTTAATTAACTATTATGTACTTTTGATGCTCTGTATGCATATTGATATCAATTCACCTTGTTTGTATGTATAGCAATTCAAGAGCTACTTTGCTCACATAGTCATATTTTTATGACTAACCCATCGTGGATTATCATTTTTAGGAAGTTGTAACATCGCCAAATATGCTAAAGAGGGATCTCCTAATAACTGAGGAAATGTAAAAGATGGCAAAGGAACGTGCGAAGGTATGGCTCAAAATATTTATTTGGATAGAAGAAGCTCAAGAAAAACATAGGGCAACATGTGAAAACTAGCAATGTGTCTTCTATAACCAAATAGATTAAACACCTTGTACAAATATACCTATGTATCTATTATGTATGTTGTAATAAAACTTGTAAAATGGAATGAAAAGTTTATATTATGAGTTTTATTTTATACTCTTTGTGCATCTTGATGCAATGTGCTGCGACGAATGAATTGAAACTACGTCCAAATTGTAACGTCGGTAAATTGACGTGAAAAGTGCAACGTGATTGCAGGGTCTGATCGCGAGTGATTTTGACCAAGCCAGCGCTTCGTCGAGGTACGAAATGAGTATGTTAAATCTTGTGCGTAATAATAGAGAAATTTTAGTCATTGTTTGTGTACGATTTCTTTTTACGTACTTAATTTTTTTAGCGCGAATTTTCTAAGTGGTGAGGAGTGGGGGAAATTGGGGAATTAGGAAGGCAATGTTTAACTCGTTATTTTGAGTCTAGCCGATTTTATCGAACGGGCGGTTACGATAACTGCTATTCGTCGTCCACCTCTAAAAGCCGCAACCTTCCCCCTTACATGATTTACTCCTGTTTTCTCCCAATCGTTCCTTGTGGAACTGCCGATAGTTCCTCCAGACCGAAGCCCTAGGGGAAATGAAAACGACGGTTGATCCCTCCTCCATCGATGTCGAAGCCCCTGTCCAGCCCGTCAGCACTGTTAGGCCGCTAGTTCCTTCGTTCTCACTTGCCTGGACGAGCTCGTTTTGGAGTCCAGGTTAGGGTAAGATCTCCTCTTGTGTTGGTTAAGGCCGCAGGCTTCCCTCCTCGTCTCGGTGAAAATCGGCAATTTTCCTCGGCAGACCTGAAGAATCATCGTCGGCAAGCGTCGAGCCTGCCCAGGAGTTACACAGCTCCTGTGAGAAGGTTGCCTAGCACTTCCCTTCATCTTGCGAGGTATTAAAACTCCCTCTTACGTGTTCCTCTGGTTTCCTTGTGTTAGTACGCATGAAAATGAGTCACTTTGCAGTTTCTTCGTTTTCGATGTGAGGAATTAATCCCTCCATTCCTGTTTTTCAGAAATTGGGTCGTGCGCGGTGTAGGTTGTCGCTTTTTGTCTTTTGAGCAAGGTATTGGCTCTTAGTCCTAGATACTTCCAAAAATTGACTAAATCAGATTTTCTTTTAAGATGTTAGCTATTATTAGTAAACTGACTTTTGATCAAGGTACACGTTGAAATTTAGGCTACTAGTGTTTGTTGTCATTAACCGCTTGTACGAAGGAATTGTGGAAGTAATAATCAAAATCTAAACCATCATGCCGCCACATTGGGTGTACGAGCGCCGCAACGCCACGGTAAGAAATTCTTTTTCTTTATGGCTAGACATATCAGATAGTTTGTTTAGTAAAGTATATCATAATTCCGTAAAATAAATAGTGTTGTGTAGAGCCGCTACTATTGTTAGAGAAATGTAGTACTATTACCGTTTCACTAGTATATGATATTCAGGATCAAATTATAAACATTTCAAACAGTTAGTTCATACGAATCACATGTAAAAGTCTCTTATATATTTACGAATATGAGATATGGACTTCAAGAATATGTATTCTAGTCGAGTAGATCAATATGATGAGTTGCCCTTACTACGCACATATGTTCGCAAGCCGAGTAGCACTGGTTAGAAGATGTTTAGTGGCACGCTGGAGATTTCCTCCCGTGTGTGACAGAGGTGCACTATCATTCTCGTGGGCTATAGTATACCCTATGAGACAAATTATTTGGGGAATATATCCAGCTTAGAATTTAGTAGATTCGAGTCTGTGTTCGTGAGACGCTAGAACACTTGGGTTCGTTAATAAGACTCGGATCGTTAAACTAGTATTGCGTGTTAGGAGCTACTCCGCCTGGAACACTGTCAAAGAACAACTGTAAGTGAAATTAGAACTCAAATTTAGTCCGAACTTTAGAAACTCTTAGATAACCAAAGTATTTCGGAATTTGAGAAAACATCATAGTTTATAAATAACTAGAACTGTCATTTATCTTGTTAGTTGTTTTTTTTTAAACCATAAAGTTTTTCTTATAGCACAAAAGTATTTTCAAGCATGCATACTTTCTTGTAGAACAATTTTAGTGTCACTAGGAGGAATAGTTTTTCTTACTCTCCCTTTGGGCTGACCTATGTTTGGGCATATTTTTACAGGGGACCCAGATGGGAAACTGTGCCTAGGATGAGCGTGTTTGTGGAGTCGCTCCTATAGTTTGTTTTTCCCTTTTAGTTGATGTTTTACTTTAGTACCTTACTGTTTAGCTTGGAATACATGTAATATTAATGTTTAAGTTTTTCCTATACCAGACTTGTTGTAAAACTTTCAGATATGCAGTTATTCGTTTCCTAATCTATTTTTAGTGGCTCTGTGAAATCATCAGAATGAGGTACACTTTTAACCTTAGTTTTCTCATGCAACTTCCGTTGTAAGCTTACATTTTTGTTCTTTCTATTTATATATGCTATGTACTAGTTCTAATATTGTTTCTTAGTTGACTTCCTGTCGCTGGACCCGGCCGGACGGCTGATGGGTTGTTAAACTAGGTTGGGGTGTTACACAAATATTGAATACATTGTAGAGACCAGGAAAGGTCTTCACACGAACGTTGCATCCGCCTCATCCACCATTCCAATCACGCCCACCCCGGCTCTCATCAATGACCAACTCAGAATTGTCACCATCTCCCTCACTGGAAAGAAAATTTCAGTTGAGTTGGTCCACTTTGTGCACCGTGTACTTTAGACCAAGGGTCTTCTCCACTATTTAATGGGTGATTCCAATCCTGAATCTTAAATTCCATCGAAAGTGGGTCATATCAAATGGGTATGCACCACGAGACCGCGAAAGCTTCATAGGATAAACTCAAGTCCCTATACTCCAGGAAGGACAACCTTCAACATCAGTTCAATCTCCTTAGAGATCTCCAAACCTTCGAAATTGGTTTAGATGGTGACCTGACATCATTTGTGGCCCAGTACAAGATTCTCGTCGAGGCTTAAATGTAGCATCGGCCTCCAACGATAGATTTTATTACCAACGAGCACAGAAGAAGGTTGTCAGCATAGTGTTAATGATGGAATGTCTACCGCCTCATCTTCACAGTGTCAGTGTGAACGTCTTAACGCCTCCTATTATTCCCTCTCTATCTCTTTGATGTGTTCTCCATGATTTTAAAGGTGACTCTGCACATCAATGTCTTGTTGACTCTTTCTCTCCTACTCTAACACTCTACAGGCGCTCTCCCTCCGCCTATTGGACAATGGGGAGGTCGTCATGTGTCTTGGGGCGGTGGACGCAAAAGTCGCAATCGCTCCAAGAGGCAAAGCACTTGTAAATATACTCATTATTGTCAGACAAATCATATTAAGTTTTCTTGCTACAAGAAACATGGGTTCCCGTCATAGCCTTCCAACTCTCAGCACCATGCTTCTCATGCGGTGGATGCTCCTGCCACATTCTGCTCTGACATTGACACCTTGTGAGAGGAACTTCAATATCCACGAGGGCTAATTACTCGAACCTTCGCCTTTGTCGCCTCTATCTCCAATGAAGATATATCATGTTTTTTTTCCTATATTACCTCTCGGATAGTGGACTTTAGTG
The DNA here is from genome assembly GCA_039513925.1 of Platanthera zijinensis. NCBI lineage: Eukaryota > Viridiplantae > Streptophyta > Magnoliopsida > Asparagales > Orchidaceae > Platanthera > Platanthera zijinensis. Next base: position 221,518,229 of record CM077080.1, on the reverse strand, counting down.
CGCAATAAATCACATTACGCCGCAGAAACTTTCTTGGTGCACGAACTCTGCTTGTCCCAAGTTTATCATGGTGGACAATGGAGAAATCGTTTTTGGGTATGGAGATGTGCCTCCCTTCGTCTATCTTTCTCAACTCTACTCTTCATGTCGCTAGCTCTCAATTTAATTTATTCTCTGTTAGTCGTCTTACTCATGATCATGACTGTTTCATTGTCTTTTCATCTTCTTCCTTTGTGGTGCAGGATCGACGGACGAGGAATATCATTAATAGACGACTGTCAAATGGGCCCTACACTTTGAGCCTTTCCACCACGATTCTTTCCTCTGTAGGATTTAAATGGGTCTTCATTGTGAAGTATCGTCTTGATGGATTAGTAATTAAAGGCTCAGGGCGTTAAAGCGCAAAGGGAACTTAGATCCAAGGCTCAAGGAACAGGCGTATGCCTGACGAGAGTAAGGTGTAACCACATCCATTTTAAATAATCAACATCAAACATCCTTGATCAAATTTTTAACTTATTGTACTCATTAATCATTCATTACTATCATTTATATCTCTTAAAAATAGAATTAATGTGGTTACATGCATCATATCTAAGTATCGACACTCAATTATATTTCACAAACACTAAATCATGCAAAAATTATGGAGTTTTTCTATTATTTTTTATTTATTTTGAAAAAAATATAATAAAAATCTCACTCAGGAGCACCTTTTATACTTCAAAGGCGCAAAAAAGACGTACGAATGTGTAAACCTCTGAATCTGATGAGCCTTAGGAGCGCTTTTAACAATATAGCTTGATGGTGTAGTTGAGAGCCTCAAAGCTCGTCTTGTGGCTCGTGGTTTTACTCAACAATATGACATCAACTATAAAGAGATGTTCTCTCCAGTCGCTGAGTTGAATAGCGAAAGGGTCTTGATTTCCTTTGTCGTCCATCGCATTGGCAGTTGCATCAACTTGATATCAAGAATGCATTCTTTAATAGTGATCTAACAGAGACTGTCTACATGCAACAACCAACTGGTTATGAAACTACGGGAAAGTCACTTGTCTGTCATCTCAAGAAATCTCTTTATGACATCAAACAATCCCCTCAAGCTTGATTTGATAAGTTCAGTCAGGTTATTCAAAATTTTGACTTCATTCAGATCTCAGAGACTTTTCCTTATTTATTCGTCGCCACCAAGATGGCACGATGATATTCCTTATATATGTCAATGATATTCTCATCACGGGCGATGATCTGAACGATATATTATGATTAAGAAGCACTTGACCTCACACAAAGATTTGGTTGTCTCCGATATTTCTTGAGTATTAAGGCAGCTCGTCGATCGGGGGAACTTGTCTTATCTCAATGAAAGTACTATCTCGATCTTCTTTACGATACAGGCTACTCAAAATATAAGTCTGTTACACATTAATGAATGTCAATCACAAGCTCTGTGCTCACACATCTGAATTTGCTTGGCTTCTCTCTAATCCAAAAATACTATCATCGCCTTGTTAGCAAGCTTATTTATTTGACTATCACACAGCCCGATATATTAGTTGTTGTTGGAGTGGTCAACCGCTTCATGCAATGATGCAAGCTTCTCAGATGTCTCACATTCAGGTTGTCGAGCAAATCCTTCAACATATGAAGAATGCTCAGGGACCAAAGCTTATATATAAGTAATCCTTCTCTTCACTATCATTAATTGTTTATTCTGATGTAGATTGCGTTGGCTCCCTCAATGATCATCGATTTACGAGTGACTACTGCACATATTTTGGAGTATACCTTGTCACTTGGTGCAGCAAGAAGTAGACGGTGGTGCCACGCTCTTCTGCGGTGGCCGAGTGTCATTCAACGGTGTCTATTGTTTCTGAACTTACGTGGTTATAAAATCTTCTTACCGGTCTTAGTATAAAGCTCGTCTCTCCGGCAGTTCTCTACTACGATAATCAAGTTGTCATCCATATAGCTGAGAATCTCATTTTTTTTCATGAATGCACTAAGCATATCGACGTCAATTGTCATTTCATCCAAAAAAAAGTTCATCTTCGCAAAACTTGATTTGTGACATGTACTCGCTGCCAACTAAATTTTTGATATCCTCACCAAACCATGACTACGCTCACTCTATTGAAAATTTGCTTCCAAGCTTAGTGCCTACAATTTGTATGCTCCAACTTGTGTGCGAGTGTAGAAGAACTAAATAAAATCATGTAAAATCTCATATAAAGGCCCTCTTTTCTCTTATATAGATTAGTCTCACATCTTGGTTTAGAGTTGAGATCTCAATCATCCATCCTATATATTGTGTACAAATTATTATATTGAGATATATATAAACAGTAATAAAAAGAACTATTCTGCTTCGCATTACATTTTTCTACAAACACAAATAGGGTTGTGGCCACGTTCTTGCTTGATTGATAGTACTTGAGCATAGTTTTGTGCTACCCTAGTTTAATCATTTCGCTTATTTTTCCGATAAGTTGATTTGCTCCGCTTAATTTAATTTGATTACAAAAACAATTTAATATTGAAATTTCCAATTCCATCTTCATCAATCATCAAGGAAGGTGGAGCCAGCGTAAGTCAAAAATTTCCTAGTAACAGGAGAATATAAAAAAAATTGTAAGCTCAAGAGTATCTGATGCAGGACAGGAGTCCACCTGCCCACCACCCTGGAGTCCCACCAGGGGGCCCACCTGGAGTCAGCACCAGGCAGCTTTCATCATGGCTGCGGCCCGTACACCCCAACCAGCTCTCCGTCATGGAGTCACCACCATACAGCAGGTTGTTGAGGCCGGGGCTCGATCCACAGACCTCCTAGATAAGAGGCCTTCACCAGCGCTCTCATCACAAACTGAGCGCGAATCAGTTGGTGATGAGAGTGCTGATGAAGGCCTCTTATCTAGGAGGTCTGGGGATCGAGCCCCGACCTCAACAACCTGCTGCATGGTGGTGACTCCATGACGGAGAGCTGGTTGGGGTGTACGGGTCGCGGCCCTGATGAAAGTCGCCTGGTGTTGACTCCAGGTGGGACCCCTGGTGGGACTCCAGGGTGGCGGGCAGGTGGACTCCTGTCCCGCATCAGTATCTCATAATGAAATATCTGGTAGAAGACCCAAGTATTTAGCATAGCATGTCTAACCAAACATCCACAAAGTCAAAAAGAAATGGAGGCTATGTAACACGGGGACGGAAACGGGATAAGGGATACGATACGAAACAGATATATCCGGGAAATGTGATTTAAAAAAAAAATAAGGATACGGGAAACGTTTTTTTATTTTTTTTAATTATTTTAATATAAGTATTAAAGAGTATTAAGATGAATAAGAGTACATGTGAGAATAAAAATAAGTAATTTACTTAATGTAAGCATGAAAATAAGCATTCTACACAACAAATAAGTATTAAATGTTTAGAGATCATCTATGTAAGGCGAGTACAAATATTAAGCTTGCACAAATGACCTTAAATAACAATGCAAAAATTCATGAAATAACTTTGCATAATTTTAAAAGATAACAGAAATTAATACTCTATGATGAAGCCTACAAATCTATATTAACTTTATCATTTGTGTTGATCCATCTAAAGTTACAATGAAAAAGAGCTAAATGATAAATTAATTCAACATAATATAGTTAGAAAGAAATAACAGAAACATAACAGAGGTATCAAATGTTTAGATATAGGAAGATAAAGATGGGTCTGGAGTGTTGGAAAGAAATTCCAAAACCCAGAATTGAGTATTCAGGGCTGGAACAAGGAATGTAGAGGGGGAAAATGGGTCTGGAGTTGTCCTGGAGGGCATTTGTAGGCTGTTTGAAGTACTGGAAGCTTGCTGGCAGGATTTCAAAAGAGGGGTTGGGAATCCTCGAGGGATAGGGGCTGGGAAAGAGTTGGGGGACAGCTGGGAGGGGATTTTCTGGTAGCTAGAGAGACTTTTGGAGGCTTGTGTGGAAGTGGTGAGGGGGGAAAGAGGGAGCAGCAAGTCAGACGGGATCCAAAAGCTGTGAAAACAAGAAGAGGAAGACGAAGACGAAGAAGAAAAGGAAGAAGAGGAGGAGGGGGAGGAAGAAGAAGAGGAAGAAAAGGAGGAAGAGCTTACGAGCATGGCGTGGGATCTAGAGCGGGATTCGGAGCAGCGCGGCAGCTTCGAGTCTTCAACGGGCGTGAATAACCTAAAGCGGCGGTGAAATGAAATGTATAAGGGGCGGGACTTTACCACACGAGAATCGTGTATCCCATTTGCGGGATACGCGATTCCGAATTAAATTTCTTTTTTCATTTAAAATTGCACTTCCTAGAGTTTCGAGAAAACGCATTCCGGGTGTTTCCGGGCGTTTCCCGTATCCGGTACGCGTCCGAGCCGATACGTCGAGCATTTTTAAGTATCCGTGCTTCGTAGAATGGAGGTACTAGGAAGGGAGAGGTGAAACGAAGGAGAGTTATATTTTAATAGTATTCATCTTTTCTACTCAGGCAAAATTTTACTAATAGTCAGCCCATATAACCCACAGCTGCTAATTTGGCTTTGCATCTTTCTAGGAACCCATCAGCTTTATACTCCATAGTGAATACTCATTCACACAACGTAGGTTTGGCAACAAACTCACGAATACTTTTCTAGTGTTTGAGACTATTAAAAACTTTTCTAGTGCATACATTTCCTCCTTCATAGTTTTTCCAACCCATTCCCATAATGCTTCTTTGATTTTTTTAGGAATATCAATTAAATTAAAGAGATCTTGAGACTTTAATCAAATTAATTGTATTACAAGTGTAGATAATAAGATCCTAAATAAAGATGAAAATAATAAGGAGAGATGGAAATGTTAGCAGCACTTAATAGAAACAACTGGAAAATGAGGATTAAAAGATGGTCCTAATAATGATGATGACGACAAGGAAAATAGTTGTTCACATAATCAAATAAAAAAACACAGTTGTTGTGCATGGAACATTGGCAAAAGGGAAAAAATTACAAATAAACTAAAAATAAAAAGGGGGAAATTTAACCAGCATAATCACTTTCTATGACCACAACCTCTCTGGAAATAGAAATAATATTCTAAAAATATTGATAACGGCGCTATTTTAATTGCCAAAAGAGAATCTCTACGAATTAGAAATTCATTTGACTTCTTCCAGTGGAATGTACTTCCCATACTTAACAGTTTCATACAAGATTTGAATCAAATAAACAAGCAATATTGCTAGGGTGAAAACATGATACAAATTGCATCATTAATTGAAGTAACTAAAGCATTGTGATAACTGCAACATATATAGTATAGAGCATAGATGAATGCCATATTATTCAATTACTCATATTTGAGATAAAGAACTAAAACCATTAAAATAAAAGGTAACCCCAAGAAAGTAGCCCATTATGAACAACTTGCCTCTCTCAGCAAGAGGAACTTTACAGAAGTACCAAAGAACATTTTCACCATCCGAAGGGCTCCTTGTATGAGCAAGATACTTCTGGCGACTCTTGCATTGTTCAATTAAATCCTCCAATTTGGCAATGTTTGATGGTGTGTTCTTTAACAAATCTGGAGAAATCTCCTCCGCCTGATTAAAGTTGGCTTCCTTAGCTGAGCCCATTGGCTCATTCTTATGTTCCACAATAGAATCTGAACTTGAATTTTTCATCAAGTTGTTCTGTAATAATCAAAAGAGCATTGTGTTAACTGAGATTAAATAAATAGAAAATTGTAATAACTGCAATAAACATTTGATCCTAACAGATATCCAACGGAACCTAAAAAGAAGATTTAACATATTAAGTTATGCCTGGGGGTAAACAAAAAAGTAAAAAAAAAAAATTCAGCCGTGTTTAAGTAGTATAGATATATAGTGGTTAAATTATGATGTTTCCATTGAAATGTGAGTATCAAAATGTTTCTTACTGGTAGTAAAACATGAGGAGCCGGCAGGAAGGCTTGATGTCAAGAGCAGAAAAAAGCTCTGGGCTTGATGCCCTAGAAGCTTCAACCCTGGCAGCAGGAGAAAGACCCGAGCCTTGATGCTCAAACCGAGACTTGATAGTCAAAGGCGCTGGGGATGGAGAGGAGGAATCCTATCGGAGGCAACCGGTCGGAGGTGTTGATGCCGAGAACAGGGGAAAGCCCGAACCTTGTTGATGCCCTAGAAGCTTCAACCCCGGCAGAAAGAAGAAGCCGCGGAGCAAGCCCCGAGCCTTATTTCGCGATGTAAAACCGCAATTTTGCGCAGACGGGCGACACTGAAGAATGCTTATGCAGGCGCGAAGTTATTCTGCCCGACGAGCTGCCCGGCTAACAACAATCGTGCGTCCCCGCCACGTGACGGGCTCGTCACAAAAATGTTTAAAGTTCCAATTTTCATTTTTTTTTTTAAGAAATTAGAGGGTTCGGTTTCGTTTGGGAGAGCGGTTACGATTGTAAAAGGAACGGTTGTAAATACATGTTTATAAATAAAGTTGTTGGGAACTGATTGTTGAAAAATGAGATATGTTTTGATAGTCTATGTTTATAGAGCTGTTCAGAATAGAGAATTTGACGTTTTATAAATATTTTTTATTATTAAATATTTTCTATTATATAAATTTTATTATTATTTTTTCTAATCAATTAATATAATAACATAAATATAATAATATTTAACTATTATTATATAAATATTAATAAATAATATATAAATACGATAAAATATTTTTTTAATATTAACATATAAATATAATAATATTTATATATTATATATTTTAGTGTAGATAATTATAATTTGAGCCCCTCCGCCATGCCTCCGTCTCTGTCTGTGCCGATCACCTACGTCCAGCACACGATACGCTGGCGTTCGCGGCCCCTCCTTCGATGGTCGGCCGTAACCCGCTTGTCTTGCTGTCAATGTCGAGGATGGAGGATGATACGTCGACGTCGATGCAAACGAGGGAAGAGGTGGAGGCGGCTGGAGTTTGAAGGAGGCAGAGCCTGGAGGAGGCGGAGGAGGCTAGAGCTGAGGCGGAGGCGACTGGAGTTTGGAGGTAGGGGATGTAACACCCCAAAATCTCAAGAGTGAGTGCAGGCTGGGCAACACGGCCTGGGACACGAGCGTGTCCCACGCCGTGTCCTGCTCTGTGTTGTCGAGTTGAAGCACAGCCGGTCGAGTGCTCGACGAAATGCACTCGACGTTTGTCGAGAGGGCAACACGGCCTGGGACACGAGCGTGTCTCAAGCCGTGTCATGCTCTGTATTGTCTCGAGTACTCGGTGAAATGCACTCGACGTTTATCGAGATGGTACACGGCCTGCAACACGGGCGTGTCAGAAGTCGTGTCCTCGGGTTTTGGCCAGATTTGTGAAACCTATTGAAAACGGGCTGGATACGGGTGTGTCTGAAGCCGTGTCAGGGCATACGGCCTGTGACACGGGCGTATCACAGGGTGACACGGGCGTGTCACAGGGCCATGTCCTGTTTTAGATAAGTCGGTTTCTTCACCGCTTAAGGCACACGGCCTGGGACACGGGCGCGTCACAGGCCGTGTTCGGCCCAGGAAAAGTTATTTCAGGGCAATTTGTGGTCGTTCATTTCCTTCAACTGAGATCTAATGGATCAGGCTTCTCCCTGTTGAGTTAAGACCAAGGATTGAGAAGATAATTCTCATTCATCTTGGCTATTCTCTTTCTAAAAGAGATAGAGAGAAGGGAGAGAAAGGAGGAGGAGGAGAAAGGATTCGGCCGCCGGTGGAGCTTCAGAGTTCTGAATCAAGATCTGAAACCAGATTTATGGAGGCAAAGCCGCTGCGGTGCTTTCCAACAGACTAGATTTTCATGGCTCCAAAGAGATCGTCAAGGGTAACGATCTTCCTTCTTGGACATATGAAGTCCTCGTTTTGGCATGTATATGGATTTCCCCCACCAAAAGGTGGTTGTTGAGGGATTTCCTTGGGTTGATTCTTGAAATCCCCAGTTTTGCATATAGATCCGGAAATGTGTAGTACGGAATACGCATGTTGTGTGAAGCTCATCTTGACCGGTTGGTCTGGATTGGTGATGTTTCATTTTGCGCACCGGAGAAGACTCCGCGTATAAACGTATATGTTGTGGAGTCGATGGGTTGTGTTTGTGAAGGGTAGTAACAGGAAGTACTGGAGTGGAATACCAGGAAAATACCCTCATAATTCTTGTGATATATGTTATGTTTGGGTTGAGTTTGGGTGCAGAAAGAGAGTTCTGCTGAACTCGCCAAGCGACTGCGAGGAACGCTGACACTAACTCCCTTTTTATATTATGAAGTCAGTCCTTGGTGGACAGTGTGGCTATTGTGAGCTGCGAGCTCTTGAAAGCTGTGGCGAATGGATAAGGGAAAAGCTGACCCATGTCATTTTGGATGATTTGAGCAACGAGATTGGCTAAACCAGACCGCGTTATGTCTGACCGACTGTTAGACCTAGTTATTTGTCTCGTTGGAGCGCATAATGAGAGTCTTAGGCATACGCGCCATTAAGACTAAATGTTCAATACTGTTGGGTTTTGGACCCTTGAACGGTGGTGGGACCCTGGTTTGTCAGTACACCAAGAATGTGCCCTGAGTGCACGGATCGTTGGGTCGTGTGGTCGACGGTTGTGATATGTTGATTGTGTGAGAGTGCACATTGTATGATATATCTGCTTCTGAAATGCTATGCCTGCAGGGAAGGAATGTCACTGCCCCGAGAAAGGGGTAGCATCGTTATTAATTTGTCAGCTGAATGTTAACCGTTGCTTTGTTTGCCACCATTATGGTGGGTTGTCCCTGTGCAGGTGCTGGAGAGCTGAGCGGGAAATAAAGGGCTGAAGTCCCTACTACTGCTACTGCTAGCCCTCGAAGGCTGAGCAAAGACTTTTGTTAAGTTCATGTGTAGCCGGCCTGCGCGCCGATGTTTGTAATCCACACTTATAAAGCATAACTGTAAGGCCTTAAGGCCAACCTCTTGAGTATTTGTTGTGCATTCCTTCGTGAGTATATATAAATGTGGTTGTTTATATATAGTGGACATTCATAGTTTGAGTTCAGTTTAACATTAAAATCTTCCGTTAGTATGCTCTGTGTTAGGATGCGTACCTGTTTTGGTATTAACATGTGACCTCACTGCCTGTTTGTGGCATATAGTGTGGGGCCCCGGCCGGACCTTCTATTATATGTTATTTAACGGATAGAGTCGTTACATTTTGGTATCAGCTTGTCTCGGTCTTCCTCTTTTGAATTCGTGGTCAAATTCTTTTATGGGGCGGCGAGCACGTGTTAGTGCGACCCGCTTTAACATTAATGAGCTCTGGAATGTCCACTAAGGAATGCAAATACACCTGTTTGAGAAACTTGCATATTTCTATATTTTTATGATTGCTTGTGCGAGGTCGCTAAAGTGTGTCTTGTTCACCTATAGGTGACTCGTAGTGGTGTTGGGCAATCTGAGTTCCAGCGTTCTGATGAGAGTGCGGCACCAGCTGAGGTGCCCACACCTCCTCCTTATGCGGAAACAGTCTGCTTAGTTGCTGAGGCGCTATTCGCCATGATTCATGCACAGCCTACTAGGTAGGCGCAGCCGACATTGGTGCCAAAACAGGTTGGTGTAAGGCCAGAACCTGTTGCAGCTGTTGATCCCCGAGCAGTTGAACGGCAGTTGAAACAGTTTATGAGCTTCAATCCTCTGACGTTTACAGGTGTGGGAACCCCAGCGCAGGCGGAAGATTGGTTGCCGCGCGTCAAGCGAATATTGACGGCAATAAGAACGGAGGAAGATCAGAAGGTCACCTTGGCCACCTTCTTGTTGGAAGGAGAGGCTCGACTATAGTGAGATGAGATAGAGTTACACCACTTAGCGGGCAGACAGTTAACACAAGTCTCGATTGAGGAGTTTTCGCGCCTATTCTTGGCAAAGCACCCGCCAGCGGCACAACACATCGCCATGGAGAATGAATTCCAACGTCTAACTCAAGGAGAAAGTAGTGTTGATACTTACTTGCATGAGTTTACAAGGTTGGGTCGTTATGCGGGGTCTATCTTCGCTGATGAACAATGGAAAACCAATAGGTTCTACGAAGGGTTGTGGGATGAGTTGAGATTTCTGCTCTCGAGTTCGGTGAACTAAGGATTTCAGGCGTTGGTTTATACTGCTTGTGCGCTGGAGAAAAATATGAAACAGGTGCAAGAAAAGAGGGACTTAGCTATGACGAAGTCTGAGTTCAAAGTACCCCGTCCTGGAAAATCGAACTACCAAAAGAAGTGGAGCAAGAGATCCAAATCTTATGGACATGCTCTTTCTACAGTTGCGTCGGGAGCAACGTCAAGGCAAGAGTCTCGTACCTGCTTTACATGTGGCAAAGTGGGACATATAGCTCGTGACTGTCGGGTTGGTCTGCCAAAGGTGGAAAAGAAGACAGGAGTGTCTTATGCTGAGAAGGGAAAAGCAGTGGTGGAGTCCTCTGCATCCCAGACGCAGCCCCGAGTATATAATCTTGGCCAGCAAGAGGCCATAAAAGCAAAGTGACGTCGTCACAGGTACGATTTAAGATATTGATTGCTTTGTATACTGCATACCTTGTGTGTAGCTTGTGTATGATGTGTTTGTCTTAGGCGTTGTCCTAATTTGGAACAATCCGGTGAGAGCACTATTTGATACAGGTGTTTCGCATTCGTTTCTGTCTAAGGACTTCGTAGCGCGAATCGGAGTACCTAGTCATTTGATGACAGATACTGTGAAGGTGTTGTTACCAAACGGATGTGTGATGCTTGAGAATAGTGCTTGCGATGTGGAAGTTCAAATAGAAAGTTGGGATTTCTACTTGAACGCATATGTACTGCCGATATCGGAATTTTATGTGATCTTTGGTATGGACTGACTCTCGGAGCAGCGTGCCTTTATTGATTGCAATTCAAAGGAGATCACACTGGGCCAGAATACTGAGCTTGAGACTAAGTTTGCTGGTATGCGAGGAGTAGGCAGTACCTTAATGTCTGCTCTCCAAGTCGTCAATGCTGCTCGGAAGGGCGCGAAGTTATTATTCACTCTTATTCTGGTTGTTGAGCCAAAGGCCAGAGTGAATGATGTTCTGATTGTGTCAAAGTTTGCTGATGTGTTTCCTAAAGATCTTCCTGGGCTACCACCCCAGCGGGAGATTGACTTCGCTATTTAGTTGGTGTCAGGTGCGAAACCTGTGGCCCGCTCGTCATATCGCGTAGAACCTAAGGAAATGGCTGAATTGAAAGTTCAATTGTAATAGTTGCTGGACAGGGATACATACGCCCAAGTATGTCACCTTGGAGCGCACCTGTTCTTTTTGTGAAAAAGAAAGACGGGTAGTCTGCGATTGTGTATTGATTATCGCGATCTGAATAAGCTGACAGAGAAAAACAAGTATCTGATTCCACGGATAGATGACTTGTTCGATCAGCTAGTGGGATTAACCGTCTATTCTAAATTGGATTTAAAATCTAGATATTACCAATTGAGGATTCAGGAAGGTGACATTCCCAAGACAGCGTTTGGAACACGCTACGGTCATTATGAGTTTACTGTAATGTCGTTTGGGCTAAGTTAATGCATCATCGGTGTTCATGGATCTAATGCACCGAAAGTTCCGAGAGTACTTGGACTTGTTTGTAATCGTCTTCATTGATGATATCTTGGTATACTCTCAAACTGAAGCTGATCATGCGAACCATTTACAGTTGATGTTGCATAATCTGCGGAGAAATCAGCTCTATGCCAAGTTCTCAAAGTGTGAGTTTTGGCTGTCGTCAGTGGCTTTTTCTTGGCCATATGGTAAGTGGAGAGGGCATAACAGTGGATCCGTCAAAGATAAGAGCCATTCCGGAGTGGCCAGTGTTGTCTTCGGTGGCCGAAGTTAGGAGCTTTCTTGGACTGGCAGGCTACTACAGACATTTTGTAGAAAACTTCTCACGAATCGCTTTGCCTCTTACCACCTTAACGAGGAAGGATCAGAAATTCGTTTGGATGCCGGAGTGCGCGCGAGCTTTTGAAGAGCTAAAGAGTCGTTTGACAACGACGCATGTTCTAACATCGTCATGTGGTACAGACGGCTATGAGATTTTTAGTGATGCTTCAGGGAGCGGCTTAGGCTGCGTTCTACTGCATTTTAAAAAGATGATTGCTTATGGCTCACGCTAGTTGAAAGTGCATGAGCAGAATTATCCCATCCACGAATTGGAATTGGAGGCAGTGATCTTTGCGCTTAAATTGTGGCGACACTATTTATATGACGTAAAAGTGGATTTTTTACGGATCATAAGAGCCTTAAATACCTATTGGATCAGAAGGATCTCAATATGCGACAACAGAGGTGGTGGAGTTCCTTGGGGACTACACATTTGATATTCATTATACTCCCGGAAAGGGAAACATGGTCGCAGATGCCTTGAGTCGTAGGACTCCGGTAAGGGCAAATTGGGTGCGGATGCATGATGAGCGTCTGATCCAAGAGTTGGAAGCGTTAGAGATTTCTTTTGTTAACAAGAATTCCACAGCCGATGCATGCTTGAACTGGACGGAGGTACAGTATGACCTTGAGGACAGGGTTCGGCGAGCAACGGAACTTGATGAAAGTCTCCAACGCTATGCAGTAGATGGTTCAAATGACCAATTCTCTTGGGATGACGGCCATTTAAGGAAAGAGGGTCGTTTGTGCGTCCCAAGTATGGGTAAGTTGAGAGAAGAATTGATGTATGAGACTCACTTTACAAAATACTCAATTCACCCAAGGTGTACAACCACGTATTCGTAGAGTAGGGTCTTGGCGGGACAGCTCCCAGGGTCTTGGCGGGACAGCCCCAGGGTCTCGGCGGGACAGCTCCTAGGGTCTCGGCGGGATAGCTCCCAGGGTCTCGGCGGGACAGCTCCCAGGGGTCTCGGCGAGATAGCTCCCAGGGTTCTCAACGGGACAGCTCCCAGGGGTCTCGGCGGGACAGCTCCCAGGGGTCTCAACGAGACAGCTCCCGAGGGTCTCGACGGGATATCTCCCAGGGGTCTCGGCGGGACAGCTCCCAGGGTCTCAGCGGGACAGCTCACAGGGTCTCGGCGGGACAGCTCCCAGGGTTTCAGCGGGACAGCTCCTAGGGTCTCCGCGGGATAGCTCCCAAGGTCTCGGCGGGACAGCTCCCAGGGTCTCGGCGGGACAGCTCCCAGGGTCTCGGTGGGGCAGCTCCCAGGGTCTCGGCGGGACAGCTCCCAGGGGTCTCGGCAGGACAGCTCCCAGGGGGCTCGGCAGGACAACTCCCGAGGGTCTCGGCGGGACAGATCCCGAGGGTCTCGGCGGGACAGCTCCCAGGGTCTCGGCGAGATAGCTCCCAAGGTCTCGGCAGGACAGCTCCCATGGTCTCGGCGGGACAGCTCCCAAGGTCTCGGCGGGACAGCTCCAGGGTCTCGGCGGGACAGCTCCCAGGGTCTCGGCGAGACAGCTCCTAGGGTCTCGACGGGACAGCTCCCAGGGTCTCAGCGGGACAGCTCCTAGGGTCTCGGCAGGACAGCTCCCAGGGTCTCGGCGGGACAGCTCCTAGGGTCTCGGCAGGACAGCTCCCAGGGTCTCGGCGGGACAGCTCCTAGGGTCTCGGCAGGACAGCTCCCAGGGTCTCGGCGGGACAGCTCCTAGGGTCTCGGCAGGACAGCTCCCAGGGTCTCGGCGGGACAGCTCCTAGGGTCTCGGCAGGACAACTCCCAGGGTCTCGGCGGGACAGCTCCTAGGGTCTCGGCAGGACAGCTCCCAGGGTCTCGGCGGGACAGCTCCTAGGGTCTCGGTAGGACAGCTCCCAGGGTCTCGGCGGGACAGCTCCTAGGGTCTCGGCAGGACAGCTCCCAGGGTCTCGGAGGGACAGTTCCTAGGGGTCTGCTATTTTGCCCCTGGTGGGCTGTGAATAGCTGTTCATAACAATGGAGTTTGGCTATTGGCAGGTCAGCCCCTGAGTATTTTGGTAATTTAAGAACATTGAGATTTGGTTATTGTCAGACCATCCCCAAAAATCTATAAATAGTCCCTTGAGGGTGCCTTAGAGAGCATCGCTTCTTAGCCACTAAAATCCCCTTGCTCTCTTCCTCCAAGGCACCTAGCTCAAACATTGGCTAGGGAGGGGGAGACCTCAAAGGTCTTCTGGGTGTGAGGTGGGACCTCCATGCTAGAGCCGAGGGTCTATTCCTAGCTTCTTGAGCCTTTGGCCTTTGACATTCTCCTAAGTGTAGTAGGTGTGAGGTCACCCCTTTTTTGGGACCCCGAACTCCACAGAGGTCAATTTTTGGCTTCAACATAGGGAGCATAAAGATGTACAAGAACATGAAAAAATTATTTTGGTGGTCAGGATTAAAGAAAGACATAACACATTATGTGGCGAAATGTCAAACATGTGCCTTGGTGAAAGCAGAATGCCAGAAGCCCAGAGGTTTCCTGAAGTTGTTACCTATTCCAGAATGGAAGTTTGATGATATTTCGATGGATTTCGTGCACGGTTTGCCGAGATCTCAACACGGGAACGATTCGGTTTGGGTGATCGTAGCCCGGTTGACTAAAGTGGCTCACTTCCTACCGAACAAGAGGGAAGATTCAGTGGAAATCTTGGCGAAGCTTTATGTTGAGCAAATCGTACGACTACACGGTGTTATCCGTAGCATCGTATGTGACCGTGATGGACGATTCACTTTGAATGATTGGAGGCTAATCCATCAGTTGTTGGGCACAAAGTTATCATACAGTACAACCTTTCATCCCCAAACGGATGACCAAACTGAGAGGACCAACAGAACGATGGAGTACATGCTCCGAATGTGTGCCTTAGATTTTTGAAAGAGGTGGGAAGATCACCTCTATATGGTAGAGTTTGCCTACAATAATTGTTACCAAGCGAGTATCGGTATGACACCGTTTGAAGCTTTGTATGGTCAAAAATGCCGTACACCGTTAGCTTGGGCGGAAACAGGCGATTCTAAACTATATAAGCGTAAGCATCAGAACATGGAGTTTGCGGTGGGAGATTGAGTATATTTAAAGATTAAACCCTTCAAAGGTGTGTCCAGGATTCGGCGTCTGAAAAAGTTAAGTCCGAGATATCTTGGTCCGTTTGAAGTAGTGGAGCGAGTTGGAGAAGCTGCCTATCAGCTAGCTCTTTCGGCAGAATTGAGTGGATTGCATGATGTGTTCCACATATCAGTGCTTCGAAAAGCCGTGAAAGATCTAGCTCAAGTGATTGCAAACGATCGTGTATCGGTCGAATTTGGGCTAACGACGAAGGTTAGGCCCATTCGGATCGACGATAGAGCCGATAAACAGTTGCGGAACAAGACAATCATGATGGTCAAGGTCCGATGGGACAACTGTGGTCGTGAGGAGCTAACATGGGAGAGAGAGCAGACCATGCGGGCTGAATTTCCCGAGCTATTTGCGTAAACTGTTGTACAGTACGTGTCAAGTTGTATCAAACTTTTATGAAGTTATAACGTCTTGATTGTTGTTTTCCTTACTGTGTGCAAATTTTGGGACGAAATTTCTTATAAGGAGGTGAGGGTTGTAACACCCCAAAATATCAAGAGTGAGTGCAGGCTGGGCAACACGGCCTGGGACACAGGCGTGTCCCAAGCCGTGCCCTGCTTTGTATTGTCGAGTTGACGCATAGCCTGTCGAGTGCTCGATGAAATGCACTCAACGTTTGTCTAGAGGGAAACACGGCCTGAGACACGGGCGTGTCCCACGCCGTGTCCTGCTCTGTATTATCTCGAGTACTCGACGAAATGCACTCAACGTTTATTGAGAGGGTACACGGCCTGTAACACGGGCGTGTTAGAAGCCGTGTCCTCCTCAGGTTTTGGCCAGGTTTGTGAGGCCTATTGAAAACGGGCTGGACACGGGCGTGTTCGAAGACGTGTCAGGGCACACAGCCTGTGACACAGGCGTGTCACAGGGCCGTATTTTGTTCTGGATAAGTCGGTTTCTTTGCCGCTTAAGGCACGCGACCTGGGGCACGGGCGTGTCACAAGGCGTGTTCGGCCAAGGAATAGTTATTTCAGGGCAATTTGCTGTGGCCGTTCATTTCCTTTAATTGAGATCTAATGGACCGGGCTTCTCCCTGCTGAGTTAAGACCATGGATTGAGAAGATAATTCTCATTCATCTTGGCTATTCTCTTTCTAAAAGAGATAAAGAGAAGGGAGAGCAAGGAGGAGGAGGAGAAAGGATCCGTCCGCCGGTGGAACTTCAGAGTTCCGAATCAAGATCCGAAGCCAGATTTGTGAAGGCAAGGCCGCTGCGGTGCTTTCCAACCGGCTAGATTTCCATGTCTCCAAAGAGATCGTCAAGAGTAACGATATTCCTTCTTGGACATGTGAAGTCCTCGTTTTGGCATGTATATGGATTTCCCCCACCAAAAGGTGGTTGTTGAGGGATTTCCTTGGGTTGATTCTTGAAATCCCCAGTTTTGCATATAGATCCGGAAATGTGTAGTATGGAATAGACATGCTGTGTGAAACCCATCTGGACAGGTTGATCTAGATTGGTAATGTTTCATTTTGCGCACCGGAGAAGACTCCGCCTATAAATGTGCATGTTGTGGAGTCGATGGGTTGTGCCTGTGAAGGGTAGTAACATGAAGCACTGGAGTGGAATTCCAGGAAAATACCCTCGTAATTCTTGTGTTGTATGCTATATTAGGGTTGAGTTTGGGTGCAGAAAGAGAGTTCTGCTGAACCCGCCAAGCGACCGCGAGGAACGCTGACACTAACTCCCTTTTTGGATTATGAAGCCAGTCCTTGGTGGACAGTGTGGCTATTGTGAGCTGCGAGCTCTTGAAGGCTTCGTGCCGAACGGATAAGGGGAAGCTGACCCACGTCATTTTGGACGATTTGAGGAATGTGATTGGCTGAACCAGACCGCGTTATGTCTGACTGACTGGTAGACCTAGTCATTGGTCTCGTTGGAGTGGATAATGAGAGTCTTAGGCATGCGCGCCATTAGGACTAAATGCTCAATACCGTTGGGTTTCAGACCTTGAACGGTGGTGGGACCCTGGTTCGCCGGAACACCAAGAATATGCCATGAGTGCACGGATTGTCGGGCCGCGTGACCGACAGTTGTGATATGTTGATTGTGCGTGAGTGCACATTGTATGATATATCTGCTTGTGAAATGCTATGCCTGCAGGGAAGGAATACCATTGCCCCGGGAAAGGGGTAAGGTCGTTATAAATTGGTCAGCTGAATGCTAACTGTTGCTTTGTTTGCCACCATTATGGTGGGCTGTCCCTGTGCAGGTGCTGGAGAGCCGAGTGGGAAATAATGGGCCGAAGTCGCTGCTGCTACTGCTGGCCCTCGAAGGCTGAGCAAAGACTTTTTTATGTTCATGTGTGGCCGACCTGTGCGCCGATGTTTGTAATCCACACTTGTAAAGCGTAACTGTAAGGCCTTAAGACCAAACTCTTGAGTATTTGTTGTACATTCCTGAGTATATATAAATGTAGTTGTTTATATATAGTGAACATTCATGGGTTGAGTTCAGTTTAATGTTAAAATCTTCCGCTAGTATGCTCTGTATTAGGACGCGTATCTGTTTTGGTATTAACCTGTGACCTCACCGCCTGTTTGTGACATATAGTGTGGGGCCCCGACCGGACCTTCTATTATATGTTATTTAACGGATTGAGCCGTTATAGGGGAGGCGGCTGGAGCTTGGAGGAGCTTCAATTCGTGATTTTTCTCCTCACAAAAAGCCAGCAAGCGGAGCTCACGGCCTCGGTTTCGGTCCGCCTTTTTTTGCGCCTACAATGAAATATTGTCGTTCGAAACGATGGCGGTAAAACAAATGAAAATTGAACCCAGCGATGCATTTTAGGGAAACGAAACACCAAAAACGGATTACCAAACGAAGCCGAAGTATCCAGATTAATTCCTAACACGTTCGAGCCGCAAATTCGATTTAGGCTATATTTGGTTCGGCGGTGGCGGGTCGAAACGCCACTTTGGACCCGGAGAAGAAGAGGTGGGCGTCAAAACGGAACGGATCGAGGTCGTTTCCTCCTTACTGTGGATGCAAACGGAGCAAACGCCGCCGCCGGCCGTTTGTTTTCCCGCCTTCCGGTGACGTTTGTTCCAAACAGAGGCGGCAACACGCTGAACCAAATGAAGGCTTAACTCAAAATTATATTTTTGATTTTTATACGATTATAAGATTATTCACATTTTTAAAAGATTAAGAAAATGTGAGAGTTTCAGAATATTTTTATAATTTTTCTTTTATAAATAGTAGGAGTGAGAGATTTGCCCCTATGGGCCTATGGCCAACAACAACATGTCCTGCGCGACATTATTACAAGATTACCTCATTAGAAAGGCGCTCATGTCACTCGTTTTTTCATGTGCATGGTGGGTTTGCGAAGAACGGGAAAAGCATATTTTTATTGTAAGTAAAAGAATTTGTATATATGAGGGCACATTTTATAAAATTAAATAAAAACACACATTATAGAAATTACAAATTGACTGCCCGTGTCACGCACAACCGCAAGTCAAGTGGCGGGCCACCACAGCGCGGTAGGTCGCCCGATCGACCGCAGCCGCACGACCGGCCGAATCCCGTGGCCACACTTTCGGTCGGCCCCCTCGGCCGACCGGATCACCGCCCCTATGGAGGAGCATGGTCTGCCCTCCACTGGCAGGCCCAGGTTCACCGAACCCCATCACTGGCCTCTACCGGACGACCCCCCGGTCGCCACCGGCCGGCCCCCCGTTCGCAGCCGGCCGGCCCTTGGTCTTCATCTAACCTCCGTCGTTCAACCGTCGTGGTTGCATAACCACCGTGTCCCATCATTAGCATAACCACTCATTATGGTAGTGTGTATAACCAAATCTCATAATGGGTGTATGTGTAACAAATTTCTTAAATATACATGTATTAAAAGATGTATACCAGAACATCTACTTCCAAATTATGGGGGTTGCCCAAGCTCCAGCTACGCCCCCTCTCCAACCAATCTGTCTCCTCCACCTCCAAATTATACTTTGAAAGGCTGCCAAGTAGATGACTCTGAGGAGTATTCTGAAGTATTCATCTTTGAGTGCAACACCTGCCCTGCAATTATCATATATGGGTGCGGTCGGGATCCATAATATATAGACGTCACAACTTTAGTATTAAAAGACAATTCCAAAACATCAACCCATCTCATACCTCATATTAAAAATAACGGAAACATACAAACACATACTAGAAGTTGTCCACGAATACATAAAAATTCCAAATGACCCTATGGACTTACAACACCAAAATGTTCCACAACTAACATATTATACATAGTAAATTGTAGAGCAGTTCTATTTTGTTTCGGCATGCAAATCAGAACATAAAAAGAGAAGTACATCAAGCAAGCAAGCTGACACAGTAGGAGGAGGTACACTCAATAGTCTTAAGCCTTTTTGATCGGCGAGCTGACTCCCACTTGCGATCCTTTGCCCTATAAATATTTGTTGTAAGGTGGGTCGGCTAAGGATGACCTCAGCTGTGTAACAAGCACCCTCTTCCCGGTTGTCCCTAGCGGACCACGGGGCACTCCATCACCCTCCAGGTTAGCATTTTGTATTCATGTGTAATAAAACAAAAATTAACATAGAAACAACAATAATGTGTCACAAATATCAAAAAAGTTTCTATGTTGAGTAGTTAAATAAAAGGGGATATACCAATGCAACATGTATGCAAGCCTGAGTTTCACCCAAGGCACCCTATAGCATGCATGATTCTAATACATCATCACACAATATCACAACACATCGTTCATATGGGTACTTTCATTTCCCCAAAGGTCTTTAAGCCGCAAATGAAACTCTTGCTTACGCCCCACCCACTTATGGGTCAACACCTGAGCTTGCCCTCAAGCTTTGATATTCTTGTCACTTCCACCAACACAACTTAACCAATGCTGAGAACTCTTGATTTAACTTTGCCAGCTAATGAGTTGCATCACCCGGACTTGTCCCAAAAGAACAAAATCAGTTCACAGCACTTAGAACACAGCGCGCTCTGTCTCCCAACGTCGAGTGAACACGACGCCAATTGATGAACACGGCGCCTAGCTACCCCCTACATCGAGTGAACACGTCGCAGGAATTAAGTGAACATGATGTCGGTGTCGAGTGAACACGATGCCTTTGGAGTTCACGCAATGTTTTTGCCATTGTCGTTTGGCCAAGGAAAAAAGGACCTGCTGCATTTAGCCCAGCACTAGCGGCTCTAGACATAAATATTTTTGGGGTGTTATACTGAGCACTTTGCTTGCCCGATCAATGCACCTGAAGCTAGCCCTCAACAACAGTACTAGGGGGCAGTCGGACCCTAGAATGTCGTAGGGAGACTCACTCGTGACAAGATACGAGAGCTGAAAGTTGAAGAGTATTGTCAGGTCGAAAGACGAGCCCCCCATATGCAACGGTTCGCCACTAGCGCTCGAGGTTTTAGCTCATTCGATCACAATCGAATTCAAATTCCCAAACATCGAGTCATACGATGGGGCAAATGACCCCCTGGAGACGGTCCTCAGAATTTACAATACCCCTGGCTAACTGTTGTGTTAGGTGTTCCCGACCATACTGATGGCCAAGCAAGGACTTGGTTCCATTCTCTCCAATAAGGAACCATCAACAACTTCGCGGAGCTAACCCAACAGTTCCAGGACCAGTTCTTTTCCAACTGTAGGATAGTTAAGGATCCATTCCACCTGTCAGGGATCTGCCAAAGTGAAGGGAAACTCTTAAAGAATTCTTCCACTGATTTACAACCAAGGCCCGACAGATCTCTGTGGTAGACCCCGAACTCTTACAAGACATCATCCTTGGAAGACTATGATCGAGCAGATTCTACTCTGCACTAATGGTGGATATGGTACCTAATCACCTCGACCTTGTGCACCGGGTCAAAGCCCATGTCGCAACTGGCGAATTTATAAAAGCCCACCGAGAACAGTTTGAAGGAGGATAAAAGAGTATAAGAGAAGAACCTATCCTACGACGACAAGATAAACATCGAGACAATGCGTGTCAACAAGACCATCGCAGAGATTGGAACCCCGACCCTTCCAATAATACACGCCTCTCAACACTTAACACACAAATGTACTTTACGCGATTTCGGACAAACCAACACTACAGAGGTAGCGAGGGCTCTAGTCGAACAACAAGGGAGACGGGTCCAAAAATAGTGAGTTCCACCGAGGAACGGGGCACGCCATAGAGGAATGCATAAAACTCAAGGACAAGATTGAAATCCTCATCCAACAAGAATAGAGCAGCTGACACAGACAAGAATAGAGCAGCCACCTACGCACCAGGACAAGCAAAATGACAGGCAGATAGTGGAAATTATGGAGACAATATCCAATTTCCACTTTTCCTCCTTCAATTCCATCGAACAACACATGGAGCAATGAAAGGATCGGGATATACAACACAGAGACAATCACTTTTGGGCACGAAGACCTGAAAGACTATTCCTGCCATACCAGGACCTGCTAGTCATTAGTGTGAAAATTGGCGACCCTAGTTTTCCCGTCAAAAGGATATCGGTCGACAATGGTAGTTCTGTCAACGACATATTTGTTGGAGTGCGTTCCACATCTCTTAGTTTGAGAATAACAAATCACATGCTTATAGTGTGTAGGAACTAATCACATGTTTATAGTGTGTAGGAA
The DNA here is from genome assembly GCA_039513925.1 of Platanthera zijinensis. Taxonomy (NCBI): domain Eukaryota; kingdom Viridiplantae; phylum Streptophyta; class Magnoliopsida; order Asparagales; family Orchidaceae; genus Platanthera; species Platanthera zijinensis. The sequence goes on along the minus strand of CM077080.1, from coordinate 221,496,529 downwards.
CTATAAGTACAATAACCCTAAGAGTGTGATGCATAATGTAGATGGAGCTCTAAATTTAGGGCTACCGCGGGGAGGTAATAACTATCATTGGTGGTATAGATGAAAATGGAAGAAGCGTGACAACATAATTTTTTTTTACGATAAAGTGGTAACAGAGGCTAACGTGGTGCGCTAGGGCTACCGCAGCGCGGTAAGGCCATGATCTTCCATGATTTGCATGATCTAGGTGCATGATGTGCATGATATAGTTAATGCAGAGCATTAGTAACTATCATGGTGCGATAATGTCCTAATCGGCCACAATCACTGTTACGATCTCCACAACATCAGGCATGTGTCTACACGATAAGCTACAATGGGGAAGCATCACTACCGTTAGTACTAGCTTATGAAGCCTATTTAAGAAGGAGATCTCTTTGTTCAAGGTGACCATATTTGAATCCACAACTCCAACCTTTCATGAGAGTCTTTATCCCTGAGTTCCAGAGCACTCCCAATTCCATCCTTGAAGATCAAGAGCGAAAATGATATTTCTGAACGGTCATATTAGAAGAAGGACGCATGCTTCAACTCGGATAATGTTCATGATGATTCTTCATCATCTCCTTCAAATCTCTTCAATATAGGGATTTTTATTTTTGAATTTACTCTGTATTCTTTTATTTCTTTTGTTACGGTAGTGAGTTCACCGAAGTTGTTGGCGTCTAGGCCTTGTGAGGTTTAGGGGGAATTTGTCGTAGTTTGTGTTGCAACTAGGTCGATGTGTAGATCTAAAGGAGGCTAGAGGCCATATTTGAGGTAAGATATGTTATAGTCAGCCGTTCCTTGGGAGAAAGACTAATAAAGAAAGAAAAAAAGAATTTTTCTTATCACCTCAATTTCAAGCATTATTGAAATTATTTTTTTTCTAATTATCTTTTAAAATAAAATAATTTTTCATCTTCTCTAAATTTTCTAGAATTTAATTTCATTCAAGTATTTCTAAAAAAAAATCACTTTAACACATTTTTCGAGAGTTTTTAAAATAAGCTAGCGTCGGACGGTAACTACTAACGTCGGCGGTAGCAATATAAATAAATATTTTTCACTCTCGTCATTATTCTAAAAAAATCGTAGTTTTATTTAAAATTTGTAAAGCACTAATTCAACCCCTCCTCCAAGGGCAGGTTATTCCAAAACAGTTTCACAACTAGTAATTATGGCACATCATGATCATTCTTTTCATGATGGTCAAGGGATTAGTAGACTGTCTCCATTCACCGATACTGATTATAATTATTGGAAAACTAGAATGCGTTATTATTTTTTAATTCCCTTGGATAATGATGTTTTTGTCATGGTTAAACAATGTTATGCTCCTATTAATTTGTATTATGAGATGTAATTATGGAAAAACTCAAGGACAAATGAGATGACAACGATAAGTTGAGATGTAAAAATAACTCTAAAGCTATGAATGTTTTATTTTGTGTCTTGGATAGAACTGAATTTAATCAAACTTGTGCTTGCAAAACTTCATATGATATATGAAATTTATTAGAAATTACTTATGAAGGCACTTCGTTGGTCAAGGATTCCAAGCTCTTCCAACTAGAATCTAAGTGTGAGAAATTCTGGATGGAGGTAGATGGAGACATAGATTCAATGTACATTAGGTTTATCAAGATCGTTAACGAATCAAAAGTGATTGAAATGATGTTCTCCAATGACAACTTGGCGAGAAAAATTCTTAGGTCTCTCCCTCCAAAGTTGAATCCAAAGGTGACAGCCATCTCAGAGTCACACAATCTAAAGAAACTCCAAATCAATGGCCTCATTGAGAATCTTCAAACTCATGAGATTGAACTAAAATTCAATAATAAGAGTACAACATGGAGTCAAAGAAGAAGGCTTTAGCATTGAAATCAAAGGAGGGCGACAGTGATGGTGATGATGATGATGAAGAGGATGAGGAGAGCTTGTTTATAAAAAGGTTAAAAAGATTCATGAAGAATCCAAAAAGGAGAAACACCTTTCAGACATATTTCATCAAAAATGGGTCATCATCAAAGAAAGGAAAATATAGCAATGTCGACGATCAGGAGCGGCCACAACCGGAGTGCTATCACTGAAAATAGTGACTTAAAAAGAAAATTAAAAACTTTTCTTTCTCAAATTGAAACCGGAAAGAAAACTTTTATGTATCTGTGCGTTATATTGGTAATGGAAAACGTTGTATTGAAAGCTCGAATACATGATCTAAACATGGCCATTAAAAATTCGGAGTCGCCCAAAAGTCCCTTGACATGATCTTGGTCAATCAGTGTCATGGTAGTGCAAAATATGGGCTTAGTTATTGATGGGGCCAAGCCCATTTATAGAATAATTCGGGGTGCGGTTAACCAACTCCCCATGATACCCACCAAATTAGTGGGATCATAGGTTTGACCGACGCACGCGCGATCACCACACGCGACCCCTCCTGCGCTAATCTCACTACGCGCACCATTCAAATCGCTATCGCATGGGGGTAGCCGACGCCGCCACCACCGACATCGGGAAGCCCGCAACCGGCCGACCACGACCGTAAGCCTCCTCTCGGTCGCGGGGCACCGCTTGCATGGGGCGGCCGCTCCATGACCACCTCTCATTCGTGGGCCGCTACACGCATGGGGTGGCCGCTCCACGACCACCGCCCGACCGCAGGATGATGCCCGCAAGGGACGGCTGCTCCAAGTCCACCGCCCGGCCGCGAGACGCTACCTGGCTGCGGGGCGCCGCCCACAGGGGAGGCCGCTCCACGGCCCCTGCCCGGCCTGGGGCGACGTCCGTAAGGGGCGGCCGCTCCATGGCCGTCGCCTGCAAGGGGCGACCGTGCCTCGACCGCCACTCCTCGTGGTCGCACGTCGCGGTCCTCCCACGTCGGTGGCTGCCCGCCATTAAGGCGGCTGCCCGCGCTCGACGGCGGCTGCCCGCGCTCGCTAGCCCTTCCCCGTCATCCGATCGCTCTACCGTGATCGACGTCGTCTATTTTTGGGATAACCACCCACTAACCACTATGGTTAGTGGGGGGGGGGGTTAAATTAATTAAATAATTGGGGAATAATATTATGCAAATAGTATTCCCCCAAACCATACTTGAAATTATGAGATAGACGGTTATCGTGTATGGATAACCGCGTAACCACCTCCAGGTGGCTATAAAAGGCCCCCAGGCCTCCTTATTTCTCACATTTTCACTCATCTGCTTTCTTCCTCCTCCGACCAGAGCTCTGTCAGATTCCTCCTACGTGCCACCTTTAATCCACCTTCATGCTACCATCAAGCCATCTACAAGCCTCCTTCAAGTTTTCTTCGAGCCACTCACAAGCCATCGCCTTGCCACCACTGGAGTGCTATCACTGAGAAAAGACCGAACACATCCGGAGTACGTGCTTAAAGTTTCTAAAAGAGAAAAAAGGAAAGTGGCACAAGGGAAAGGAGAAGAAGAATGTACTTAAGGCTGCTACATGGGATGACTCCTCCTTCTAGGAATCAAGCAGATCAAGCTCAAGTGAGGAGGAAGAGGCAAACATGTGCCTGATGGGAAATAGAAACTTGTCATCAGATGATGAAATTAGTGTCCAAAGCGACATTGAGGCACCTCCTCCTTCTTATGGTGATTTATATAATGAATATTTACAAACTTGCAAATATTTTGATAAAAGGTTAATAGATATGAAACTCTTACGGTTTGAAAATAAACTTTATTAAAAGAAAAAAAAATTATCTAAAAAAGTTAAAGCATTATGGAAAGAGAATGTATCTGACCAAGAGTGCAATCACACATGGGCAAGGGTGAAAGAATTTGAAGAAGTTCTTGCTAAGTCTCACTCCATTATCGAATCTCTTACTAATGAAAACGCTGTCTTGAAAGCTTGAATACATGATCTAAATATGGCCATTAAAAATTCGAAGCTGGCCAAAAGTACCTTAACATGATCTTGGCCAATCAATGTCATGGTAGTGCAAAATATGGGCTTAGTTATTATGGGGCCAAGCCCATTAATAGAATAATCACGGGTGTGGTTAGCCAACTCCCCATGATCCCCACCAAATTAGTGGGATCATAGGTTTGACCGACGTGCGCGATCACCACACACGACCCCCCCACACGCTAATCCCACTACGCGCACCATCCGAATCACCGTCGCATCGAGTCGCTGACGTCGCCACCACCGGCATCGAGCATCTCGCAACCGACCGACCATGGCCACAGGCCGCCTCCCGGCTGCAGGGCACCGCCCGCAAGGGGCGGCCGCTCCACGATCACCTCTCGGTAGTGGGGATCCACCCGCATGGGGCGGTCGCTCCCCGACTACCACCCGGCCACAGGATGACGCCCGTAATGGGAGGCCGCTCAGCGTCCTCTGCCCGGCCGCGAGATGCTACCCGGCTGCGGGGTGCCACCCACAGGGCGGCCACTCCACAGCCGCCGCCCGGCCTAGGGCGACGTTCGCAAGGGGCGGCCGCTCCACGGTCGCCACCTGCAAGGGGCGATTGTGCCTCGGCCGCCCCTCCTCATGGTCGCCCATCGCAGTCCTCCCACGTCGGCAGCCCCCCACGCTCGCTGGCCCTTCCCTTTCGTCCGATCTCTCTACCGCGATTTCCGCCGTCTATTTTGGGGATAACTACCCACTAATCACTCTGGTTAGTGGGGGGTTTAATTAATTAAATAATTGGGGAATAATATTATGCAAATAATATTCCCCCAAACCATACTTGAAATTATGATCTAGGTGGTTATGGTGTACGGATAGACGCGTAACCGCCATAACCATATCTTGAAGGCTATAAAAAGGCCCTCAGGCCTCCTCATTTCTCACATTTTTGCTCCTCTGCTTTCTTTCTCCTCAGGCTAAAGCTCTGTCGGATTCCTCCAACAAGTCACCTTTAAGCCACCTTCAAGCCATCTATAAGCCTCCTTCAAGCTTTCATCGAGCCACTCATAAGTCATCGCCTCACCACCACCAGAGTGCTATCACTGAAAAAATACCGAAAACATCCGAAGTACGTGCCTAAAGTTTCTAAAAGAGAAAAAAAGGAAAGTGACACAAGGGAAAGGAGAATAAGAATGTATTTAAGGCTGCTACATGGGATGATTCCTTCGAGGAATCAAGCAGATTAAGCTAAAGTGAGGAAGAAGAGACAAACATGTGCCTGATGGGAAATAGAAACTTATCATCAGATGATGAAAGTAATGTCCAAAGCAACACTGAGACACCTCTTCCTTCTCATGATGATTTATATAATGAATATTTACAAATTTGCAAATATTTTGATAAATGTTAAAAGATATGAAACCCTTACTGTCTGAAAAATAAACTTTTATTAAAAGAAAATAAAAAATTATCTAAATAAGATAATGCGTTATGGAAAAAGAATGTATCTGGCCAAGAGTGCAATCACTCATTGGAAATGGTGAAAGAACTTGAAGAAGTTCTTGCTAAGTCTCACTCCACTATCGAATCTCTTACTAATGAAAATAGTGACTTAAAAAGAAAATTAAAAACATTTCTTTCTCAAATAGAAATCGAAAAGAAAACTTTTATGTATCAGTGCGTAATATTGGTAATGGAAAATGCTTTCTTGAAAGCTTGAATACATGATCTAAACATGGCCATTAAAAAATTCGGAGTCGGCCAAAAGTCCCTTGACATGATCTTGGCCAATCAATGTCATGCTATTACAAAATATGCGCTTAGTTATTGATGGGGCCAATCCCATTTATAGAATAATTATGGGTGTGGTTAGCCAACTCCCCATGATCCCCACCAAATTAGTGGAAACATAGGTTTGGCCGACGCGCACGGGATCGCCACACGCGACCCCCCCCCCCCGCGCTAATCCCATAACACGCACCATCTGAACCGCCGTCGCATCAAGGTCGTCGACGCCGCCACCACCGACGTCGGGCAGCACGCAACCGGTCGACCACTATCGCCGGCCGATTCCCGGCCGCGGTGCACCGACCGCAAGGGGCAGCCGCTCCACGACTACCTCTTGGCTGCGGGGTGCCACCCGTATGGGGCAGCCGCTCTATGACAGCCGCCCAGCCGCAGGGTGATGCCTGCAGGGGGCAGCCACTCTATGTCCATCGCCCTGTGGGGCGCCGCCAATAGGGGCGGCCCCTCCACGGCCGCCTCCCGGCCTGGGCCAATGTCCGCAAGGGGAGGCCGCTCCACGACCGCCGCCTGCAAGGGGCGATTGTGCCTCGGCTGCCCCTCCTCATGGTCTCCTGTCGCGGTCCTCCCACGTCAGTGGACGCCAGCCGTTAAGGCGGCCGCCAGCGCGATATAAGTGGTTACAATGTACGGATAGCCGCGTAACCACTGTAACCACCTCCTGGATGCTATAAAAAGGCCTCCAGGCCACCTCATTTCTCACATTTTTGCTCCTCTGCTTTCTTCCTCCCCAGGCAAGAGCACTGTCAGATTCCTCCTACGAGCCACCTTTAAGCCACCTTCAAGCCATCTACAAACCTCCTTCAAGCTTTCTTCGAGCCACTCACAATCCATCGTCTCGCCACCAAAATCTGCTTAAGTTCACAAACGAACGATGAGAAGGAAATTCCTGCAATAGGAAACACCTCGTTTGTTAACAATTCCACATCAAACAGTCTCACGCGGGACAGCCCGTTGCCCGTCGCGAGTTTAAGTAACTCTCTCACCTCCAAAGTGTAACGAGGAGCGGCCTATCGCCCTCGATTCCCCAAGAAAGTTGTAATCACAAGCAGATAGTAGATTTCGACCGACATAGACCCAGTCACGTGGTTTTTTACCCAGTTGAGGGGATTTTCTACGTCAAAACCAAGTGTGCACAATTTCTCTCTTAATGGCAATGTGTGCGCTCGTCCGCTCCGAGTGTTAAAGTAATCTAAATTATTCTGGTCTGGCTTGTGCATCGAGTTTGGCTGCAACAGTTTGGCGCCGTCTGTGGAAAGTGAGTTCATAGCACCTATAGAAGACACTACCCTTTTACACAGCGGAACTCACGACTTGCTCCCATGGCCAGAAGGAGCACCTGAACCACCAACGGATCACCTTCTAGAGGACATGTTAAGCCGTCTCCCTCACACTCACTCGTCAGCGCGACTCCTGGTGGGTAGGGTGCTCTCCCGACCGTTGCTACCTCGGAAGGAAACATGTAGCATATGCATGAACGTTAGGTCAAAATGCTCGCCCTCCTTCAGAATATTGTAGCTCCTCTAGCTCCTTCTCAGCCACCCGCACCGACTAATCCCCCGCATACGGCTTAGGATTGCGTTCCGCCTCAGCAAGTCCGTCACCAGGATAATGAATCTAAAGAATTTTCGGATGTCGCCAGTTCCACTCATCCCGCTCATCGGGGCGCTGGGGGAGCCCACCAGCATCTTCTAGAGGAAATAACCCTCGTTCCACCGGGAGAAAGTCTCACTCGCGAAAATATTCGTGAGGTGATTTCCCAGGAATACAAACAACTTGGGAGACGTGACATCCTCTCACTCCTCCCTCTCTATCAGGGCTCCCCGCTCTCCCCCAGGTTCAAGCACATTCAGTTTCGCATGGCTTTAAGCTCCCCAACATCGAGACGTTTGACGGAACAGAGGATCCGCTTGAACACGTCAACCATTTCCTCACCATAATAAGGATTTTTCAGCGCCCCAGATAAGTTATTATGTCAAATTTTCCCAGCGAATTTGAAGGGTCAGGCCCGCACCTAGTTTCACTCTCTCCGATAAGGAACCATTTTCACTTTTGCAAAGTTGGCAAGACAGTTTTCAGAGCAGTTTATTGTCAATCATATAATTGTTTGAGATCCCTCACACCTTTCGGGTATCCGTCAGAATGAGGAAGAATACCTTAAAGACTTTTTTCATACCTTCACTTCAGAAGCGCATAAAATTCCTGGGGCTGACCCCAAACTTCTCAGAGGCGTCTTCCTTAGTAGACTCCGCCCAAGCGGTTTCTATTCGTCTCTCATAAGGGAAACCGTGCCCAGTTATCTATACCTTGTTCATCAGGTTGAAGCACAGATAGAGGCCGACGAGGCCATCGAAGCACACTGCCAGCAGTTTGAAGGCAGGTAGAAGAGGAAGAGGGGACAAGAACAAGCCCCCGTAAGGCAAGAAGAGCGACGCCAGGATGAGCGACGGAATGATAACATCGATGTGACCCGCCAAGGAATGGGGGTCAGCATCTGCCTCGAGAATACACACCACTAAATACCACCTGCACCAACGTTATGTACACAATTTAGGATGATCAAACATTTCAGCGACCGAGAGTACCACCGCCAAACCCCAGAGCTGACCAGTCAAAGTGTTGTGAGTTTCACCGCACGACTAGTCACATTGCCGAGGAATGTTCCAGGCTGAAGAATGAAATTGAGCGCCTTGTCCATTAAGGGCTCCTTATAAGGTTTTATAGGGACAAGTGCAAGTCCAGCATGTACAACATCAAGGAAGAGGCTAGCAGAATGCGCTGTAGGGGGCTCCAGGTGCAATGAAAATGGTAGGCAACATAGAAATTATCATCGGGCCCCCATTCCTCTCTACCAAGATATTTTTAGTTGAAACTATAGATAAAACCCGCAAGAATGTAGAACTCAACTCGAATTCCACCATCTCCTTCGAAAATGAATACCTCAAAGGGTTGCAGATTCCCCATCAGGACCCGCTTGTCATTAACACAGAGATTGGAGATCCCTGCTTCAATATTAGAAGAATTCTCATAGATAACGAGAGTTCAATCGATGTCATGTTTTTATCCGCTCTCTACAACATGAAACTTACCCTACAACATCTCAATCCCGTCGCGAGACCCGTATATGGTTTCAGAAATTGTGCAGTTCTCGTTCAAGGGACAATTACCCTGCTAGTAACAATGGGTGAATTCCCAAGGCAAGTTACCCATAATATCCAATTTGTTGTCATCGACTTAAGTTTTCCCTACAATGGCATCTTCAAAAGGCCATTCCAGTGAGTCTTTGGAGCAATCTCGTCAATTCCTCACTTATCTATGAAATTTAAGACCCTAGAAGGCATCAAGGTCGTTCGCGGAAGTCAGAAAGTAACTCGTGCCTGCTACTTAAAACAGGCTCAACCAAAAGTAGCGATTGCATTTGAAATTAGAGATGTCGACCTACGCAACGAAGCTGCCACGCAACAAGGAAGCTCTTCATAAGAGAAGAAGACCCCCCGCCAAGAGCATGACTCCACCTTATCCTTGTTTTCTTATATTCGTCTATCGTTGTCCATGTATTTGATTTTCTATCTTAAACTTTGTCTAACGTAAGAGCCGCGAGCCACGACTCATGCAGACTATTTTTGATTTGATTATATTACATTATATTTTCCTTATTCTCGCCTCGAGACTTCCTCGGCCAAGTTAGGCCACTCCCTGGATCGAATACTTACATTCTCCGACGAGCCATTTTCGACCAGACTCGGATATGCCCAGATAAAATACTTACCTTCTCCGACAAGCAACTCAAAACCAGGCCAGGTTGTGCAACCTGATCGAATATTTACATTCTCAGGCGGTTGGATCAAATACTTACATTCTTCGCCGTTACTACAGGACAACGCTCCGTCATCGCCATGGCCTGCCCCATGGGGGTCGTACCATCAGATCGAATCCTTACATTCTCCAACACCCGGATCGAATAATAATATTCTGCGGCAATCGGCTCATAGTTTGGTTAGGCCGTGCAACCAGATCGAATATTTATATTCTCTGGTGGTTCGATCGAATACTTACATTCTCCGCCGTTACTGCAGGCGAATGCCCTGCCATCGCCAGGGCCTACCCCCTCGCGGTCGCACTGTCGGATCAAATCCTTACGTTCTCCGACACCCTGATCAAATACTAATATTCTCCGGCAATCGGCTCATAGCCAGGTTGGGTCACACAACTAGATCGAATATTTACATTCTCCGGCAATTGGATCGAATACTTATATTCTCCACCGTTATTGTAGGACAACGCCCGCCATCGCCAGGGCCTTCCCCCTCGCGGTCGCACCATCAAATTGAATACTTACATTCTCCAGCACCCGGATCGAATACTTACATTCTCCAGCAGTCATCTCGTGGCCAGGCTCGTCCCCACAGTTAGATCGAAATCTTACATTCTCTTGCAGACCTCTCTTGGACAGGTTCGTCTCCACACTCAGAACGAATCTCTACATTTCTCGACCCTTGCATTGAGTCGCCACACTCTCCGGCCCTGTCATAAGCTTACATTCTACCAGCCACCGAGATCCATACAACAGAAGCAAAAAGAATGAAAACAATATTGTCATATCAACACAGACACAAATGCACTACATAAAATCACCAAAGGGCGACGACAAACATGCATTAAACGCAATAAAGCAAAAGCAAAAGTATCTAAGCATACAAAATAAAAGTAAAAGCTGCTACTCACATCTACACCAGACTCAAGGCTCTTTGCCTTCATCATCAGAAATGTCGTCAAAACTATGGCTTGAGACGTCGCACTTCAGACGCTTGCCTGTTAGACAAAAATTCTTCTACATGCCGCGTCTGAGAGAAACCTCCCAAAAGTCCTCTATTTGGGGCTCAACCTCTTGGGCCCAAACATCCTCGTGAACCTACTCGGTGAGCAAATCATGATCGCTCATGTAATCCAAGGAATCTCTATACTCTTCAACGCCAGCTGCCTTCATCTCAATTACTTCATTTTATATAATTAAATAAAAACACACAAATTATAGAAATTATAAATTGTATGCTTGCGTCACGCACTGCCGCAAGTCGAGAGGCGGGCCATCACCGCACGGCAGGTCGCCCGGCCGACCGCCGTCGTACGACCAGCCGACTCCCTTGGCCGCACTTTCGGTCGTCCCCCTCGGCCGATCGGATCGCCGCCCCTATGGAGGAGCATGGTCGTCCCTCCACCGACTGGCCCAGGTTCACCGAACACCTTTACTGGCCCCCCGGTCGCCGCCGGCCGGCCCCCCGGTCGCCGCCGTCTAATCTCCATCGTTCAACCATCGTGGTTGCATAACCACCGTGTCCCATCATCAACATAACCACTCATTATGGTAGTGCGTATAACCAAATCTGATAATGGGTGTATGTGTAACAAATTTCTTAAATATAAGTACATTAAAAAATGTATACCAGAACATCTACTTCCAAATTATGGGGGCTGCCCAAGCTCCAGCTACGCCCCCTCTCCAACCAATATGTCTCCTCCACCGCCAAATTATAATTTGAAAGGCCTCCAAGTAGACAACTTTGAGGAGTATTCTGAAGTAGTCATCTTCGAGTGCAACACCTCCTCTGCAATGATCATATATAGGTGCGGTCGGGATCCATAACATATAGACGTCACAGCTTTAGTATTAAAAGACGATTCCAAAACATCTACCCATCTCATAACTCATATTAAAAATAACAGAAACATACAAACACATACTAGAAGTTGTCCACGAATACATAAAAATTCCAAATGACCCTATGGACTTACAACACCAAAATGTTCCACAACTAACATATTATACATAGTAAATTGTTGAGCAGTTCTATGTTGTTTCGACATGCAAATCGAAACATAAAAAGAGAAGTACATCAAGCAAGCAAACTGACACAGTAAGAGGAGGTACACTCAATGAGTCTTAAGCCTTTTTGGTCGGCGAGCTGGCTCCTACTTGCGATCCTTGCCCTATAAATATTTATTGTAAGGTGGGTCGGCTAAGGATGACCTCAGCTGTGTAACAAGCACCCTCCTCCCGGTTGTCCCTAGCAGACCACGGGGCACTCCATTACCCTCCAGGCTAGCTTTTTGTATTCATGTGTAATGAAACAAAAATTAACATAGAAACAACAATAATGTGTTACAAACATCAAACAAGTTTTTATGTTGAGTAGTTAAATAAAAGGGGATATACCAATGCAGCATGTATGCAAGCCTGAGTTTCACCCAAGACACCTTATAACATGCATGATTCTAATACATCATCACACAATATCAAAACACATCGTTCATATGGGTACTTTCATTTCCCCAACAGTCTTTAAGTCGCAAATGAAACTCTTGCTTACGCCCCACCCACTTATGGGTCAACACCTGAGCTTGCCCTCAAGCTTTGATATTCTTGTCAATTCCACCAACACAACTTAACTGATGCTGAGAACTCTTGCTTTATCTTTGCCCACTAATGAGTTGCATCACCCGGGCTTGTCCCCAAAGCACAAGTGTTCTCAGTAGTTTTCACAAAAGGGGACTTGTCTTGTCGGGACACCCTCCACATGTGATTTACAACATCACAGAATAAGTCAATCGACTACAAAGACACATTCATGATTTCACATAACATTCGACACACGCATTTTTCTCTGCCCTAAGCCAACATTCGTGCTCATACCAAAATAAGGGCATAACAACGATGTCTTTGTCGCAATCAGATTTCTAATAAAATCCATAAAATGCACGTCAAGCAACATCACTAAATCGGACAACCGGTCGCAATTTTGTCTTCACCCACAATGCCTAATCCACTAACGGAGCGAATTTTTGATGCAAAATATGTCAGGGACGGACTCAAATGACTAGTGGTTTTTCTTGAACCAAGGCCACCCAAACCCTTCTTATTTTTGAGATCCAGTGCCAAGAAATTACTAGAAAATCAAGGTATTAACAAAATATGCTATGCATGCATTGTAAGACCGGGAGGAGAGATGTCGTTACCTTATGAAACCTCTTCCTTGCTATGGATGCTTGGAATAACACGGATGAGCGTGTTCGCCTTCAAGCCCTCCCCATAGATCTAATCTCGGATTGAAAAACAGAGCTCTAAAGCTCCAACAATGGCGGATCTAGGTTTTGTTCCCCTTCCTCTCACTCTCTCGCTCATAAGCCATCAGAAGACAAAAACTTGGAAAAACCTAAGGAGAGAACTCCTATGCCCTATTTAAGGTTCACAAGCACAAAATCTGGGCTATTGGACCAAGTCCCAAGAAGATCGGATTCCCAAAAAAATCCTAATTACGAAATCAGTTCACAACACTTAGAAAATAGCGCGCTTTATCTCCCGGCGTCGAGTGAACACGACGCCAATTGGTGAACACGACGCCTAGCTGGATACCCCCTACATCGAGTGAACACGTCGCAGGAATTAAGTGAACATGATGTCGGTGTCGAGTGAACACGATGCCTTTGGAGTTCACGCAATGTTTTTGCCATTGTCGTTTGGCCAAGGAAAAAAGGACCTGCTGCATTTATCCCAGCACTAGCAGACTCTAGACATAAATATTTTTGGGGTGTTATACTGAGGACTTTGCTTGCCCGACCAGTGCACCTAAAGCTAGCCCTCGACAACATTACAAGGGGCAGTCGGTCCTTAGAATGTTGTAGGGAGACTCACTCGTGACAAGATACGAGAGCTGAAAGTTGAAGAGTATTGTCAGGTCGAAAGACGAGCCCCCTATCTGCAACGGTTCGCCACTAGTGCTCGAGGTTTTGGCTCATTCGATCACAATCGAATTCAAACTCCCAAACATCGAGTCATACGATGGGGCAAATGATCAACTGGAGCATGTCCTCAATATTTACAATACCCCTGGCAAACTGTTGTGTTAGGTGTTCCCAGCCATACTGATGTCCAAGCAAGGACTTGGTTCCATTCTCTCCAAGAAGGAACCATCAGCAACTTCATGAAGCTAACCCAATAGTTCCTGCACCAATTCTTTTCCAACTACAGGATAGTTAAGGATCCATCCCACCTGTTAGGGATCTGCCAAAGTGAAGGGAAACTCTTAAAGAATTCTTCCACTGAATTACAACCAAGGCCCGACAGAGCTCTGTCTGCACTAATGGTGGATATGGTACCTAATTACCTTGACCTTGTGCACCGGCTCAAAGCCCATATCGCATCTGACGAATTTATAAAAACCCACCGAGAACAGTTTGAAGGAGGATAAAAGAGTATAAGAGAAGAACCTATCCTACGGCGACAGGATAAACATCGAGACAATGCGTGTCAACAAGACCATTGCAGAGATCGGAGCCCCCGACCCTTCCAATAATACACGCCTCCCAACACTTCCCACACAAATGTACTTTACGCGATTTAGGACAAACCAACACTATAGAGGTAGCGAGAGCTCTAGTCGAACAACAATGGAGACTGGTCCAAAAATAGTGAGTTCCACCGAGGAACAGGGCACACCATAGAGGAATGCATAAAACTCAAGGACAAGATTGAACTCCTCATCCAACAAGAATAGAGCAGCTGGCACAGACCAGAATAGAGCAGCCACCTACGCACCCGGACAAGCAGAAGGACAGACAGATAGTGGAAATTGTGGAGACAATATCCAATTCCCCTTTTTCCTCCATCAATTCCATCGAACAACACATGGAGCAACGAAAGGATCGGGATATACAACACACAGAGACAATCAGTTTTGGGCACGAAGACCTGAAAGGACTATTCCTGCCACACCAGGACCTGCTAGTCATTAGAGTGAAAATTGGCGACCCTAGTTTTCCCGTCAAAAGGATATTGGACGGTAATAGTAGTTCTGTCAATGACATATTTGTTGGAGCATGCGTTCCACATCTCTTAGTTTGAGAATAACAAATCACATGTTTATAATGTGTAGGAACTAATCACATGTTTATAGTGTGTAGGAACTATAAGTACAGTACCCCTAAGAGTGTGATGCAGAATGTAGATGGAGCTCTAAATTTAGGGCTATCGCGGGGAGGTAATAACTATCGTTGGTGGTAGAGATGAAAATGGAAGAAGCATGACAATAGAAATTTTTTTACGATAAAGTGGTAACAGATGCTATCGTGACGCGCTAGTGCTACCGCAGCGCGGTAAGGCCACGATCTGCCATGATTTGCATGATCTAGGCGCATGATGTGCATGATACAGTTAATGCAGAGCGTTAGTAACTATCATGGTACGATAATGTCCTAATCAGCCACAATCACTGTCACAATCTCCACAACATCAGGCATGTGTCTACACAATAAGCTACAACGAGGCAGCATCACTACCGTCAGTACTAGCTTCTGAAGCCTATTTAAGAAGGAGATCTCTTTGTTCAAGGTGACCATATTTGAATCCACAACTCCAACCTTTCATGAGAGTCTTTATCCCTGAGTTCTAGAGCACTCCCAATTCCATCCTTGAAGATCAGGAGCGAGAATGAGATTTCTGAACGGTCATATTAGAAGAAGGACGCATGCTTCAACTCACATAATGTTCATGATGATTTTTCATCATCTCCTTCAAAGCTCTTCAATACAGGGATTTTTATTTTTGAATTTACTCTGTATTCTTTTATTTCTTTTGTTACGATAGTGAGTTCACCGAAGTTGTTGGCGTCTAGGCCTTGTGAGGTTTAGGGGGAATTTGTCGTAGTTTGTGTG
Source organism: Platanthera zijinensis (assembly GCA_039513925.1). Taxonomy (NCBI): domain Eukaryota; kingdom Viridiplantae; phylum Streptophyta; class Magnoliopsida; order Asparagales; family Orchidaceae; genus Platanthera; species Platanthera zijinensis. The sequence goes on along the minus strand of CM077080.1, from coordinate 221,481,119 downwards.
GCAACTAGGTCGATGTGTAGATCTAAAGGAGGCTAGAGGCCATATTTGAGGTAAGATATGTTATAGTCAGCCGGTCCTTGGGAGAAAGACTAATGAAGAAAGAAAAAAAAGAATTTTTCTTATCAGCTCAATTTCATGCATTAATGAAATTATTTTCTTTCTAATTATCTTTTGAAATAAAATAATTTTTCATCTTCTCTAAATTTTCTAGAATTTAATTTCATTCAAGTATTTCTAAAAAAAATCACTTTGACACATTTTTTGAGAGTTTTTAAAATATTTAGAGCTAGTGTCGGGTAGTAACTACTAACGTCGACGGTAGCAATATAAATAAATATTTTTCTCTCTCGTCACTATTCTAAAAAAATCCTAGTTTTATTTAAAATTCGTAAAACACTAATTCATTCCCTCCTCCAAGGGCAGGTTATTCCAAAACAGTTTCACAACTAGGAATTATGGCACATCATGATCATGCTTTTCATGATGGTTAAGGGATTAGTAGACTGTCTCCATTCACCGATACTGCTTATAATTATGGGAAAACTAGAATGCGTTATTTTTTTTAATTCCCTTGGATAATGATGTTTGGGTCATGGTTAAACAATGTTATGCTCCTATTACATTTGTATTATGAGATGTAATTATGGAAAAACTTAAGGACAAATGAGATGGCAACGATAAGTTGAGATGTAAAAATAACTCTAAAGCTGTGAATGTTTTATTTTTTGTCTTGGATAGAACTGAATTTAATCAAACTTCTCCTTGCAAAACTTCATATGATATATGAAATTTATTAGAAATTACTTATGAAGTCACTTCGTTGGTCAAGGATTCCAAGCTCTTCCAACTAGAATCTAAGTGCGAGAAATTCTGGATGGAGGCAGATGAAGACATAGATTCAATGTACATTAGGTTTACCAAGACCGTTAACGACTCAAAAGTGATTGAAATGAAGTTGTCCAATGACAACTTGGTGAGAACAATTCTTAGGTCTCTCCCTCTAAAGTTGAATCCAAAGGTGACGGTCATCTCAGAGTCGCACGATCTAAAGAAACTTCAAATCAATGGCCTCATTGAGAATCTCCAAACTCATGAAATTGAACTAAAATTCAACAACAAGAGTACAACATGGAGTCAAAGAAGAAGGCTTTAGCATTGAAATCAAAGGAGGGCGAGAGTGATGGTGATGATGAAGAGAATTAGGAGAGCTTGTTTATAAAGAGGTTCAAAAGATTCATGAAGAATCCAAAAAGGAGAAACACCTTTCAGACATATTTCATCAAGAATGGGTCATCATCAAAGAAAGGAAAATATAGCAATGTCGACGATCATGAGCGGCCACCACCGGAGTGCTATCACTGAAAAAAAATACCAAAAACATCTGAAGCACGTGCCTAAAGTTTCTAAAAGAGAAAAAAGGAAAGTGGCACAAGGGAAAGGAGAAGAAGAATTTACTTAAGGCTGTTACATGGGATGACTCCTCCCTTGAGGAATTAAGCAGATCAAGCTCAAGTGAGGAAGAAGAGGCAAACATGTGTCTGATGGGAAATATAAACTTGTCATCAGATGATGAAAGTAGTGTCCAAAGCGACACTGAGGCACCTCCTTCTTATGATGATTTATATAATGAAAATTTACAAACTAGCAAATATTTTGATAAAAGCTTAAAAGATATGAAACTCTTATTGCCTGAAAATAAACTTTTATTAAAAGAAAATAAAAAATTATCTAAAAAAGTTAAAGCATTATGGAAATAGAATGTATTTTGCCAAGAGTGCAATCACTCATTGGCAAGAGTGAAAGAACTTGAAGAAGCTCTTGATAAATCTCACTCCACTATCGAACTCTTACTAATGAAAATAATGACTTAAAAAGAAAATTAAAAACTTTTCTTTCTCAAATAGAAACCGGAAAGAAAACTTTTATGTATCAGTGTGTTATATTGGTAATGGAAAACGCTGTATTGAAAGCTCGAATACATGATCTAAACATGGCCATTAAAAAATTCGGAGTCGGCCAAAAGTCCCTTGATATGATCTTGGCCAATCAATGTCATGGTAGTGCAAAACATGGGCTTTGTTATTGATAAGGCCAAGCCCATTTATAGAATAATCAAGGGTGCGGTTAACCAACTTTCCATGATACCCACCAAATTAGTGGGATCATAGGTTTGACTGACGCATGCGCGATCACCACACGCGACCCCTCCTGCGCTAATCTCACTACGCGCACCATCCAAACCGCTATCGCATCGGGGTAGCCGATGCCGCCACCAACGACATCAGGAAGCCCGCAACCGGCCGACCACGACCGCAGGCCGCCTCCCGGCCACAGGGCACCGCCTGCATGGGGAGGCTGATCCACGACCACCTCTCGTTCGCGGGCCGCCACACGCATGGGGAGGCCTCTCCACGACCACCGCCTGGCCGTAGGGTGATGCCCGCAAGGGACGGCTGCTCCACATCCACCGCCCGGCCGCGAGACACTACCCGGCTGCGGGGCGCCGCCCACCGGGGTGGCCGCTCCACAGCCACCGCCCGGCCTGGGGCGACGTCCATAAGGGGCGGCCACTCCATGGCCGCCGCCCGCAAGGGGCGACCGTACCTCGACCGCCCCTCCTCGTGGTCACCCGTCGCGGTCCTCTGACGTCAGTGGCTTCCCGCGCTCGCTAGCCCTTCTCCATCGTTCGATTGCTCTACCGTGATCGTCGCCGTCTATTTTTGGGATAACCACCAACTAACCACTATGGTTAGGGGGGGGTTAAATTAATTAAATAATTGGGGAATAATATTATGCAAATAGTATTCCCCCAAACCATACTTGAAATTATGAGATAGGCTGTTACGGTGTATGGATAACCGCGTAACCACCTCCAGGAGGCTATGAAAAGGCCCCCGGGCCTCCTAATTTCTCACAGTTTCGCTCATCTGCTTTCTTCCTCCTCAGGCTAGATCGAGCTCTTTCAGATTCCTCCTATGAGCCACCTTTAATCCACTTTCAAGCCACCTTCAAGCCATCTACAAGCCTCCTTCAAGCTTTCTTCGAGCCACTCACAAGCCATCGCCTTGCCACCACCGGAGTGCTATCACTGAGAAAAGACCGAACATATCCGGAGTACGTGCTTAAAGTTTCTAAAAGAGAAAAAAGGAAAGTGGCACAAGGGAAATGAGAAGAAGAATGTACTTAAGGCTACTATATGGGATGACTCCTCCTTCGAGGAATCAAGCGGATCAAGCTTAAGTGAGGAAGAAGAGGCAAACATGTGCCTAATGGGAAATAGAAACTTTTCATCACATGATGAAATTAGTGTCCAATGCGACATTGAGGCACCTCCTCCTTCTTATGGTGATTTATATAATGAATATTTACAAACTTGCAAATATTTTGATAAAAGTTTAAAAGATATGAAACTCTTACTGTTTGAAAATAAACTTTATTAAAAGAAAATAAAAAATTATCTAAAAAAGTTAAAGCATTATGGAAAGAGAATGTATCTGGCCAAGAGTGCAATCACTCAATGGCAAGGATGAAAGAACATGAAGAAGTTCTTGCTAAGTCTTATTCCACTATCGAATCTCTTACTAATGAAAAAAGTGACTTAAAAAGAAAATTAAAAACTTTTCTTTGTCAAATAGAAACCAAAGAGAAAACTTTTATGTATCAGTGCGTTATATTGGTAATGGAAAACGCTGTCTTGAAAGCTTGAATACATGATCTAAACATGTCCATTAAAAATTCGGAGTCGTCCAAAAGTCCCTTGACATGATCTTGGCCAATCAATGTCATGGTAGCGCAAAATATGAGCTTAGTTATTGATGGGGCCAAGCCCATTTATAGAATAATCAGGGGTGTGGTTAGCCAACTCCCCATGATCCCCACCAAATTAGTGGGATCATAGGTTTGAACGACTCGCGAGCGATCACCACACACGACCCCCCACCCCACCCCGTCACCCCCCGCGCTAATCACACTACGCGCACCATCCGAATCGTCATTGCATCGGGTCACTGATGCCTCCACCACCGGCATCGGGCATCCCGCAACTGACCGACCATTGCTGCAGGCCGCCTCCCATCCGCGGAGCACCGTCCACATGGGGAGTCCGCTCCACGACCACCTCTCAGCTGTGGGGCTCCACCCGTGTGGGGCAGTCGCTCCACGACTACCACCCGACCACAGGATGACGCTCGCAAGGGGAGGCCGCTCAACGTCCTCTACCCGGCCACGAGATGCTACCCGGCTGTGGGGCGCCACACACAGGGCGGCCGCTCCACGGCCGCCGCCCGGCCTAGGGCGACGTCCGCAAGGGGCATCCTCTCCACTGTCGCCACTTGTAAGGGGCGATTGTGCCTCGGCCGCCTCTCCTCGTGGTCGCCCCTCGCGGTCCTCCCACGTCGGCGGTCGCCCGCACTCGCTGGCCCTTCCGTCCGATTGCTCTACCGCGATCGCCGTCGTCTATTTTGGGGATAACCACCCACTAACCACTATGGTTAGTGGGTGGTTTAATTAATTAAATAATTGGGGAATAATATTATGCAAATAATATTCCCACAAACCATACTTGAAATTATGATCTAGGTGGTTATAGTGTACGGATAGACGCGTAACCGCCGTAACCACATCCTGAAGGCTATAAAAAGGGCCCCAGGCCTCCTCATTTCTCACATTTTTGCTCCTCTGCTTTCTTTCTTTTCAGGACAGAGCTCTGTCCGATTTCTCCTACAAGTCACCTTTAAGCCACCTTCAAGCCATCTATAAGCCTCCTTCAAGCTTTCTTCGAGCCACTCACAAGCCATCGCCTCGCCACCACCGGAGTGCTATCACTGAAAAAAGATCAAACACATCCGAAGTATGTGCTTAAAGTTTCTAAAAGAGATAAAAGGAATGTGGCACGAGGGAAAGGAGAATATGAATGTACTTAAGGCCGCTACATGGGATGATTCCTTTGAGGAATCAAGCAGATTATGCTTAAGTGAGGAAGAAGAGGCAAACATGTGCCAGATGGGAAATAGAAACTTATCATCAGATGATGAAAGTAGTGTCCAAAGCGACACTGAGAAACCTCAACCTTCTCATGATGATTTATATAATGAATATTTACAAATTTGCAAATATTTTGATAAAAGTTTAAAAGATATGAAACTCTTACTGTCTGAAAAATAAACTTTTATTAAAAGAAAATAAAAAATTATCTAAAAAATTTAATGCATTATGGAAAGAGAATGTATCTGGCCAAGAGTGCAATCACTCATTGGCAAGGGTGAAAGAACTTGAAAAAGTTCTTGCTAAGTCTCACTCAACTATCGAATCTCTTACTAATGAAAATAATGACTTAAAAAGAAAATTAAAAACTTTTCTTTCTCAAATAGAAATCGGAAGGAAAACTTTTATGTATCAGTGCGTTGTATTGGTAATGGAAAATGCTATCTTGAAAGCTCGAATACATGATCTAAATATGGCCATTAAAAAATTCGGAGTCGGCCAAAAGTCCCTTGACATGATCTCGGCCAATCAATGTCATGGTAGTGCAAAATATGGGCTTAGTTATTGATGGAGCCAAGCCCATTTATAGAATAATTAGGGGTGCGGTTAGCCAACTCCTCATGATCCCCACCAAATTAGTGAGAACATAGGTTTGGCCGATACGCACGGGATCACCACACGCGACCCCCCACCGCGCTAATCCCACTACATGCACCATCTGAACCGCCATCGCCAACGCCGCCACCACCGACGTCGGGCAGCCCGAAACCGGTCGACCACGACCGCTGGCCGATTCCAGGCCGCGGGGCACCGCCCGCAAGGGGCGGCCGCTCCACGACTACCTCTCGGCCGTGGGGCGCCACCCGCATTGGGCGTCCGCTCCATGAAAGCCGTCCAGCTGCAGGGTGATGCCCGCAAGGGGCGGCCGCTCTACGTCCACCGCCCTGCGGGGTGCCGCCCACAGGGGCGGCCCCTCCACGGCCGCCGCCCGTCCTGGGCCGATGCCCGCAAGGGGCGGCCGCTCCACGGCCGCCGCCTGCAAGGGGCGATTGTGCCTCAGCCGCCCCTCCTCGTGTTCGCCTGTCACAGTCCTCCCACGTTAGTGGCCGCCAGCCGTTAAGGCGGCCGCCCGCGCTCGCTGGCCATTCCTCGTCATCCGATCGCTCTACCGCGATCTCCGCCGTCTATTTTGGGGATAACCACCCACTAACCAATATGATTATTGTTGAAACCGAAAAATCGGTCTTTGTGGAGTTCGACCCTTGGGGAAGGGGTGGCCGCACACCTACTACACTCAAGTGAACAATCTAGGCTCAAGGCTAGGAACACAAGGGGCAGACCCAAGGCCTCAGCGTGGAGGTCCCACCACATACCCGGAAGACTAACAAACTCTTCCTCTCCCACACCAGGGGCTGAGCTAAGACACCTTCGGCGGGCTCTCTTGGCCGGCCGGAACATCTAAGGAGGATCTCAAGATCCACTCCTTAACTAGAGGTGTCTCCCTGGGTCTATGAAAACTGTTCCCCGCCTGCCTTGTTAATGGCGTAATACCGCCTAGCAGCCCTACCCGACGCAGCCCCAATTGGGCCGCTAACAACATAACTACGTTGTCCTAAAAGGCTGTCAACAGGCCATCAGGGGCTTCCCGACAACCATACCTCAGGGCTCCCACGGGGCGAGCGGTTCGCGAACATACTGCCCTCCTAAGATGAAAAGGATAAAAAATATTCACAGGGCATCACAGGGCATCACAGACATATTAGATAATTACAGGAATATGAATTCCATACTTCGGCGCGTAGGCCAGCAACATAAGCAGAAAAAGGCCTTCGAGGGCCGGCACAAACTGGAGGCTTAAGCCCGCTACTTCCCGCTTGCTACGGCAGCACCTGTACGCCAACGTCCCGCCAAGCGATGGCGAAGCAAATACCGGCTCCGCCTCTGCCTCGGGGCGGTGATGCTTATCTGCCAAGAGCAAATAATAAACAACTTCCACAGGGTTTTCCCCGGGAACCCCAGAACATCACCAATCCGGTTTACACATCCGGATGGGCTTCACACAGCATGCCTAAACCCGTACTCACGCTTCCGGGTGCTAATACAATTAACTGCGGGGACGTACACGTCAACCCGTCGGAGAGCATCCTTCCCCCACTCGTCGGTGGAGAGGTGCTTCCATGCAAATATGAAAATTAAGGGCTTCACCTGCCCAAGTAGAAACATCGTTACCCTTTACGCGTGCTTGACGGCGGTGCCGTGAGAGGAGCTCCTGGCTAGCTTGGCCCTGGGTAGCTGCGGCGGTGGCCCATCTCCACTCCAGACCGAACCCCGCCGGGAGAGACAAGAAATCCTCATCTTCCTCTTCATTTTTCTTGGTGGCCGAGCCTCTCGCCGGCGGGGGGAGAGAAAACCTCGATCTCACTAACAGTGGCCGATCCGAGCTACGGGCGGCGGAGCTATGCTGTACGAGGTCAGTCTCAGCTCCAAGTGGCCAGACTTGCTGCAGGCGGCGACGGGAGAAAGAGACTGAGAGGAGGGGCCGACTGTGCTGCTCCAGGCAGAGAGGGGGGGGGGGGGCGGCCGGGCTGTGTGCTGTTCCAGGCCGGGAGTGAGAGAGGCGGCCGGGCTGTGCTCCTCCTTGCGGTGACGGCCTGGACAGAGGAAGCCTCCCGGGCCTTGTTTGCCCGGTGGCCGGAGAGGGAGAGGGAGACGACGAGCTCAGGCTTTGCTTGCCCTAGGCGGCGGCGGCGAGAGAGGGAGGAGCTCAGGCTTTGTTTGGTGCGGCCGGCGACAGGAGGAGGAGAGAGCTGGGGGCTCGGCCTGGGCTTGGAGGCCGACGGGAGGAGGGAAGGGTCGGCTGGCCTCGGGCTGCTCCAGGCGGCGGATCGGGGAAGCCATCAGGGCTTCTTCTTTTTTCTTTTTCCCCCCCTGCCCGATGTGCCCCCTTCCCGATTTCACCTGCTGCCTCCTCTTTTCCCCCTTTTTTCCCCTCCATAATATCTAATAGATTTATATATATAAATAAATATATATTATAAAATATATAACACACATATATATATAAATATAATATACAACATATATATTACATTATATATAACACATATATATATATATATATATGTATTAAAAGGCCTACACACATAAAACCTTCGCACGCACGTGCGAGCACCCACACGTCCTCGAACAGGGACGCCAAAACGTCGCCCACAGCACGCCCCTAGGCTGACATTTGGGGAGGGTCCCACTCGCCCGGCTACGGGGTTGTACACAATCCCCGCTCTTTCCGAGGTTGGTACAAGCTCGGAAAGAATCATCCAACCCTACGTATCCGGCGAGTGGGAGCCGACCCAAAGAAAAATTTGTGAGAATTCCCCATTTGGGTATAAAGGGAGCTCTACCCCAGGGCTTACTTTTCGCATAGTCCCGTTAGAGGCTCTAGCACGAATATCACTAGCCCGTGCCTTTCCTCCTAGGCTCATCATCAGCGATACACACAATATTTAATACACTGCAACATAGCAGAAAATCAACTCTTCTCAAGCTCTCTCCCTTTCCCCCCAAGTGTGCCTACAGCTCTGCCAGCTAGTGAAAGCCTGACAGCGAGTCTACCCAGGGCCGAGCAGCACTCAGGGTCCCTTACCCCCCAGGCGGGCCTACGGACCTGCAAGCTAGTAGGATCAAGGCAGCGGGTCTGCCCGGGGCCGAGCATCACTCGGGGTCCTGCAAAGTACTCAGATTCTTCCCAAACCTCAGACTATCTCCCTTTCCCCCCAGGTGTGCCTACAGCCCTGCCAGCTAGTGAAAGCCTGACAACGAGTCTACCCGGGGCCGAGCAGCACTCGGGGTCCCTTACCCCCCAGGCGAGCCTACGGACCTGCCAACTAGTAGGAGCCAGGCAGCGGGTCTACCCGGGGCCGAGCATCACTCGGGGTCCTGCAAAGTACTCAGATTCTTCCCAAACCTCAGACTATCTCCCTTTCCCCCCAGGTGTGCCTACAGCCCTACCAGCTAGTGAAAGCCTGACAGCGAGTCTACCCAGGGCCGAGCAGCACTCGGGGTCCCTTACCCCCCAGGCGAGCCTACGGACCTGCCAGCTAGTAGGAGCCAGACAGCGGGTCTACCCGGGGCCGAGCAACACTCGGGGTCCTGCAAAGTACTCAGATTCTTCCCAAACCTCAGACTATCTCCCTTTCCCCCCAGGTGTGCCTACAACCCTGCCAGCTAGTGAAAGCCTGACAGCGAGTCTACCCGGGGCCGAGCAGCACTCGGGGTCCCTTACCCCCCAGGCGAGCCTACGGACCTGCCAGCTAGTAGGAGCCAGGCAGCGGGTCTACCCGGGGCCGAGCATCACTCGGGGTCCTGCAAAGTACTCAGATTCTTCCCAAACCTCAGACTATCTCCCTTTCCCCCCAGGTGTGCCTACAGCCCTGCCAGCTAGTGAAAGCCTGACAGCGAGTCTACCCGGGGCCGAGCAGCACTCGGGGTCCCTTACCCCCCAGGCGAGCCTACGGACGTGCCAGCTAGTAGGAGCCAGGCAGCGGGTCTACCCGGGGCCGAGCAGCACTCGGGGTCCTGAAAGTACTCAGATTCTTCCCAACCACCGAGTGTCATCCAGCTCTGCCAGCTAGGTGAGAGCCTGACAGCGGGGTCCGCTCGGGGTCTGGTAAACGAATACTTCGATCGTCCACAGAGATTGCGACGGGAGCATTTTCACTCCAAATTTCATAACGATGTTCAGGGTCATAACGATGTCCACAGAGAATCATCCGGGCTCCCGGGTGATACTGTCGGTTCAGCCAGCTAGGTGAACGCCTGACGGCGGGATCGTCGAGAGCAACCTCAGAGTGAGGAGGCTTGAGAAACTTTTGCCAAGTATAACTAGAGGGTAGGCTCCCTCGCTTCGAACTCCACGTTAATCTGGGAGGCCACCACCAAGGAGTCGGTTAGATCCTCCACATCATATACCCCAAGTTCTCAGGCCAGGCACAGTCTCGCTATAACCGCCTCATACTCAGTCTGGTTGTTGGTGATAGGGCAATGCACTACTACTCCAGGGCTTGATTTTGCTCGAGGTGGAGACATCCTGCTTACTTAAGAGGTGTTAGAGAGTTAATTGCACCGATGCTTTTACAAATGGAGGACGCATTCTTTTCATAAGAGAGACGATCTGGAAGTCGTCAAATCGGGAAGCTTGCATCCGAGCCTGTTCCTAATAATTCCTCCAATCGGAAGAGAGATGCAATCGGGGGGACATAGGCCGACATGCAAGGGGGGAGCTTATCTCGGCCGTCAGTGCAGAGGCTCGGTCTTACAAGAGCGCTTAAAGTCCCGATGCATTGTCCCATCGTCCGAACTGGGCTATTTAGAAGGAACAGGTCGACGGCTCGTATCCTGATCTAATGACAAATATCACTTTCCGCCGTGTCACTCGATGATGAGAGCTAGTGCACGGGCGACGAGTAATGTTCCTGCGAGGGTCCTCTAGGACGCACTCGAGGCCAATATCTTCCCTTGGGCCAAAACCTGTCCCTTTACATGTTATCCTGTTTTCTCAACAAAAAAAGGCTTTCACTTGTGATTGCTTGGAGAGATCGGCCCTCTATCAAATCTGGGAGGTTAGCGTCTAGGCTCATTCCTGATAATTCCTCTAGTCAGAGGAGAGGTGCGATCAGGAGGACATAGGCCGACGTGCAAGGGGGGAGCTGATCTCGGCCGTCAGTGCAGAGGCTCGGTCTTACAATAGCGCTTAAAGTCCCGCGGCACTGTCCCATCGTCCGAACTAGGCTATTTAGAAGGAACGGGTTGGACGTTTGGCTTCCAGAGTCGATCGTGAGGCTAATCCTTGAAGCCCTCAGAAGCTCGAGGCGAATTGGCAATAAAGAGAAAACTCGACTGCTACTGAATCACAAGGAATAGGTAACATATTACTGTTAGGGAGGGAACCTTTTCAGGTCACCCCGGCTCCAAATACCTCTCAGCTGTTCTCTTACTTGATCTTGAAGATAATAACCTCCAGGTTTCTCGTTGACGTAATAAGTGTGGACACAAGGGTTCTCACAGGTAGAAGCGCTTCAAATAGGTGCAAATCCTACTCCAAATACTACGAGATTCCAACAAAAACTATGAGAGGGGACAACTCTGAGTAAGAGGACCATACATACAAAATGTCCGCGCATGACCCTGGTCGTCTCTTAGTTCCTCTTCTAAAGCCATGACATTCACCTGAGATTTTCCGTGCTGGCCACTCTCCACGCTCACCGCACCAAAATGTTGAAACCGAAAAATCGGTCTTTGTGGAGTTCGACCCTTGGGGAAGGGGTGGCCGCACACCTACTACACTCAAGTGAACAATCTAGGCTCAAGGCTAGGAACACAAGGGGCATACCCAAGGCCTCAGCGTGGAGGTCCCACCGCATACCCGGAAGACTAACAAACTCTTCCCCTCCCACACCAGGGGCTGAGCTAAGACACCTTCGGCGGGCTCTCTTGGCCGGCCGGAACATCTAAGGAGGATCTCAAGATCCACTCCTTAACTAGAGGTGTCTCCCTGGGTCTATGAAAACTGTTCCCCGCCTGCCTTGTTAATGTCGTAATACCGCCTAGCATCCCTACCCGACGCAGCCCCAATTGGGCCGCTAACAACATAACTACGTTGTCCTAAAAGGCTGTCAACAGGCCATCAGGGGCTTCCCGGCAACCATACCTCGGGGCTCCCACGGGGCGAGCGGTTCACGAACATACCGCCCGCCTAAGATGAAAAGGATAAAAAATATTCACAGGGCATCACAGGGCATCACAGGCATATTAGATAATTACAGAAATATGAATTCCATACTTCGGCGCGTGTAACACCTCTACCCGTCAAGAAGAATATAATAGAGGGTCCGGCCGGTGCCCCACACCATATTCCACAAACAGGCGGAGACGCTACGAAATAATATCAAAACCACGCATCCTAACACAGAGCATTCTAGCGGAAGTTTCACGGTTGAATAATTGAACTCAAGATAAAGAACATTGTCCACTAAAACGTAGGAATATATATATACATCACAAGAGTCTGACATTAAGGCCTTACAATAGTTTCTCTTAACAAGAGTGTGGATTACAGACATCGGCACGCAGGCCGGCCACACATGAACAAAAGAAACAAAACAATGCCTTCGAGGGCAGCAGCGCAGCTTTGGGCTTCAGCCCGCTAAGTCCCGCTCGGACCAGCACCTCCAGTACCTGTAAGAACCAATCCACCAAGCGGTGGCAAACAGGGCAACGGTCAGCATTCAGCTGACCAATTATAACGACCCTGCCCCTGGCACGGGGCAGCAAAATTCCATCCCTGCATAGCAATCTTCCAATATGATATATAGCAATTCAAGCAAGACGTGCACGCCCGCACAGTCACATATCACAAATGTCGGTACGACGGCCCGACGCTCCGTGCACTCAGGGCACATTATCGGTGTCCCGTATTTCCACGGCCACACCACCGTTCAGAGGTCCCAGACATAACGGTTCAATATGAGCATTCTAGTCTGATCGGCTCACCGGCCGTCGACTCTCGCTATGTGATCCTAACAGGGTCTTAAGCACCCAAGGTTAGACAACCATAACGCGGGTACAGATCCACCTTTCCCGTTGCTCAAATCGTCAGACTCACACCTGGACTGACGCGGGTACAGCTTCACCTTGCCCGTTCCACCTCCAAGGCATTTGCCCAGTTGCAGCCCCACGGCTCAACGGCTCAACCTCACACAAAGTAGCAACTCACGGCTACAGGAGAGTCCAACTCTCATAATTTCCTGGACTTCCTCCAGTACTTTATCCATCATGCCTACAAGCAAGAATCACGGAGTCTTCTCCGATATGCAAACAAGCATCACCAATCCAGACCATGTCCAGATGGGCTTCACACAGCATGCCTAGATCCGTACTCCAATTCCGGACTCTAACAAGGGGGACTTCACATATCTACCCCAAGGGACGCCACAACCCACCGCACACTCGCGGGGAAGGGTTTTCCCTATGCAATGCAGGAATTAAGGACTTCACATGTCCAAGCAGGAAATCGTTACCCTAGAAACTCGCTTCGGAGCCATGGAGAGAAATTTGAGACGATGAAAGCCTTCGCAGCAGCGTTGCCTTCGCAAATCCGAACTCGGCTCGCGATTTGGACCACCGTAGCACCACCGGCAGCCGGATCCCACTTCTTCTTCCTCACCTTGCTCTCACCTCTCTTTTAAAAGTTAGAAAGAGAGTAGACTTTAGAAATGAGTCCTTTTCTCCTCCTTTCCCGAACTTATCAGCCCAGGAATGAGCCCCAGCCACAGGATCTCCTTTAAGGAAAATGAACGGCCAAGATCTGCCCAACAAATTATACTTTTTGGCCGACACGGCCTGTGACACGCCCGTGTCACAGGCCGTGTACCCTTAAGCGGCACACGCGGCGCTCGCATCGACTAAAACTTACCAGAACACGGGCATCGACACGCCTGTGTCGAACCTGACACGCCCGTGTCGGTCATGTGGCACGCCCGTGTCACACCTGTTACACGGTACTCAACGAGCGCTAAATCCAGTCAGAGCAGTACACGGGTAGGCACACGCCCTCTGACACGCCCGTGTCAAAACTGACACGGCCGTGTTTAAGCCTTGGTTCCGGGCCGTGTACATTTCTGACTCGATACGACATTTTATTGAGTGACACGCCCTGGGACACGCCCGTGTCGAAGGCCGTGTCCCAGGCTCGACTATCGTCGACCTCCGATCGTCGACTAACCTGAACACGCCCTGGGACACGCCCGTGTCCCAGGCCGTGTACCCCGACACGCCCTGGGACACGCCCGTGTCCCAGGCCGTGTCACATGACCGACACAGGCGTGTCAGGTTCGACACGGGCGTGTCGATGCCCGTGTTCTGGTAAGTTTTAGTCGGTGCGAGCACCGCGTGTGCCGCTTAAGGGTACACGGCCTGTGATACGGGCGTGTCACAGGCCGTGTCGTCCAAAATTTGAAGACAGTAGGGAGAAAAATAACAAAACATTTATATGTTGCTATTACATATATAACGAGCAAACAAGTTACGAAAATAACTCGGGAAACTCGGCTTGCATGGTCTGCTCGCGCTCCCATGTTAGCTCTTCTCGGCCACAATTGTCCCACCGGACTTTGACCATCCCGATCACTTTGTTCCGCAACTGTTTCTCGGCTCGATCCTCGATCTGTATAGGCTTCACCTTTGTCGTTAGCCCATACTCAACCGGCACTCGATCATTGTTAATTACTTGAGCTGGATCCTTGACTGCTTTGCGTAGCACCGAGATGTGAAACATATCATGCAATCCACTCAATTCCGATGAAAGAGCTAGCCGATAGGCGGCTTCCCCAACTCGCTCCACCACTTCAAACGGACCAAGGTATCGCGGACTTAGCTTTTTCAACCGCCGAATCCGAGATACGCCTTTGAAGGGTTTAATCTTTAAATAGACCCAGTCACCAACCACGAACTACACGTTCCGGTGCTTAGCATTGTAATACTTGGCTTGCCGATCCTGGGCTATTAGGAGCCTCTCTCGAATAGAGCGTATAGTTGAGGTAGCATCCTCGACTTCCTTTTTGCCTAAAAGTTTAGTCTCGCCAGTTTCTGCCCAAGCTAGCGGTGTACGACACTTCCGACCATACAGCGCTTCAAATGGGGCCATGCCTATACTCGCTTGATCGCTATTATTATAGGCAAACTCCACCATAACAAGATGTTCTTCCCAATTCTTACCGAAGTCTAGGGCGCACATACGGAGCATATCCTCCATCGTTCTGTTGGTTCGTTCAGTTTGGCTATCCGTTTGCAGGTGAAAGGCCGTACTGAATGCTAACTTCGTGCCCAACATCTGATGAACTAATCTCCAATCCTTCGAGGTAAAGCGCCCATCTCGGTCACTTACGATGCTCCGGGGAACACCGTGCAATCGAACAATCTGCTCCACATAGAGCTTTGCCAACGTTTCCACTGAATCGTCCCGCTTGTTCGGTATAAAGTGAGCCACCTTTGTCAACCGGTCTACAATCACCCAGATTGAGTCATGGCCACGCTGAGATCTCGACAATCCATGCACGAAATCCATAGAAATATCCTCAAACTTCCATTGCGGAACCGGCAACGACTTCAGGAAACCACTCGGCCGTTGACATTCTGCCTTTACCAAAGCACAAGTGCGACATTTAGCCACATACGCGGCTATGTCCTTCTTTAAACCAGGCCACCAGAACAGTTTCTTCATGTCCTTGTACATTTTTGTGCTCCCAGGGTGAATTGAGTACTTTGTAAAGTGTGCTTCATATAGCAATCCTTCTCGCAATTTACCCGCACTAGGAACGCACAATCGGCCATCTTTCCGTAATAAACCGTCATCCCAGGAGAATTGATCACCAGACCCCCTCCTTTGCATAGCGTTGGAGACTTTCATCCAACTCCGTTGCCCGCCGAACCCTGTCAGCAAGGTCATATTGAACTTCCAACCAGTTCACGCATGCAACAGTTGAAGAATCTCTTTCCACACAAGATATCTCCAAAGCTTCTAACTCCTGGACTAACCGTTCATCATGTATCCGCAACCAAGCTACCCGCACCGGAGTCCGACGACTCAAGGCATCAGCGACCACATTTCCCTTTCCGGGAACATAGTGAATGTCGAAGGTATAATCCCCAAGAAATTCCATCCACCTCCTTTGTCGCATATTCAACTCCTTTTGCTCGAGCAGATACTTTAAGCTTTTATGATCTGTATAAATATCCACTTTCACTCCATAAAGATAATGCCGCCACAACTTTAGCGAAAAGATCACCGCTGCCAATTCCCAATCATGGACGGGGTAATTACGCTCATGCACTTTCAATTGACGTGAGCCATAAGCGATCACCTTGCCAAACTGCAGGAGAACGCAGCCTAAGCCGCTTCCTGACGCATCGCTGTATATCTCAAATCCATCTGTACCACATGGCGACGTCAAAACGGGCGCCGTGGTCAAACGATTCTTCAGCTCATCAAAAGCTCGTGCGCACTCCGGCGTCCAAACGAACTTCTGATCCTTTCTCGTCAACGTAGTCAGAGGCAAAGCAATCCGGGAGAAGTTCTCCACGAACCTTCTATAGTAGCCCGCCAGTCCAAGGAAACTCCTGACCTCGGCCACCGAAGACAACACTGCCCAATCACGAATGGCACTTATCTTTGCCGGATCCACCGCTATGCCCTCTCCACTTACCACATGGCCTAGAAAAGCCACCGACGAGAGCCAGAACTCACACTTCGAGAACTTGGCATACAGCTTATTCCTTCGCAAGGTATGCAATACTAATCGCAAGTGGTTTGCATGATCTTCCTCCGATTGTGAATATACAAGGATATCATCAATAAACACAATCACAAACAGATCCAGATATTCGCGGAACGTTCGATGCATGAGATCCATGAATACCGAAGGCGCATTACATAAGCTGAACGACATCACTGTGAACTCATAATGACCATAGCGTGTGCCAAACGCTGTCTTGGGAATGTCACCTTCCCTAATCCGCAACTGGTAATACCCGGACTTCAAATCCAACTTTGAATAGACGGTTGAGCCTGCTAGCTGATCAAACAAGTCATCGATCCGTGGAATTGGATACTTATTTTTCTCCGTCAGCTTATTCAGTTCGCGATAATCAATACATAGTCGCAAACCACCATCTTTCTTTTTCACAAAAAGAACAGGCGCGCTCCAAGGTGACATACTTGGGCGTATATATCCCTGCTCCAACAACTCTTGCAACTGAACTTTCAGTTCGGCCATTTCTTTTGGCGCTACCCGATACGGCGAACGGGCCACAGGTTTCGCACCCGGCACCAGCTCGATAGCGAAGTCGATTTCCCTTTGGGGAGGTAACCCAGGAAGGTCCTTTGGAAACACATCCGCATATTCCGACACAATCGGCACTTCACTCACACTGGCCTTCGGCGCCACCGCCTCTATGAGTGTGAAGAACAACTCCGCACCCTTCCGAACTGCCTTAACAACTTGGAGAGCGGATAACAACATCCCACTCATCCCTTGCATACCAATGAACTTGGTCTCTTGTTCGGTATTTTGCCCAAGTGTGACCTCTTTTTAAGTGCAATCTATACAGGCACGCTGCTCTGAAAGCCAGTCCATACCAAAGATTATATCAAACTCTTTGATCGGCAATACTAATGTTTCCACCTTGAACTCCCGACTTCCTATCTTGACCTCAAGACCGCAAGATCGATCCGCGCACATCAAACATCCGTTAGGCAACAATACCTTTACACTGTCTGTCGTGGTCCGGATAGGCACCCCGACACGAAAGACAAAGTCCTCAGACAGAAACGAATGTGAAGCACCTGTGTCGAACAGTGCTCGCGCCGGATACTCTCGTATAAGGACAAACCCTATAACATTACAATTAAAACAAGCACAGCACATCATAACAACAAGAACATTAAAACCTACACGCACCTGTGACGACATCCGCCTGCTTAATGGCCTCCTGTTGTCCAAGATTGAAGACCCTGGGCTGCGCGTGCGAGGCAGAAGACTCCACCACAGCCTTCCCCTTCTCCGCATAAGACGCTCCCGTCTTCTTATCACCCTTTGGAGGACCAAATCGACATTCACGTGCGAAGTGTCCAACCTTCCCGCACGTAAAACAAGCACGAGATCCATACCCAGATGTATCCGTCACAGTCGCAGAAGGAGCTTGTCCAGAAGACTTAGACTTCTTATTCCATCTCTTTCGGTAGCCAAACTTGTCCGGACGCGGCGGCTTAAACTCTGGCTTCACAACCGCCAAGTTTCCCTTTGCTTGCCCCCGTTTCATGTCCGTCTCCAAAGAACGAGCCGTACAGACTAAGGCTTGGAATCCCTGACTCACAGAACTCGAGAGCAAATACCGCAGCTCATCTCGCAGTCCCGCATAAAACCGACTAGTCTTACGCTCTTCTTCGACGAAGATCGTGCCCGCATATCTTCCCAACCGGGTGAACTCATGCAGGTAGTCATCCACACTTCGATCTCCCTGTGCTAACCGTTGAAATTCCATTTCCATCGATATCCTTTGCTGCATTGGCAGATGTTGCGCTAAGAATAATCGAGAAAATTCTTCCATTGTAACCTCTGCCAATTGCCTGCCAGCCAAGTGATGCATTTCAATCTCATCCCACCACAATCGCGCCTCTCCTTCCAGTAGGAAAGTGGCTAACATAACTTTCTGTTCCTCCTCAACCTTGATAGCTCTCATAATCCTCTTGATTCTTGCAAGCCAATCCTCTGCTTGGGCCGGTGTACCCGCCCCATGAAACTGCGGAGGATTGAAGCTCAAGAATTGCTTCCATTGTTGATCTGCTACCCGCGGATCAACTTCGGCTTCTACCGGTTCTTGCCGTACCCCAGCTTGCGTTGGCACCACTGCAGGACGTGCTTGCCTAGCCTGCTGAGCATTCATCACAGCAAGTACCTTTTCCGTGATGAGACGGACTGTTTCAGCGGATGGAGGAGTTGTGGGCATCTCGGCTGGTGCCGCACTCTCAACAGAACGTTGTGGTTCGGATTGACCCGCAACACTTCTGGTCACCTATATGTGTAAAATACACAGGTTAACGACCAATGAAAACGGCAACCATACAAAAAGAATACACAAGTTCAACAAACAAGTGTATTTACATTCCTAAGTGGAAAATCTTGAGTTCAAATTAAGTGTTATAACGACGGCACTGACACGTGCTCGCCACCGCTCAAAAGAATTCGACAGCGAATTCGGAAGAGATCAACCAACAAGCTGATACCAAATTGTAACACCTCTACCCGTCAAGAAGAATATAATAGAGGGTTCGGCCGGGACCCCACACCATATTCCACAAACAGGCGGAGACGCTACGAAATAATATCAAAACCACGCATCCTAACACAGAGCATTCTAGCGGAAGTTTCACGGTTGAATAATTGAACTCAAGATAAAGAACATTGTCCACTAAAACTTAGGAATATATATATACATCACAAGAGTCTGACCTTAAGGCCTTACAACAGTTTCTCTTAATAAGAGTGTGGATTACAGACATCGGCACGCAGGCCGGCCACACATGAACAAAAGAAACAAAACAATGCCTTCGAGGGCAGCAGCGCAGCTTTGGGCTTCAGCCCGCTAAGTCCCGCTCGGACCAGCACCTCCAGTACCTGTAAGAACCAATCCACCAAGCGGTGGCAAACAGGGCAACGGTCAGCATTCAGCTGACCAATTATAACGACCCTGCCCCTGGCACGGGGCAGCGGAATTCCATCCCTGCATAGCAATCTTCCAATATGATATATAGTAATTCAAGCAAGACGTGCATGCCCGCACAGTCACATATCACAAACGTCGGCACGACGGCCCGACGCTCCGTGCACTCAGGGCACATTATCGGTGTCCCGTATTTCCACGGCCACACCACCGTTCAGAGGTCCCAGACATAACGGTTCAATATGAGCATTCTAGTCTGATCGGCTCACCGGCCGTCGACTCTCGCTATGTGATCCTAACAGGGTCTTAAGCACCCAAGGTTAGACAACCATAACGCGGGTACAGATCCACCTTTCTCGTTGCTCAAATCGTCAGACTCACGCCTGGACTGACGCGGGTACAGCTTCACCTTGCCCGTTCCACCTCCAAGGCATTTGCCCAGTTGCAGCCCCACGGCTCAACGGCTCAACCTCACACAAAGTAGCAACTCACAGCTACAGGAGAGTCCAACTCTCATAATTTCTTGGACTTCCTCCAGTACTTTATCCATCATGCCTACAATCAAGAATCACAGAGTCTTCTCCGATATGCAAACAAGCATCACCAATCCAGACCATGTCCAAATGGGCTTCACACAGCATGCCTAGAACCGTACTCCAATTCCGGACTCTAACAAGGTGGACTTCACATATCTACCCCAAGGGACGCCACAACCCACCGCACACTCGCGGGGAAGGGTTTTCCCTATGCAATGCAGGAATTAAGGACTTCACATGTCCAAGCAGGAAATCGTTATCCTAGGAACTCGCTTCGGAGCCATGGAGAGAAATTTGAGACGGATGAAAGCCTTCGCAGCAGCGTTGCCTTCGCAAATCCGAACTCGGCTCGCGATTTGGACCACCGTAGCACCACCGGCAGCCGGATCCCACTTCTTCTTCCTCACCTTGCTCTCACCTCTCTCTTAAAAGTTAGAAAGAGAGTAGACTTTAGAAATGAGTCCTTTTCTCCTCCTTTCCCGAACTTATCAGCCCAGGAATGAGCCCCAGCCACAGGATCTCCTTTAAGGAAAATGAACGGCCAAGATCTGCCCAACAAATTATACTTTTTGGCCGACACGGCCTGTGACACGCCCGTGTCACAGGCCGTGCACCCTTAAGCGGCACACGCGGCGCTCGCACCGACTAAAACTTACCAGAACACGGGCATCGACACGCCCGTGTCGAACCTGAGACGCCCGTGTCGGTAATATGACACGCCCGTGTCACACCTATTACACGGTACTCAACGAGCGCTAAATCCAGTCAGAGCAGTACACGGGTAGGCACACGCCCTCTGACACGCCCGTGTCAAAACTGACACGTCCGTGTTCAAGCCTTGGTTCCGGGCCGTGTACATTTCTGACTCGATACGGCATTTTATTGAGTGACACGCCCTGGGACACGCCCATGTCGAAGGCTGTGTCCCAGGCTCGACTATCGTCGACCTCCGATCATCAACTAACCTAAACACGCCCTGGACACGCCCGTGTCCCAGGCCGTGTACCCCGACACGCCCTGGGACACGCCCGTGTCCCAGGCCGTGTTAAGCAACCTGCACCTCAAATCTAATTTTGAGCCTTTTTGGGGTGTTACAGCGCGCAGGCCGACAACATAAGCAGAAAAATGCCTTCGAGGGCCGGCACAAACTGGAGGCTTAAGCCCGCTACTTCCCGCTTGCTACGGCAGCACCTATACGCCAACGTCCCGCCAAGCGATGGCGAAGCAAATACCGGCTCTGCCTCTGCCTCGGGGCGGTGATGCTTATCTGCCAAGAGCAAATAATAAACAACTTCCACAGGGTTTTCCCCGGGAACCCCAGAACATCACCAATCCGGTTTACACATCCGGATGGGCTTCACACAGCATGCCTAAACCCGTACTCACGCTTCCGTATGCTAATGCAATTAACTGCGGGGACGTACACGTCAACCCGTCGGAGAGCATCCTTCCCCCACTCGTCGGTGGAGAGGTGCTTCCATGCAAATATGAAAATTAAGGGCTTCACCTGCCCAAGTAGAAACATCGTTACCCTTTACGCGTGCTTGACGGCGGTGCCGGGAGAGGAGCTCCTAGCTAGCTTGGCCCTGGCTAGCTACGGTGGTGGCCCATCTCCACTCCAGACCGAACCCCGCCGGGAGAGACAAGAAATCCTCATCTTCCTCTTCATTTTTCTTGGTGGTCGAGCCTCTCGCCGTCGGGGGGAGAGAAAACCTCGATCTCACTAACAGTGGCCTATCCGAGCTCCGGGCGGCGGAGCTATGCTATACGAGGTCAATCTCGGCTCCAAGTGGCCAGACTTGCCGCAGGCGGCGACGGGAGAAAGAGACTGAGAGGAGGGGCCGGCTGTGCTGCTCCAGGCAGAGAGGGGGGCGGCCGGGCTGTGTGCTGTTCCAGGCCGGGAGGGAGAGAGGCGGCCGGGCTGTGCTCCTCCTTGCGGCAGCGGCCTGGACAGAGGAAGCCTCCCGGGCCTTGTTTGCCCGGTGACCGGAGAGGGAGAGGTAGACGGCGAGCTCGGGCTTTGCTTGCCCTAGGCGGCGGCGACGAGAGAGGGAGGAGCTCGGGCTTTGCTTGGTGCGACCGGCGACATGAGGAGGAGAGAGCTGGGGGCTCGGTTTGGGCTTGGAGGCCGACGGGAGGAGGGAAGGGTCGGCTGGCCTCGGGATGCTCCAGGAGGCGGATCGGGGAAGCCATTAGGGCTTCTTCTTTTTTCTTTTTTCCCCCCTGCCCGATGTCCCCCCCCTTCCCGATTTCACATGCTGCCTCCTCTTTCCCGCACGTCCTCGAACAGGGATGCCAAAACGTCGCCCACAGCACGCCCCTAGGCTGACATTTGGGGAGGGTCCCACTCGCCCGGCTACGGGGTTGTAACGTTATTGGGGGGGGGTTTAATTTATTAAATAATTTGGTAACAATATTATGCAAATAATATTCCCCCAAACCATACTTGAAATTATGATATAGGTGGTTACGGTGTACAGATAGCCGCGTAACTACTGTAACCACCTCCTGAATGCTATAAAAAGGCCCCCAGGCCTCCTCATTTCTCACATTTTGGCTCCTCTGCTTTCTTCCTCCTCAGGCCAGAGCATTGTCAGATTCCTCCTACGAGCCACCTTTAAGCCACCTTCAAGCCATCTGCAAACCTCCTTCAAGCTTTCTTCGAGCCACTCACAATCCATTGTCTCGCCACCAAAATCTGCCTAAGTTCACAAATGAACAACGAGAAGGATGATCCAACATTTTGAAGGCAGGTAGAAGAGGAAGATGGGACAGGAACAAGCCCCATAAGGCAAGAAGAGCGACAGAATGATAACCGTCAACGTGACCCGCCAAGGAATATGGGTCAGCGTCTTCCTCGAGAATACACACCACTAAATACCACCCACAACAACGTGATGTACGCAGTTTAGGATGATCCAACATTTCAGCGACCAAGAGTACCACCGCCAAACCCCAGAGCTGACCAGTCAAAGTGTTGTGAGTTTCACCGCACGTCTAGTCACACTGCCGAGGAATGTTCCAGGATGAAGAATGAAATTAAGTGCCTTGTCCATCAAGGGTTCCTTAAACAGTTTTTATAGGGACAAGTGCAAGTCCATCAAGTACAACATCAAGGAAGAGACCGACAGAATGCGCCGTAGGGGGCTCCAGGTGCCAGAAAAATGGTAGGCAACATCAAAATTATCATCGAGCCCCCATTCCTCTCTACCCAGATATTTTTAGTTGAAACTATAGATGAAACCCACAAGAATGCAGAACTCAACTCGAATTCCACCATCTCCTTCGAAAATGAAGACCTCAAAGGGTTGCAGATTCCCCATCAGGACTCGCTTGTCATTAGCGTAGAGATAGGAGATCCATGCTTCAACGTTAAAATAATTCTCATAGACAGCGGGAGTTCAATCAATTTCCTATTTTTATCCGCTCTCTACAACATGAAACTTACCCTACAACATCTCAATCCCGTCGCGGGACTCGTATATGGTTTCAGCAATTATCTAGTTACCGTTCAAGGGACACTTACCCTGCTAGTGACAATGGGTGAATTCCCAAGGCAGGTTACCAATAATATCCAATATGTTGTCATCGACTTAAGTTTGCCCTACAATGCCATCTTCAGAAGGATGGTCCAGACAGTCTTTGGAGCAATCTCGTCAATTCCTCACTTATCTACGAAATTTACGACCCTAGAAGTCATCAGGGTCATTCACGGAAGTCAGAAAGAAACCCGTGCCTGCTACTTAAAACAGGCTCAACCAAAAGTAGCGATTGCATTTGAAATCAGAGATGTCGACCTACGCAGGGAAGCTGCCACACAACAAGGAAGCTCTTTGTAAGAGAAGAAGACCCCCCCCCCCCCCCCGCCAAGAGCATGACACCACCTTATCCATGTTTTCTTATATTCGTCTATCATTGTCCATGTATTTCGATTTTCTATCTTAAACTTTGTATGACGTAAGAGCCACGAGCCATGACTCGTGCAGACTATTTTCGATTTGATTATATTACATTATGTTTTCCTTATTCTCGCCTCGGACTTCCTCGGCCAAGCTAAGCCACTCCCTGGATCGAATACTTACATTCTCGGACTAGCAATTTTCGACCAGACTCAGATACGCCCGGATAAAATACTTACCTTTTCCGACAAGCAACTCAAAACCAGGCCAGGTCGCGCAACCGGATCGAATATTTATATTCTTAGGCGGTTGGATCAAATACTTGCATTCTTCGTCGTTACTGCAGGCCAACGCTCCGTCATCGTCATGGCCTGCCCCCTGGTGGTCGTACCATCGAATCAAATTCTTACATTCTCCGACACCCGAATCGAATACTAATATTCTCCGACAATCAGCTCATAGTCAGGCTTGGTCGTGCAACCAGATCAAATATTTATATTCTCTAGTGGTTCGATCGAATACTTACATTCTCCACCGTTACTGCAGGCCAACGCCCTGCCATTGCCAGGGCCTACCCCCTCACGGTCACACTGTCGGATCGAATCCTTACATTCTCCGACACCCGGATCAAATACTAACATTCTCTAGCAATCAGCTCATAGCCAGGCTGGGTCGTACAACTGGATCAAATATTTACATTCTCTGACAATTGGATCGAATACTTACATTCTCCACCGTTACTGTAGGCCAACGCCCCGCCATTGCCAGGGCCTTCCCTCTTGCGGTAGTACTGTCAGATCGAATACTTACATTCTCTGGCACCCAGATCGAATACTTAAATTCTCTGGCAGTCATCTCGTGGCCAGGCTCGGCCCCATAGTCAGATCGAATTCTTACATTCTCTTGCAGACCTCTCTTGGCCAGGTTCGACTCCACACTCGGAATGAATCTTTACATTTCTTGACCCTTGCATTGAGTCGCCAAACTCTCCAGCCCTGTCATAAGCTTACATTCTACCAGCCACCGAGATCCATACAACAGAAGCAAAAATAATGGAAACAATATTATCATATCAACACAGGCGCAAATGCGCTACATAAAATC
This sequence comes from Platanthera zijinensis, assembly GCA_039513925.1. Classification (NCBI taxonomy): domain Eukaryota; kingdom Viridiplantae; phylum Streptophyta; class Magnoliopsida; order Asparagales; family Orchidaceae; genus Platanthera; species Platanthera zijinensis. The sequence goes on along the minus strand of CM077080.1, from coordinate 221,456,323 downwards.
ACCAAAGGGTGACGACAAACATGCATTAGACGCAACAAAGCAAAAGCAAAAGTATCTAAGCATATAAAAATAAAAGTAAAAGCTGCTACTCACATCTACACCATACTCAAGGCTCTTCGCCTTCATCATCAAAAATGTCGTCAAAACTATGGCTTGAGACGTCGCACTTCAGACGCTTGGCTGCTAGGCAAAAATTCTTCTATATGCCGCGTCTGAGAGCCACCTCACAAACGTCCTCTATTTGGGGCTCAACCTCTTGGGTCCAAACATCCTCGCGAACCTACTCGGCGAGCAAATCACGATCGCTCAAGGCCACCTGCCTTCATCTCAATTACTTGCTCTTCTGAAGAAAGATGCGCTATCTGTAACATCCCGACTTTTATTGGGCCTCCAAAACCTTAGTGAGCCCAATAAAAGTAACCCGAACCTCTACCCATGGCCCACACTCGGGTAGAAGTTAACCCTAAGAAGGGTATACAAAGCTAGAAAACTCCAATTAGAGTTATGTCAGTTTCTATGGTTTCTTATAATCAATACGAATGCATTGGAACTCGTTCCGTTGAACTCCGAGGTCATATAACGAGATTTTCGGATAATGACCTAGAGAATCCCGATTTGAGTTCTGTCAGTTCTTATGACTTCGTATAGTCAATACAAACCCACTGGAACTCGTTGCGTCGCAATTTGAAGTCTTACGACGAATATCAGCAATTTGACCGTTTTAGCGCGTTGCAATGCGCAGATTTTGGATAATTAGCAAACGAACTCCAATTTGAGCTCAGTCAGTGGCATTGGACTCGTATGATCAATACGAAGTTAACCAAGTACGTTCCAGTCAATTTCAGTGATGGATAGTCAACCCGTGGTCGAATCAACCATGGTTGTGCACCAAAAAGCGTGTACACACAAATTATGACATGACACCCCAACTTTGACCTGACTCCTGATGTCATAGACTCACTTTGACTTTGACCAACATGGGGGGACCCACCCTAGGGTTGTCTTTAGCCAAACCCTCCTAAAAGTCATATTTTGGAATTTTTTTCAAAGAGATGCACACCTCCCCTTAATGAATAATTAAGTCCTTACCCCTCCTCTACTCTTGGGCCACCAAAACAAGCCTTCACAAGGAAGCTAGGTGGGTTATGGGCCAAGGAAGGCCCAACCTCTCCCCCTCCTCTTTTCTCTCCTTAGGAATCAAGGTTCAAGCACATCCCATCTCCCCTTGGATGGCTGCCACCTAGAGGTTCTAGGATGGTGCCACATGCCCAAGGCAAGTGGAGGGGAGGATACAAGCTCCTCCCCTCATGTGATTAATCCCACATTGGCTAAGGGAGGGGTGTCCACCCTCCCCAAGCCTATAAAAGGCCATGCCCCCTGCCTTCCTCCTCACCAACCCAAACAAGCCCAGGAAGCCCTCACCGGAACCCTAAATAGTCGAGAAAAGCTAACCCGAGCCAAGCTTTCCGCCGCCTCTAATGGCAACTCAGCTGGGGCCCTCCCAAGCTCTTCCAGGCCAGGTGGAACCTTCTCCCCTCTCCCTTTTAAATATCTTGGACGTCCTGCCGCCGGTACTACCCGACCTATGCTCCAGGTCGGGTGGTGGCCACAAGAAGTTAGCCTCTCCCACCGCCGATGGTGGCGCTGGGGGAGGTCTAGTCCTCCGTGATACCTTTTCCCAGGTGGTGGAAGGCTAGGGTGCCGTCGAAAAACACCACTCCAGCGGCACCCTAGAAACAGAGAATTTCTTTATTTTTGCTCCAGCGGCTGGCCATCGGGACACCGCCGAGGAGGAGCTCTGCCCCCGACACGTCGGTCAGGGGTGGTTTTATGGCCAGTATAGCCACCGAAGAGACAGGGGTGCGCGATGGCGCTGGGAGCAAAGCCACCACTACCCTGCTCGTGGGTTCTCAAATTCCGGTGGTGGTCAGCGGCGGCATGCTGCCGGACCACTGCCCAGAAGTTTGCCGGCCCTCGATGAGTCGATCGGGGGTGGCACTGGCATCTGGAAGTGGATGGCTGGCGGTGGCAGAGGGCCACCGACTTCTTCTCTGGCGGGAAAGATCACTGCCGTTCATCTCACAGGAATGAGATGAACGACCGTGATTTTCTTATTCCCCCCGTCTCATCTTTTGTGCCCCCCACATCGGATCCTTTATCGATCCGTTGTGGGCAAGCGCTGGCTAGTTGCTCGATCTGGTGCAATCCTGGCCGCAAGATCAAGTCTGATATGCTATTTGTAGACCAATTCTAAACAAAACCTTGGACATATTTTTATAAAAAATATAGGCTTCTAGGGAAAAAGTGTTGAACATGAAAGTTGTTCCTCTTGATAAGGATTTTCTCCACAAAAAATTGAGAATTTTTGGAACTGATTTAGTTTTTTTACAAGCCCAAAAGTGTTTTAATTGGCCAAATTAGAGGCCTAAAATTTAATCAAAATTTTTTGAGAAAAATTGTGTGCTCATTTTAGGCATCCCTAAGGGTTGTATTAAAATTTGGGAAACATGGGGTAAAAACAAAAGTTTTTCCAATTTAATGAAGTCTAGGGTCACGCTTAAAATTTAATGCGTCAGATTTTCTCGAAACGTAAATTTAAGCGCACGACCATCCTTTATGTTTAATAATAGGTTCAAATTATTTTACCGACGAGAACGTCCGAGGAAATTGCCCAAGCTCTGAGTATTCCGGGGTTTCGTGGAACCACTGAGCGCCTCGTCTTATTCTATTATAATGCTCTCGAAGTAGCATTAGCAAGATTGAAAAATGAAAATACGAGTGATCATGCTCGGCGAATAATAAAGGTGTAATTCTTAAATCCTTCAATTCTGATTAAGCCACAATAATAAGGATGTAATAGAACTATTATCAGACCTGAATAATGGATGAAATCCAAACTAAACTTCCCTCTGATACATTTGTAGGGCCCCCAACCTTTGCCCGGGTCGGGCCGGAGGGGATCTTACTTGCCCAAAATGTCCACCAAGTGCTTCATGAGAGATAACAGCCTACACTACTAAGCACTAGGTGTCCGCTTTGCTCGGCATGAATCACAACATTCATAACACATCACATAGTTTAGTGGAAGCATTAACAGGAACCCACAACATATATATATAAGGAACAGAAGATGGCTGTATCCATTGTTTATACACGAAGCCCGTAGGCTATTCAGTTGTTTAGCCAATCACTCCTCTCTCCAACTCTACTAACTAGCACTCACGTCTCGAAACTCGGGAGACGATGAGGGTACTTCTCCTCGGGCGGTCCTATCAGTTTGCGTATCGTCCTGCAGCAGCTGGTCTTTACGGTGCTCCATTTCCTGTGAATGGTTATTAAGATAATAACCTTTGCCCGGGTAGTTATGGTGTGCGGATAGCCGCGTAACCACCATAACCACCACCCAAAGCCTATAAAAAGAGCTCCATGCCTCCTCATTTCTTACCATTTTCCTCAGAGTCTTCTTCTTCCTCAGGTTGAAGCTCTGCCGAATTCCTCCTACGAACAGCACCCGAGCCGCACCCGAGCCGCACCCAAGCTACAAGCGAGTCAAGAAAAAGACACCTGACGAAGCTAAATCTCTCAAGTTCCAAGTGTCCCCCTCAACTACAAGTTCAGGCGCTCTGCTCCCACGTTCAGAATCAGCAAGTCGCTAACTGAAGACCACCAGCACGAAGCATAATTTATAACAACTCCCAGTGCGACGGTATGTCGTCCGCCATATGCCAAGTGTTCTCTCACCCCAAAACTATAACGAGAGGTGGCCTGTCACCCTCGACTTCACAAATAAGCTGTAACAACCAGAAAATAGTGGACCACCGGCACAGATCCGGTCACGTGGTTTTTTACCCAGTTGAGGGATTTTTCCATGTTAAAACTCCGTGTGTACAATCGATCTACCTCATTGACTGTGTGCGCGCTCGACCATTCTGAGAGCTAAGGCGGTCCAGGTTATTCGGGTCCAACCGGGACGTCGAGCTAGACCGCAACACTACTGTTTGAATCTCTACAGCAATAGGCAGACAGTGTAGTGTATACATATATATGTAAAAATTATCCACTAAATCCGTCACTGAGAATTGAACAATCTGTTTGACGTTTTATGTCCTAGATCTGTGTATATATATATTTTTTGCCAAAGAAAATAAAAAACAACAATGTGTATTAGTGGATCCTCAGATATGCACTCAGATTGTGGAAGCATAAAGATGTAGTTTTATCAAATAATCAAATCTAAATATTTTGATATCATGAAAATTCAAAACCCAAGTTTGATATATACCTTCTTCAGGTCTTAGGTTTTCGAGTCTGCTACAGGACAAAACATTCAAAAGTGTATATGAGAGTCGGCCCTTCCTCTGAAATTGTGACTGGTGCCAAGTTCTGGTGCACTCCAACGCGCCTCCACTTAGGTTGAGATATCTTCTCAAAACTGGAGATGCAGGTCTACTTCATTGGCGATCTACAGTTGGGAGCTTACTTAGGGCCTGTTTGGGAGGGCTTTTTAGCTCCTTTTCGTTTTCTGGAAAACGCTACCACACTTAAGAGACCGTTTGGATAGTCTATCGGTGGGAAAAGCTACCGCGAAAAATTCCATTATCTCATCTTTTGGAAAAGTCACTTGTCACCTACTTTTCAACCTTTTCGAAAAGCACTTTCTCATCCAAAAACACTTATCTCTTAAAAAAATCTAAAACTTGATTTTTTTTCTTGACGCGATTTTTTTCTTGGGGGTATTTTTTTTGCCCGAACGTGTTTTTTTTGCCCGACGCAAATTTTTCGCTCGGGTTGGCATTTTTCGCCCGGCTGCGGGGTTTTTCGCCCGGGTGAGTTTTTTTCGCTGAATGCGGTTTTTTTGCCCGTGCATGATTTTTTTTCGCCCGAGCGTGTTTTTTTAGCCCGGGCCGATTTTTCGAACGGACGTGATTTTTTCGCCCGGGTGCGTTTTTTTCATCCATGTGCGATTTTTTTGCCGGTGTATGATTTTTTTTTCGCCCGAGCCGATTTTTTTGCCTGGGTACGATTTTTTCGCCCGAACGCGTTTTTTTGCCCGGACGCGATTTTTTTGCACCGACACGATTTTTTCGCCCGGGCGCGATTTTTTTGCACGGTCACGATTTTTCGACCATAGACGATTTTTGCCCCCGCGCGCGTTTTTCGCCCTGGGGCGGTTTTTTCGCTCAGGCGCGATTTTTCGCCCGGGCGCGATTTTTCGCCCGGGCGCGATTTTTTCACCCGGACGCGATTTTTTCTCCCGGGCGCGTTTTTTCGCCCGGGCGCGTTTTTTCGCACGGGCGCGTTTTTTTCGCCCGGCAGCGATTTTTTCTCCCGGCCGCGATTTTTTCTCCCGGGCGCGATTTTTTCGCCCGGGCGCGATTTTTTCGCCCGGGCGCGATTTTTTCGCCCGGACGCGATTTTTTCGCCCGGGCGCGATTTTTTCGCCCGGGCGCGTTTTTTTCGCCCTGACACGATTTTTTTGCTCGGGAGCGGTTTTTCACCCGGGCGAGATTTTTTCGCCCGAGAGCGAATTTTGTCATCGGAGCATGTTTTATTCGCCGGAGAGTGGTTTTTCGCCTGGGCACAACTTTTTCGATTAAGAGCGATTTTTTCGCGGGAAGCTAATTTTTGGCCAGGGCCTTGTTTTTTACTCCCGGTCGGGAATTTTTCGATCTGACACGAATTTTTTGCACGTTAACGATATTTTTTTGCCTTGACATGTTTTTTTGGCTCGGGCGCGATTTTGTCGCCTGAGCGCGCACATGAGAGAATTTTTCGCTCGAATGTAATTTTTTTCATTTTTGAGCGAAAATATCGCGTCCGTGCGAAAAATTCTCTTCCGTGCAAAAAATTCGCGCCCGGGCGAATTTTTCCCGCCTAGTCAAAAAATTCGTGTCCGCCCGAAAAATTTGCGGTGGTCCGAAAAATTTGTGCATGTCCGGAAAATTCGCGCTCGTTCGAAAAATTCGCACCCGGACGAAAGATTGGGGGTCGGGCGAAAATATAGGGCCTGACCGAAAAATTGGCGCCAAGGCAAAAATATCGCGTCCGGGCGAAAAATTCGCGCCCGGACGAAAAATTCGCGCCCGGGTGAAAAAACCGCGCACGGGCGAAAAAATCGCGCCCATGCAAAAAAACCACGTCCCGACGAAAAATTCGCTCCCGGGAGAAAAAAACCTGCCACGGCGAAATAATTGCGCATTTTTCCCATGACGCGCATTTTTACTAAAAAAAGTTACCGCAACGGAGATTTTTCAAACGGTTAATAAAGTGCTTCTCCTTTTTGAAAAGCTCTACAAAAGAAGTTCACCCAAACAGTTCTCCTTTTCTAATAGACTTTTTCCAAAAGCTCCTTTTCCTACCATCCTTTCGTCACCACTCCTTCTCCTTTCTAAAAAGCCTTCCCAAACAGGCCCTTAGAGTCGATGGAGTTTTGAACCCGTAAAGGTATCACAGATTCAGAGCGATGAAGATCGAGTTCCTCCAAGCAGGTATTAGTCTCCCATTTACCGCCGATATAGAGATTGCCAGATTAGAGAGGATAGAGATCGGAAAACCTTTGCAGGAATAGAGATCCAGATCTGGAAGACGGTGATATTTGGAAGAGAAAAAAAAAAGGGTCGGCGGTTTCACAATGCAGAAGAACTCACGGGATTTCAACCCTCTTCATCGTACAGCACAATAGGGTCTTATGAACTTGAATTGAAGAACAATAGGGTCCGTTCGTTTCAACGACATTGGTATTAAAGTATTGGCTTTAAGAAAATGAAAGTCATTTCCGTTATTCGTTTCAACAATTGTAGAGTGGAATTGGCTTTCTAGCGCAAAGTCGTTGATATTCACCCAAAACTAAAAACTCATTGATTCAATGTCTATCTTTACGTGCGGATATTGAGATTGCTAACAACGGCTTTTCAAAAGAAGAGTAATTTTTCTGCATGAATGCGATTTTTTTGGATCAGATACGATTTTTCGCTCGGACGTGATTTTTTTGCACGAACACGATTTTTTGGCATAGACGCGATTTTTTCGCGCGGAAGTAATTTTTTCGCCCGGGCGCGATTTTTTCGCCCGGTCCCGATTTTTTCGCCCGATCCCGATTTTTTCGCCCGTGCACGATTTTTTCGCCCGGACGCGTTTTTTTCGCCCGGGCGCAATTTTTTCGCCTGGATTTTTCACGCGGTGCCGATTTTTTCAGCCGATCGCGATTTTTTCGCACGGACACGATATTTTCGCCCAGATGCGATTTTTTGGCTCGGGCACGATTTTTTGGTCCGGGCGCGATTTTTTCGGCCCAGCATGATTTTTTTGCCCGGGAGCGATTTTTTCGCTCGGGCGCGATTTTTTCGTTCGGGCGCGATTTTTTCTCCTAAACGCGATTTTTTCGCCCGTACCCAATTTTTCGCCCGTGCGTGGTTTTTTCGCATGTGCGTTCTTTTTATGCTCGTGCGCGCTTTTTTCGCCCGTGTGCGTTTTTTTGTTCAGGTGCGCTTTTTTCGTCCCAGCGAACAAACTCGCGTCCGGGATTAAAAAGCCAACGCGTCGCGGCGAAAAAATCACTTCGGGGAGAAAAAATCGCGTCCGGGGAAAAAATCACGTCCGGGCGAAAAAGTCACGTCCGGGAAAAAAAGTCACGTCCGGGCGAAAAAATCGCGTCCGGCGAACAAAGTATCGCCCGGGATTACAAGTCTGGTCCGGACGAAAAAATAACGTCCGGGCGAAAAAATCATGTCTTGGCGAAAAAATCACATTCGGACGAAAAATTTCCTGTTCTTGCCGAAATATTTAAGTGGGCAAAAACATCACGTCATGACGAAAAAATCGAGTACAGGTGATAAAATTTATGTCAGGCGAGAAATCCGCGTTTGTTATTTTAAATTGAGAGCATTGACGAATGTCAATTCCTGTGATTGAAAATCTTTCTACAAACGAACAATAAAGAGTGATTAATGTCAATTCCTATGACAGAAAGTCATCGTGCGGCCGAACAAAAGAATTGAATTTAAACTCAATGTCATTTTCCATGTGTATTGATATTGGATTGAAAGTCAATACTTCAATATCAATATCGTTGAAACGAACGGACCCTTAGGAGTTTCAAATTGGCCATAATTAATCCAATAGAAACTCTCATAAATAAATATAAAACCCATGAATTAGTTTGTGCCAAAAAAAACGTCCGAGGGATGAGACCGGGTTCGCGACATGAAGTTACAAGACGATCTGACCTACTTATCACTGGCTTCGATCGTTCGTGCGACTGAATTAACGCATGCTCGTAGGAGTTCGAAAAGGCTCAAAATATTCGCGTACGACTTCACCGGGACGTCTCGATGAATTGATTCCACCTTACAGGAAATTTTCCAACAACTCTATCGCTAAGTTACTTTTAAAATTATCAAAAAATAAATTAATTAAGGGATTACCTAGGTTTAATGGAAATTTATCTTTTCTTTGCTCGTTTTGCAAAAAAAAAATATTTCAAATCTTTTTTTAAAAGACAAAATAATGTTATTTTTACAACTAAACAACTTAAACTAATTCACATGGATCTATTGAGGCTAGTTTGCACGTCAAGTCTAGGAGATACAAAATATATTTCTGTATTGATTGATGATTTTTCTAGATATTGTTGAACTATCTTTCTATCTTACAAATCCGATGTTTTCTTTGAATTTACTAAACTATATATTTGTATTCAAAATGAATTTGATTTAAAAATTAATGCACACGCTCAAATCATAGAGGAGAGTTTGCAAATGAGAAATTTATTACTTTTTATAATGATCTAAAAATTAAGCATGAATGTTCACTTCCTAGCACCCCACAACAAAATGGTGAATGTTGAAAAAAATAGAATCCTTCAAGAACTTGCACACACTATGCTTTTCAAATATGGGTTACCTAGATCATTTTGGATCGAAGCCATTTCATGTTATGCAATTAATCGTGTCATGCTTCGCTCATTTTTAAAATTAACTTCTTATAAATTGTATTTCTAAAAGAAACCTAACATCTCTTACTTTTGTGTTTTTGGTTGTAAATATTTTATATTGAACACTAAAGATATCTTATAAAAATTAGATGTTAAATGTGATGAAGAAATTTTTATTAACTACTCTTAAACTAGTAAGGTTTATAAAATATATAATAAAAGTACTAAAATAAATGAAGAGTCTATTCATGTTAGATTTGATGAGTTTGTTTCTTGTGTATATACTAATCCTACAGGAAATGAAGACGAACCCATACCCCCTTTGGAGCATGAGGATGATGAACCACATGGAGAAAAAGAAGAAGAAAAAGATTTGAAAAAGAAAAAAAGAAGAAGAATACGAACCTCCAATTGAGCTCAAAATTTCAAATGACAATCAAAGGAAAATAATTATTAGAGAATCAACAAAATGGGTAACAACTCATTCTTTTTTAAATGAGTTTTTTTTTCAAACCTTTGTTTTGTATCCAAAATATAAAAAAAAGATTCCAACTGCTTTAAATGATGAATTTTAGTTTTTAGCTATGAATGAAGAACTTAATCAATTTGAAAGTAATAAAGTTAAAAAACTTATAGAGAGGTCATCTAATCATCCAGCTATTGATGTTCATTGGATTTTTAAAAATAAATTTGTTGTTGACTCTAAGATTATAAGGAATAAAGCTAAACTACTAGCACAAGGTTATTCACAAATTGAGATAATAGATTTTGATTAAACTTTTGCACGCGTTGCTCGCCGTCAATCTACTAGGCTTTAGACTTCGGGCGTCGGCACTTAGCTCTACTTTCGACAAGGAGCGTGAGAGCGCATTATTTGGGGCTAGACCTGGAGGATTACTTTAACTCCGATTATCCCCAACTAAGGCTCAACTTTAACAACGACTGCTCGTCAGAGCAGGACCCAGGATTATAATAGTAAATTGCAATGAGGATAAGTGCAGTGATTATGCTGCTTATTTAAAGTGCTGGAATGAAATGTGACCAGTACGAGACTAGAGTAGTACTGAATGGAAAGTACTGAGATAAGCTTGACATGTACGAGACTGGAGTAGTACTGAATAGAAAGTACTGAAATAAGCTTGACCAGTACGAGACTGGAGTAGTACTGAATAGAAAGTATTGAAATAAGCTTGACCAGTACGAGACTGGAGTAGTACTGAATAGAAAGTATTGAAATAAGCTTGACAAGTTCGAGACTGGAGTAGTACTGAATAGAAAGTATTAAAATAAGCCTGACCAGTACAAGACTGGAGTAGTACTGAATTGAAAATATTGAAATAAGCTTGACCAGTACGAGCCTGGAGTAGTATTGAATAGAAAATATTGAAATAAACTTGACCAGTACAAGACTGGAGTAGTACTGAATAGAAAGTATTGAAATAAGCTTGACTAGTACGAGACTGGAGTAGTACTGAATAAAAAGTACTGAAATAAGCTTGACCAGTATGAGACTAGAGAAAACAAGGAGCGTGAGAGCGCATTATTTGGAGCTAGACCTGGAGGACTACTTCAACTCTGGTTATCCCCAACTAAGGCTCAACTTTAACAACGACTGCTCATCAGAGCAGGACCCTAAATTATAATAGTAAATTGCAATGAGGACAAGTGCGATGATTATGCTGCTTATTTAAAGTGCTGGAATGAAATATTACCAGTACGAGATTGGAGTAGTACTGAATAGAAAGTACTGGGATAAGCTTGATCAGTACGAGACTGGAGTAGTACTGAATAGAAAGTACTGAGATAAGCTTGACCAGTACGAGACTGGAGTAATATTGAATTGAAAGTGCTGAAATAAGCTTGACTAGTACGAGACTGAAGTAGTACTGAATAAAAAGTATTGAAATAAGCTTGACCAGTACGAGACTGAAGTAGTACTGAATATAAAGTATTAAAATAAGCTTGATCAGTACGAGACTGGTGTAGTACTGAATAGAAAGTATTGAAATAAACTTGACCAGTACGAGACTGGAGTAGTACTGAATAGAAAGTATTGAAATAAGCTTGACCAGTACGAGACTGGAGTAGTACTGAATAGAAAGTATTGAAATAAACTTGATCAGTTCGAGACTGGAGTAGTACTGAATAGAAAGTATTGAAATAAGCCCGACCAGTACGAGACTGGAGTAGTACTAAATTGAAAGTACTGAAATAAGCTTGACCAGTACGAGACTGGAGAAAACACAAAGAAAATGGTTAGTAGTCCAATCACACCTATTCAGGAGCCTTCAATTCCATCTCAGACTTAAAGGAGATTTCATTGGGTTATACCAATTATTAGGATCCGATTAATTTGGTTGCGCCATTTTTATTACGGCTTAATCATATCAGGGCTTGTTAGGAGTTACATTCTTATTATTATTCATCGGGAATAATTCATAACTCACCACCCGTACTCTCACCTTCCGAGCGTGCCCAATTCACCCGAGAGACGAGGCGCTCGACGGTTTTACGAAATTTCGGAATTTCCGGAGCTTAGTCACTTGCCTCGGCCACTCTCGTCGATAAAATAGTTTGAATTACTTATTTGATTATAAAGGGTGGTCGCGCGCTCTAATTTTCACCTTCGAGAGAAAATGTGCGAAAAACGTTCTGAGCGCGACCCTAGGCTTCCAAATTTTAGGACAAATATAACAACCTATCCCCATGACCCCAAATTTTGATACAACCCTTAGGAGGGCCTAAAATGAGCCTGGTAATTTTTTTTATAATTTTCCAAAGTGTTTTGAAGTTTTAATTTGGCCAAATAAATTTTATTTTGACTTTTAAAAATACTAAATCAACTCCAAAAATTCTCAAACTTTTTGTGGAGGAAGCCCTCATCATGGGGAACATTTTTCATGTTGATCACTTTTCCCCTAGGAACCTAGGTTTGGCCTAGAAATTTCTACAAATTTCTGCCCCTTGATTTTGGTCTGCATATAGCAGATCAAATTGATCCTGCGGTTGAGATTGAGCCGCAGGACGCGTTTCGTCCCTCTACCCCCACAACGGATCGACCGCGGATCCGCTGTGGGGGCGATGATGCTGAGGCGGGGGCGGGCATTAAGAAAATCCCAGCCGCCCGATCTTCATCACTAGATCAGGCGGCTGCTGCTCCTCGCCAGCGGTGCAGAGGATGAGCGGCCTCCACCACTGCCGGCAAGCCGCCGCAAGACCCCAGCGCCGGCCCCGATCAACTCGCCGGCCCCGATCAACTCGCCGGGGGCCGACAATTCTCGCGGTGGTCCGGCGGCCTGACGCCGCCGGCCACCGCCGGAAAACCTAACCCGAGAGCCTGGGGTGGCGGGGGCTCTGCTCCCGGCGCCACCGTGCCACCCCCTCGTCTCGGGTGGTTGGCTGTCTACCGCACAACCCCCGACCAACGCGTCGGGGTCCAGGCTTCTTGTCGGCGGTGGCCCAGCGGCCTTACATCGCCGGCCACCGCCACCAGCTCTAAATAGAGCATTACTCTGTTTTGCGGGTGCCGCCGGAGCTGCGTTTTCCGGCGGCACCGCCGCTCTCTGCCCTAGGGGTCACCGCCCCCAGTGGTCTAGCACTCTCCCAGCGCCACCACCGGCACTGGGGGAGGGGCTTTCCTCCTTGGGCACCACCCGGCCTGGAGAATGGCTCGGGTGGCGCCTGCGGCGCTCCGGCCGCTGGGAGGCACATGCAGGTCGTCTAGAATAGGGAAGGGGGAGGGAGAAGGTCTCCACCTGAGTTTGGTGGGCTCGGGAGGGGCCGGCCTGGTCGGCCATGCCAAAGATGGCGGTGGTGGAGGGGGAGGGTTCCCTTGGCTTGCCTTTTTCGGCCACCTGGACTCCGTCAGAGGTTGGGCAGGGGGAGGAGGTTTCTCAGAGAGCTTGAGGGCAAAGGAGGGGGGGGGGTACCCTTTTATAGGCATGGGAGGGAGGGGCTCTCCTCCCCTAAACAATGTGGGATTAATCCCTCCTTAGGGAGAAATTAATCCCCACCCTCCAGCTGTCCAAGGACAACTAGAGGCCCCAACATTTCCCCTATGTGGGGAAAAGGGCTAAGCCCTTATGGGCTTGGGCTTTTGATAAGAGAGGGAGAAAGAGAGGAGAGGAGAGGTAGTGGTGGGCCTCCACTTGTCCTAAGGAGGAGCTTGCTGGTTGGGGGCCCAAAGGAGAGTGAGGGGGGGGGGCAAGGACTATCCACCCATGAAGAGGAGGTGGGCCCTTATTTGGAGAAAATCCAAAAATGGGTTTTTATGGGGGGTTTGACCAAGTCAACCCTAGGGTGGGTCCCCCCTTGCTGGTCAAAGTCAAAGTGGGTCCAAGTCATCGGGGTCGGGTTAAAGTTCGGGTGTCGTGTCACAATTGGTGTGCGCATGCTTTTCGGTGTACGACTATGCTTGATTTGACCTCGAGTTGACCAATTGTCGTCGAAATTAACTAGGACGACTTCCGTTGACTTTGTAAGGACCACACGAGTCCAACGCCACTGACTGGGATTGAATCGGAGTCCGTTTGGCGAAATTCCAAAATTTGCGCGTCGCAGTGCGCTAAAGGGATCAAAGTGTCTAAATCTGTCGTTAGATCTTGAATTGTGACGCGACGAGTTCCGATCCACCCGTCTAGGTTATATAAGGTCACAGGAACTGACAGAACTCAAATCGGAGTTCTCTAGCTTGATATCCAAAATCTTGCTCTCGTTGCGTTTTACGAGGAATGGTCACATCCACTATATGACCTCGGGGTCCAACTGAACGAGTTTCGACGCGCTCGTATTGACTATACGAGGCCACATGAACCGATAGAACTCAATTCAGAGTTCTCTAACTCTATTTCCTACCTAGGGTTACCTCCCACCGGGTCATGGGTAGGGTCTGAGCCACTTTTATTGGGCCCACTAGGGCTCTGGTGGCCCAATAAAAGTCGGAATATTACAAATCCAGCCATCAATGGGGGGATTTGTGAGGGTTTCACCTTTCATGTCATTATTGACCCCTCTTTCTCTCTCCTCCTTATTGAAGAAATTGATTTCAGTCACCTTGGGTGGCGATCCATGGCTATTCAAATCCTCAAAACTGATGACGGAGAATGTATCCTGCCTTTGGAATCAATTGGAGAGGTCCTTGGTCTCCCTTGGCCATGAATGACCTCCTTTCTCACTTTCTCTCTCCTCCATTAAAGGGAAAATGGAGATTTTCTCTCTCCTAGTCATCAAGGTTGAATTTGATGACTAATCCAGCCTAATGGCAGCCCATTAGCTCATAATATTAAATAAAATAAAATTAGCACAAGTGGGGGAAATAGGCTTGAGCTTGAGTTAGCCCATTTGAGCTACTTTGACCTATTTCAAGGATTTAGTTGACCTTTGTCAAATTGACCATTTTGGTTGACCCCAATGGGTCCTTGGTGACCCATTTGCCTCCCCTAAAGTCTAGAAAGGCTTGGGTAGGGTTGGTTGGGCATCTTGGGGGTCACTTGACCCTTAGTTAGGGCACTTTGACCTTTTTAGGGCTAGCGTTGACTTGGGTCAACTTAGCTTCTTTGGTTGACCCCAATGGGTCCTTGGTGATCCATTGGCCTCCCTTAGGGCTTGGGAAGGTATAGGTGGGTACCTTTGTCCAAGAGGATGTCAATTGGGCATGGGTGAGCGTAGTTTGACTTAATCAAGGCTTGGGTTGACTTTGGTCAACTTGACCTTTTTAGTTGACCATAGTGGGTCCCTATGGCTCTAATGGACCCTCTAATAGGTTAGTGATGTTGTGGTGGGGTCATGAATTCATGGTGAAGCCCTATGATCATCACTAAGCTAGTAATTAGAATTCTACTATTTGTAGACCAAGGTGGTCTCACCTTCATGCCTAGGTTCACTTGGTCTTCTTGGGCTTCCTAGGGTTTTGTCATGACATAGTCATGAGAAAACCACTCCTAGGGATCTAGTTGTCTGAGGGATGTTACAGGCCATACCTGGCTGCCCCTCCTCGCAGTCGCAAAGCATCACTCTCAAGGGGCGGTCACGCTCGCCCGCCCCTCCCCGCGGTTGCTCCCGCCACGGCAGGGTGCCCCACCGACCGCATCACCTTTTCTCCCCTCGTCGGCAACCATCCACAGGTGAGATGACTGCTCTTTCGTAACAAGTTCTCCATGCTGTCTGATTATTCCGCCACAATCGCCGATGTACATTTCGTGAATAATCACCCACTAACTGCCATGGTTAGTGGGGGGTTATCAATAATAAGGAATGACCTGCATTTAGTATAAATTATACGCATAGTATTAACCCAAAACTATATTAGATGTTTTCTGCAAATAGTAATCATGAGTGCTTACGGTGTGCGGATAGCCGCATAACCACCATAATCACCTCCTGCAGCCTATAAAAAGACCATAACCCCCCCCCCCTTTATTTCTAACTTTTCGACTCTCGGTCTTCTTCTTCCTCAGGTCGGAGCTCTGACAGAATTCTCCTACGAATCTCCTCTGCCAGCCAGACCGCCAGGAAATTCATCTAAGTCCACAAAAATCTGAGGAAGAAGGTGCTCCGCACGTGACTTCAGAGAGCTTCCTACGTGCGCGACACCACCCGAATAACCGCCAACGGATCCCGGCGCGCTCCGCCTTGAAGTCTGCTCGCCAAGCAACGTCTGAGAACGCTCATCTCCATCCGAGCGTGAGAAAGAAATCAGTTTCGAGTGAGGCGGCTTGTCGCCCACATAACACTCTACAATCTCTCATCTCAAAATTGTAACGAAGAGCGGCCTATCGCCCTCGGTTCTCCAAACACTCTGTAAACAACTGTCAATAGTGAAGTTCGGCTAACACTGCCCCAGTCACGTGATTTTTTACCCGTTTAAGGAGTTTTCCACGTTATAATCACCTTGTGTGCCTATGCTCATTCTGTGACTGTGTGCGCGCTCGACCGCTCCACGGGCTACAACGACCAAGTTTGGTCCAGTCTACCGGGACGGTTGAGTTGCCCGCAACAGAAGCCATCGAATACGAGCGGCTTACTTACTATCACGAGATAACATCTAGCAAGAATAGGATTTCTATGGATACCGAACACCGCACAACCGAGAAGTCGAAGCCGAGTAGAAGGGTAGAGGAGTACCATGCCAAGACTACATGATTCACAAAAATATTATAAAATTTTATTATTTAACATTATAGAATCAACCAAAGTACAATATAAACTCTTGCAAAATAAAATGTGCACCATTTTAATACAAATTCTAAAATAGAATGAAATTTCATCACGCTTTTATGAAATATATATTTATAAGAGACTAGACCTGTCCCTATTTTGGAGTAACGGGAACACTGAATGAACAGTGCAACCACAGACAGTGAAGGCAAATATGATCATTTTTCCCATCAGACGAATGAAATCAACAGAGGACTCCTAACGAAATGCTTGCCGGAAACCCATGTGAGCTGGCCCTGTGCCACAGTTCCTCTCCGTTCTCCCACGTCGCCGGTGCTGAAGTAGACGTTAAAGCTCCTGTTCTGCTTAATTGCGGAAAATCCTAGCTTCCCAGGGTAAACGGTCACCTCCACACCCTCCGGCGCCCTAATCTGCACTGAGTACACAGCCTCCTCCTCGCCGACATTGCTCACGGTCCGCATCACTGTCTTCTCACTGTTTGAGCCCATTGCTACGGAGATTGAAGGGTAGTTCAGCTGCTCTGCTGCCATGGCTTCGAAGACAGAGCACTCCACTGACCGCCGGGCGATCGTCGACACCTAATTGGATATGAATTAGGAGAATTAATGCCACAAATTTCATGAATTTTGATAGAAGGTTTTTTAAAGTTAGGATTTTTAGCAATTTGCACCCCTAGAATTTGGGAGTTTGACACTTTGCATTCTAAATATTTAAAATTGACATTTTGCTTCTCTTAATTACTGATTTCCAGCACTTTGCACTACAAGTCAAACTTTCACGCATATTTAGGTTCAAGAAACACCAAAAATGATGATTCAATGGTATTTAGATTCGGGCATCACTAATAATCCAGGGTGCAAATTGTCAAAATTAGCATTTTTGGCGCTGCCCGGACCAAAATATCCTTGAAATTTCGATCTCGAGTTGCAAAATGTCAAAAGATCGATAATTTGGGATGTGTAAAATGCCAAAAAATCAGTATTTCGAGAATGCAAAGTGTCAAAAGTCCTTTTTTTGTACGTATACGTACATATTACTGTTTGTGCGCGATCAAATCCGGCCGTAAAATCCGTGATTTCAACGACTCAGATCTTCCGTTAAAAATACGATTGTATTTTCTCTAATACGATCGTATTCAAAAGTGATCAAATACCGTTGATCTCACGATCTTACGGCCGAATTTTCTCCCGCACGTAAGAATGCTACCAAATAAATGTTGTATAAAATGTCTCCACGCGATACCTGTTTATCAGCATAGCCCAAGCCACAAAGATACGGAATATAATCTACAGGTTGCAGATCGTAGAGGAGCCCTGGGTCATCTGCTCGGGTTGGGTTAACATGCCCGGAGCCAACAGCAAAGTAGCCGGCCTCTCCAAGCGTCTCGTCGACGATCATCCCCCCGTCACGATCCCAAACATCTGCCGTCGTCATCATCGCCGACTTTATCGCCGCTGGAGACCAATCTGGATGCGAGAGCTTCAGCAAAGTTGCCACTCCGGCGAGCACCGCAGCGGACGCCGAAGTTCCCGACGCCATATTAAATGTGGGCAAGGTCATATTTCCGGCGCCGAGCGCGGGTGGACCCACGGGAAATGGCCACGCCGCCGCCAGGTTTACTCCGGGACCAATAATGTCCGGCTTTAAGATCCCCTCGTTCACCGTGCTCGGACCGCGCCCCGAGAACGAAGCCACCGCAGGAGCCGCCGACGCCCCGTACACCGTCCCCTTGAATAGGATCGTCGCCGTCGGGTTCGCCGACGCGACGTATTCGATGATTCTAGCACCTTCCGTGTATCCCACGTGGGATGTCGGAAGGACATGGGTTCCGGCTTCGACTGTGCTCTGCCGCTTCTCATCGTTGACGAGAATCATGGCGACTCCGCCGGCTCTCGCGACGATGACGCCCTTTTCTATGCTGGTGTTCGATCCGCCGGTGTGGCACAGCACGATTTTACCTCTAACATTGAGGCGGCTCAGAGATCCGTCGGCACAGGTCTTCGCACGGGAACCACCGCCGGCACCAGGGTAAGCAATTGGAAGCAAGATGGAGGTGAAGCCGATGGGCTGGTAGGAGGATTCGCCGTCGATCTCCACTCCGCTGCCGAGGCGAACTGTAGCGCGGATAGCCCGGTCTGTCGAACCGGCCCCAGTCGTAAGCAACCACGGGGCGTCGTTCTGAACCGTGGCCCGACCCGGTCCGGCATTCCCGGCCGAGCTGCTTACAAAAATACCCTTCTCGACGGCGGCTAGGGCACCGATTGCGACGGCATCATCGTAGAATGGGACAGCCGGGCCACCAAGAGAAATGGAGATGACATCGACGCCATCTGCAATAGCCTGATCGATGCCGCCTAAGACGTCGCTTGCCAGGCAACCGCCGGCGTGACAGACTTTATAGATGGCAAGGTGAGCTCCCGGTGCTACCCCGGAGGCCGTGCCCCGAGCGTTTCCCAGCACATCGGCGTTCCTCACAAGCCAGCCGGCTGCGATGCTGGCCGTGTGCGTCCCGTGACCGTCGTCGTCGAATGGTAAATCCTTCCCGCCGTGATGAAATGATTTTGCCCCGACGATCTTGTTGTTGCACATGTCCGGCTTGAACTCGCAGTGGCCCTTCCATTTGGTCGGCGGTGGTTGGGCGATGCCGGTGTCTTTAAAGGAAGGATGTGTGGGGAGGATGCCGGTGTCAAGGATTCCGATGATCGCCCCTTTTCCGAAATTGGTGTCCCTCATGAAACAGCTCTTTGGATTAAGGCCAAGAAAATCGGAAACGTGGGTGGTGTGGAGGGAGATGAGTCGGTCGGGGTAGGCATGTAAGACGCCGTCGAGCTTCTCGATGGCTTTAAATTCGTCACTGGTGAGCTTTGCAGCGAATCCGCTGATGGCGTTATGGTAGGAGTAGACAAGACGCTGCCCGCCGGAGGAGGACGAGGAATGAGCCGGAAGGAATGATTTGTAGTAGTTTATGTGTTCTTCTGCAGATAGAGTGTTCATCGCCGGTGATTTCTGGACGTGGATGATGTAGGTTTCATATCGCCGGGTAGAATTCAAGATGGATGCCGGCAGAATATGGCTCTGAGCAAGATTAAAGAAGAAGAAGAAGCAGAAGAGGAAAAGTAGGATTGTATGAATTGATGAGAACTTCATTTGGAAGTTGAATACTTTGTTGAATGGGAATGATTTGTGAAGGGTGGAGATGTGATGGATATAAAGATCGAGATGGGGAAGATGGCCGCCGGTGGTACCACGAAGAAAGCATGCCGGAAAAATTAATTTTGATGCGGTTACGATGTCTGGTTTGTGGGCTTCGGCCAGAAGTACGCTGGGATTAATTTCGCCTTGCGAAATATACTGCTGCCTGCCTGATAGTTTGATGGCCGGTGGCAGTCTGCTTGCCTGAGCTGGGGTCGCCGGACCCGCCCGCCCAAGTGTTGTTCTACTCTGTCCGGGGAAGGGTGAAAGCCTGAAAGGCCGTGATCCAGCTAATGTCCCGCATACGGATGGCACATTTGTGTTGCTTTTATGGAAAATATTTTCATCGTTTAAATTTAAATTAGATTTCCATCGAGCAAGAGCTTTTTTGGCCCGAAGGATCTATGCAATGTTTTGGGATCAATTTTTTTTTGGGAAGGTATAGGTACCTATTATTGCGCTGGCTGATAGAGCGATGACAAATGATTGCAGATTTTTTGTGCATTGCTGGTATGTGATCATGGTGCGCATAGAAAATTTATCTGTTTATCAAACAAAAACATAAGTAGATGGACGGCGCGGATGCACTATGCGCATCATGCTTCATATGCGAGCAACGCACGGAAAATTTGTTCGACAAATGAATGTTGCAAGTTGAATGTGAAAATTTGATTAAGCATTGAAGAAATTTAGAATTAATCACTTGAGTTTAATTCTTACGGTTATGAATTTTGATTCGGATGTCCTTGAAAGCTTAATAAGCTTGAACTTATAAACTTAGAGGCTTGAGTTGTATGTTTAAATAATGTTATGATTTCAATTGTATATACTATCTAAATTGGCTCAGAATAACAAAGCAACTTCATGAACATCATGATCATGATCATAAATTTAAAAAACTAAGCATAAGTGCACAACAATACATCAAATTGGAAATAAAGAACTAATGTCTAAAACAAAACAATTGTTTTGGACGTCATAAAATCACAAGTACAAATTCTTAATAAGTACATCAGTTATATTCTCATCACCAATTATCACAACTTGCATTCTCATCATCATCACATTCACTCGCACTAGTATTTTCTTGAAAGTGATTTATCTGTGAAAATTTCATAAATTACTAGATAAAATCACATCGGTATCCAAGTTCTGAAAATTCGAGGAGTTGTTCATTTTTTTAGAAAGAATCGTGTTCTGCTTGAAAGAGCAAAATGGTTAATGAGGGCATGATAAGAAATATTGAATCCAAATTCCATGTAATACATGTTTTAGAACATTTAAGGAGCAATAAATATAATCCTATTAGCTTTTTAAACAACTCAACTTACTTCATGCTTGCCTATACATGCTTAGGAGGAAGAAAATCGGAAAGATGTTAGGAAGCCGATGGAGGGAACACCATGTCTTCCTCCACAGTTATTATACTCCAATATTAATGGATTATTTAAAAGAAATTACTATCTTGAAAGTTGAAAAATAGAACAAGGCTTGGTGGAAAGACAACGAAGAACTAGGAATGAAGAAATCGAAGTCAAAATGGAGGAGAGCAGGAAGAATACCAATTTGAAAAAGGGTCAAAGGAAGAACTTGGCTGTTGCACGATGGAAAGAGCAGGATGACAACCGAACTGAAGTGGTGCAGGCGGAGCTTCGCTGGAGAGAGCACGAGATTTGCTTGTCAGAGAAGCACGACTCCGTCGAGCCATCGAAGCACACAGAGAAGAGATTAAAAGGCTTTCACTTTTCGGAAGGGTTAGGCGCGAGAGGCGAGACCATGAGAGTGGGGCAGGCGAGACCATGGCATGTCACTAGCCACTTAAAGCTTAAATAAATAAAGAAGTATTTTACTATTTTCTCATATATATAATATATATATATATGGATTTAATGTAAAAACGCAGCCTGTGTACATTTCTTAGGTGTGAGACTTCATTTTTAGAAAAGTGGTCAACATAAAAGTTGTAGATCTCGACGATATCTACAACTTTCATGTTGACCACTTTTTCTAAAAATGCATTTTACTAGGTGTATTTTCAAATGACGCGGAACCGGGCGGAACTATTGCGATCGCCCGGTTCCGCGTCATTTGAAAATACACCTAGTAAAATGCATTTTTAGGAAAAGTGGTCAACATGAAAGTTGTAGATATCGTCGAGATCTACAACTTTCATGTTCATCACTTTTCCTAAAAATGCATTTTACTAGCTGTATTTTTCGTATTACGCATCCCTGCGTATATAGCCTATATGCACAAGTCTCGTATATACATTAACCCTTATATATATATATATATATATATATATATATATATATATATATATATATATGGGGGCACTGTATTTCCGCGCAGCGCTTTTTGGACAAAAAAACGTGCTTCTCGGAAAAATGAAAAAAAACACCCCCTAAACAGCATTTTTAGAAAAAGTGGTCAACATGAAAGTTGTAGATCTCGACGAGATCTACAACTTTCATGTTGACCACTTTTTCTAAAAATGCTGTTTAGGGGGTCTATTTTCAAAAGGCGCGAAGGGAGGTCCGCGCAAAAAAAAAAAAATCGTAATATTTACCGGGCGGAACCCCCTTCGCGCCTTTTGAAAATAGACCCCCTAAACAGCTTTTTTAGAAAAAGTGGTCAACATGAAAGTTGTAGATCTCGTCGAGATCTACAACTTTCATGTTTACCACTTTTTCTAAAAATGCTGTTTATGGGGTGCTTTTTCCGTATTTCCGGGGAGCGCATTTTTTAGAGCAAAACGCGCTGCGCGTTTTTGCATTAATCTGTATATATATATATATATATATATATATATATATATATATATAAATTGTATTATCAAGGATATTATTACATTCATGTAAATCATACATGTATTCAAGAAATATTGTATGAAATCTTATTGTATAACTTAGTCTTATGTTTGGCTCTGTGATGTTTACTTATTGATCGTTGATTGTTTCCGTTGTGTATATCTATGTCATAGATATGACATCCTAAGGTTTCTTTTTGTACCATTTTCTAATATCTTATCATTTGAGGTTTTGATTTGTGGGGATCGGCTGGAATCATATTTTAAGGATGTATGGAGATGGAGTAGTGTTAAAACCCATGTCTTGTGTATACCGCCCAACCCAGATGGGACCCATATAATTCATCACAATTTGCTAATAGGATTTAGCAAAATGGCTCATGCTCCGCAAAAAAATTCGTTCGCGCACATGATAACTAGACACTTTAAAATTGATGGAGTTCTATCAATAATGTGTTCAAAGTTAAATTTGGATGTACTCATGTACGGTGTGACCATTTCCAATTGAAAATCATATTATATGGTCGATTCGTGAAAAGTGACATCTAAATAAAAAATTACCAAATTGGTCGAAACACATCAAAATATCCTAAGAACGTAAAAAAACAACTAGAATATATTGGCCGTATAGGTATATGGAATGATCAAAAGTCATGAATTCACTATTAGTTAAACACCTCAAACTTTCCTATTATATCACATGTACATGATCGAGGTTATATATATATATATATATATATATATATATATATATATATATATATATATATATATATATATATACGAGTGACAGTGCACGGGGGGGCCCCGTGCCCTTCGCGACAGTACACAGCTCGGGACGGCGGGCTTCGCCCGCCCCGCCGGCGGGCTTCGCCGCCCAGACTTTTCAATTCCCAAATCGAAGGTCACGGAGGCTCTAAATAAAAAAATGATCAACATGAAGGTTGTTCGGATCGCCGAGATCTACAACTTTCATGTTGATCACTTTTCGATTTGAAGCCTCCTTGACCCCCAAAATCTCATGCCCGCATAAGAACGAGTCACGGAGGCTCCAAATCAAAAAATGATCAACATGAAAGTTGTTCGGATCGCCGAGATCTATAACTTTCATGTTGATCACTTTTCGGTTTGAAGCTTCCTTGACACCCAAAATCTTATGCCCGCATATGAACGGTTGAGATTACTTTGGAGGGCCTCATTGTTACACCGTGCAATCCTATTGGCTGTCCATATTCTTTTGCTCTAAAAAACGCGCTCCCCGGAAATACGGAAAAAACATCCCCTAAACAGCATTTTTAGAAAAAGTGGTCAACATGAAAGTTGTAGATCTCGACGAGATCTACAACTTTCATGTTGACCACTTTTTCTAAAAATGCTATTTAGGGGGTCTATTTTCAAAAGGCGCGAAGGGGATTCCGCCCGGTAAATATTACGATTTTTTTTTGTGCGGACCTCTCTTCGCGCCTTTTGAAAATAGACCCCCTAAACAGCATTTTTATAAAATGTGGTCAACATGAAAGTTGTAGATCTTGTCGAGATCTACAACTTTCATGTTGACCACTTTTTCTAAAAATGCTGTTTAGGAGGTGTTTTTTTCATTTTTCCGAGAAGCGCGTTTTTTTGTCCAAAAAGCGCTGCGCGGAAATACAGTGCCCCCTATATATATATATATATATATATATATATATATATATATATATATATATATATATATATATATATATATATATATATATATATATAAAGAAATATTGTGGTCTGCGAATATCATGAGTTCAAAATTTCATGAGCCTTCGGATCATGACTTCTTAATTCAACAATTGTCTGATCAAACACAATAAAATTGCTCACTCTCTCCACATTTTAGTAGGTCTCCTAATTAAACCTAATACTAGGGTGTCCTGAACCCATGTGAAATTATGATTTTATCCCTATAACTCTTAAAAATTTGGACTGTTAAAATTGTATTTTAATTTAAATGTGATTGTTCGGTTTTAATCCCGAGAACTTAAAAGCAAGAGGAACAACTCAACCCAACAAGTCAAGGAGGCAAGTGTGATAACATTTCAAATAAATTTTACTTATATTGTAAAATTTTATGTATTTTTATAAAAAAAAGTATATAAATATATGTATAATATAATTCATTATTACGC
The DNA here is from genome assembly GCA_039513925.1 of Platanthera zijinensis. Lineage (NCBI taxonomy): Eukaryota > Viridiplantae > Streptophyta > Magnoliopsida > Asparagales > Orchidaceae > Platanthera > Platanthera zijinensis. Next base: position 221,432,058 of record CM077080.1, on the reverse strand, counting down.
ATAATAATTATATATATATATATAAATTTATAATTATAATTTTAAATTTTGTTATTTATCAAATTATATTTACTTTATCTTTTTCTTAGATTATAGCCGTGGATGGACAAGGTACAGTTGCGCAGGGCCGCAGTGGAGGGTCGGGTACATTCGCGTGTGATCGTAGGCTCGAGCCGGGTTGAAAGTGAGGGATAGATAGAATTTACTCTAGAGGGGGGGTGAATAGAGTATTAAAAATTTATTTAGATTTATTGCGGAATTAAAATACTGATACTTATAAATAAGTAAGAGAATGAAACAAACTAAACTAACACAGCATAACAGAGCACACAAAGTAAACACAAGGCAAATCAGACGACACAAGAAAATTTATAGTGGTTCCCCAAATCTGGGTACATCCACTCTTCTACCAACCAGGTAGGAATCCACTACAGGTTTTTGTTCAGATGCCCTACCACCACAAGATCTCTTTCAGGTAGATCTAGCGACCCTTTGAGCTTTTGATCAGAAGCTCAAAATCCAATAGGTTTTTGATCAGGTGCCCTATCACCAAGTGTTCACTTTTGAAGTGAGAGATAACCCTGTACAGATGGAGGTAAAAGAAAAAGTTTATGGAAGTCTTCTCTTTCTCAAGCAAATGAGAAGACTATGTGGATTGCTGTAGAAAGCCCAAGCTCCCCCTGAGATGATGTGTTGATTCAGGAAGAGGAAACTTGGTCCTGGGTGTAGGTCTTCAAAGTATTGATGTAGAGCTTTCTTAGATCTGTAGACTGATTTTGAATAGAGCTCTCTGTAAATCTTTGAAGGCTGAGGAATGAAGAAGACTTGAGAGAGTTGATTTGAAAATGTTCTTCTTCTTCCTTTGAAAGCAATGCAACAGTCCTTGAGAAAGAGTGAGTACGGCAGAAGAATGTTTTTTTTCTATTTCACTGATTGACTAACTTCCTATCTTTCTCTTTTTGTTTCTTGTTATATTCAATCAGAAAGGAAAACGGCATGAATTTGAAATTCCAAGACAATACTTAATTTTTTGCAAGAATTTAGGAGCCCAAACAGCTAGAATGGCTGACAACATAAATGCACTTCCATAACTGTTTTCATAAGATAAGCAAATAAAATATTATGTGAATACCATAATTAATGCTTCATGAAATACAACTATTATCCTTGAGAATATCAGCATTAATTATCATAATATAATTGTCATTAAATAATTGATCATAAGCAAAATTAACAATTTAAACCGTTTCTGTAAACTGATAACTGCAAGCAGCATAAAATCGTAGAACTTAGTTCAGAGATCGTCGAACTGGGTTAAGAGATCGTCGACCTGAGAACAACTATCGTAGATCTGAGATAACTGCTGAGAAACAAGAGATCATCGACCTGAGCTCGTAGATCGTCGAGCTCAGTTCAGAGTAGAAGACTCTGAGATCGTTGATGGGAGATCGACGATCGTCGAGCTGAGTTCGACTATAGTCGAACAGATATAGATATTCCATTGAATTCTTCTGAGTCTAATTCTGAGTCCACTGCAATGCTGGTCTGCACAAACCTGACCTAAAATGACCTAACTTAGACTAGACAAAGACCCTGACTATACAGGTGGGTCAAAACATCTTAAGAGTAGACCTAACACAAATCCAAACAAGGGTTCCAATAATCTCCCCCTATTTGTGTGAGGTCACTCAAAAACAGAACTAAAAAGAAATAAGAAAGGATACAAAGACCATAAATATCTGTAAGGATGAAATAACATCAGCAGATATATTATAGTAATGCATTGTACATAATTCAGTTAATCATTAAAACATTACAGAGCATAAAACTATAAATTATCAGAAGAAGGACAAGAGGAGGGTTTAGAGAAAATTATCTTTCTTTTGGGATCTGGTACTTCCTTCTTAGATATATTCAGGTCCTGTTCACCAAGAGTTGTTTGAGTACCTGTTCTGGGCACAACTACTTCAGGGTGCAGTGCCATATACTCAGCTGGATTGAATATTTTCTTGCTAACTTGTAGCTTGTCCAGTTCCTTTACTCTGTAAGATGACATAGTGGTGAACTTTGATGGGTCTTCTCCTTCTTTTACAGCTTTCCTTATCTGAGAAAGACCAATCAGTTCTTGAAGCCTGGCAATCCTGAAGTTTGGATCAACTTCCTGATCAACAGGTGGCTGATCATCTTAAGGAGACAACATGGTAATTGGTTTGAACTGAGTGGATTGAGCCTGAAAACTTGTCATGCTGTGTTGTTCATCACTTTGAGAGTAAAGAGATTTTGGAGGAGCAGCCTCACTATACTTTCCTTTGGGCTTATGAGATTCATCATGCCTTCTGGATTGATAGTGAACTATCTTCTGAACTTTGGGTGAAGCTTGTTGTTGAGGAGGAGAAAAAGAGGGGTTCTGATATATAACTTCTTTTACTTGCTCTGCTGAACTTTGATTCCTGTGCTGCTGACTGCTTCCTTGGGAATGAGATCTGGATGATCTATCCTGCCATTGATAAGTTCTAGTGAAAGAGGTAGGATTGGAAGATGCATTAGATCTTTGAGGAACAACTCCTGAGGCACCGGCAGCAGGAGGAGGAGGAGGACATCTCTTGAACTTCTGAGGAGGAGGAGAGTATCTCCTGCTCTTCTTCTTAGCCTTTCGTTCATTCTTAGACAACCACATCCAGCTTTCCATGCCTGGGTATGGTGTAATCCCTTTCAAAATATTGTAAGGGGTATCATTAGTATTGTCTGGCTTGAGAGCAGCTTTGGGAGCAGCCTTTCTTTTCTTTGACATTTTCTTCTTCTTAGGATTAGAATCCTCTGAATCATCATCCTCAACATCATCAGATGTATCAGGATGATTGTCATATACATTATTGATTTCCTTTAGCTGTTTATCATCAATCTTCTTGGCAGCTTTCTTTTTAGCTTCTTCTTGAATATCAAGAGCTATGAGATCATCCAAAGAGGGAAGAGGACTGTCATCTATGGGGTAGGATGGTCCAAGGGGACTTGGGACTGGATCAACATCCATAGAAGATGGAGACAGTTCAACAAGAGGAGCACTTGACTCACAAAGGTTTATTAATCTTATCTCTAGGGCTGAAGCAAGATTTCTTGAAGCCACTAGACAAATCAGTTCCTCAACAATTAAAAGAGCATCTAGCTCATCCTTATCTTCTGTAACAACAGTAGGTTCAACAGCCATAGGAGATGGCATTTCTGTACAAACTGAATCTACATGAGCTGTTTCACAGCCTGAGGACTCATGGGTCTGGTATAACAGACCATGGCCTTGGAAATATTGATCTCAATTGAAGTCAAAGCTGATCTAAACACAGAAAACGAATGCAAAAAAAATCTGTAAATCAATAGTGGGATTTATAAGGCAATCACCACTAGAAATGCCAGGAAATGACACATCAGTGTCCTCATCTGAAATAAGCAAATCTGAGTAAGGAACTATATCTTAACAAAACTTCTAAAAAACTTCTACTTCTTGCACTGCTGGAGGAGACAGAGCTTGAAGATCTGCTGAGGCTGAACCTAATGCATCTTCATTGGACATCTCCCCCTGCCTGGTTTCAGTGGTAACTGGAACCGGGCCCCTAGATGAAGAAGGGATAGTGGAAGCAGAAAGGGAAGCATATTGAGTGGAGATAGATTGAGCAAAAGGTAAAATGGCCTCTGCTATCAAGGATTTAAGAGCTGGAGTGATGAGCTCCAGAAGATAAGTGAGGAAAAGGGTATCAAAATGAAGAAACTCAGATGGTGTCTGAGTTGATATAGAATGATGGGTAGTAGGAGGAATGAAATCAGTCATGAGTTCATCCTGAATAGGTGAGTTAGGAGGATATTTTTGTGGAGAGGCATCAAGGTTGATGGGAGAATCATTTTGATGGGAAGGTGATGAGTGAGGTAAGAGTAGGTCAAAATTAGGAAAAGAAATACTGTTTAGGTTTTGAGGTTCAACAAGATGTTGGGGAATTGGTGACCGAGTGGGAGAAAGAGGGATAGCTGGGGAAGATGGAGGAGTTTGAACAACATTTGTAGGTTGAGAGGAAACACGAGGGATGACTGGGGAAGATGGAGGAGTAGGAGGAAGAGCTTCTTCACTAGGGTGAGAAGTGGCTGTTACAGCCCTTGTGTCCTCAAATATATTGGAGGAAGTTCCAGCCTTGGAGGGCTTTTGAATTGTCCTCTCCCACTTCCCAAATAGAGAGGATTCAAATCTCTTGCTTGCGTTGATAGCTATGGTTGATGAAACCAGTAGCTCTGGAGCTTTCTTCTACAGGAAGATTCCCAGAATCCTTCCTAGGCAAACTTCCTTCTTATTGTTCTTCCTCTTAATTAAATCAAAAAACAAACTAGCCCAATCTATGGACTTCTTGTTAACTAGAGCAGACATAATGGCAAATGGTTGCCTATTGATATTGTCATGAGCAGAATGCTTGCCAAGCAATACCTTTCCCATAATATCAGCAAGAAACTTAAAACCAACAGATAAATTCTTCTTCAAAAGCTTAGATGGGATGCCCTCAGCATGACCCATCTCTATCAACATCCTGCTGTACTCAGTACTATCCTGTTCTAACTCTTCGGTTCCATTTTTCAACTCAAAAATTTCGGTAAGAATTGCACGGTTTAGAATCACCTACTGTCCTGAAATGAATCTGATCATGGAAGAGTCATTAGTTGAGGAAGAATACACCCATTCTTTGATCTCTGAAACAGATAGTTTAATCCTTGTAGACATAAACTTCTTCAGACCCTGATCATCACATAACTGCAACATCTCTTGAAATATTGGATCACAGTGACTGATCGATTCAAAATCGACGTCGAAACCAGTGTCGAATTTCATCGCTGATAGAACTGCTGCCGAAATCGCCATTGAAGTTCTTGTGGCTGTTCCACATATACTTATTTCTTGAGTTCCCCATTGAGAAAGGCACTTTTGACATCCATTTGATATACTTTGAATTTCTTATAAGCAACATAAGCCAAGAATATTCTGATAGCTTCAAGCCTTGCAACAGGTGCAAAGGTCTGATCATAGTCAATACCTTCTTCTTGCCTATAGCCTTGTGCCACTAATCTTGTTTTGTTTCTGATAACTATGCCTTGAGTATCCAGTTTGTTTTTGAAAACCCATTTAGTTCCAATGACTAGATGTCCTTTGGGTCTAGGAACTAAATTCAAAACTTTGCATCTCTCAAACTGATTGAGCTCCTCTTGCATTGTAATAATCCAGTGTGGATCTTGCTCAGCATCTTTGATGGATGAGGGCTCAATTTGAGATAAGAAGCAGGCATGCATCACATCTTAATTGAGTTGATGCCTTGTCTGCACACCAACTTACATGTCTCCTATCACTTGAGATATAGGATGATCTCTAAGTATAACAAAGTCAGGAGGTGGAGTTTGTCCAGCAACAACATTATGAACCAATTCCTCTTGTGAAATTAAATTTGCTGTTGGAGGAATTTCAGCAACTTCCAGAGATTCTTCTTCACTATCTTCATCAATCGTTGGAGAGGGAGTTGATATCACCTTTTGGGTGAGATTTAAGTCATCCAACTTCTTACATAAGTTAGGTACCTACAAACAGTTACTGGTAGAAGTTTCCTTCTCCTTGTAAAACATATTAGCTTCATCAAATGTAATATGTATAGATTCTTCAATTTTCAAGGATGATTTATTGAAAAACCTATATGTTTTGCTAACTTGGGAATATCCTAGAAAGATTCCCATTATAGCTTTGGCTTCAAACTTTCTAATATAATCTTTGTTGTTATTATGTATATAATAGATACTTCCAAAAATTCTAAAGTAGTCTATTTTAGGTTTCTTCCCTTTGAGTAATTCATAGGGAGTCTTGCCCTTAAGTTTGTGTATCAAACTTCTATTCAGGACATAATTTGCTGTGCTTACAGCTTCTGCCCAATAGGATAGAGGCATGTGAGCATCAACAAGCAATGTGCCTGCTGTTTCAATGAGTGTTCTATTTTCCTTTCAACTATCCCATTTTGTTGAGGAGTTCTGGGAGCAGAGAAGCAGTGCCTGATACCTTCCTTCTCACAGAATTCTTGCATATGAAGAGATTCAAACTCAATGCCATGATCACTTCTAATCAATGCAGTTGGAGCAGAGTACTCAATCTTATCAAACTTCTATTCAGGACATAATTTGCTGTGCTTACAGCTTCTGCCCAATAGGATAGAGGCATGTGAGCATCAACAAGCAATATGCCTACTGTTTCAATGAGTGTTTTATTTTCCTTTCAACTACCCCATTTTGTTGAGGAGTTCTGGGAGCAGAGAAGCAGTGCCTGATACCTTCCTTCTCACAGAATTCTTGCATATGAAGAGATTCAAACTCAATGCCATGATCACTTCTAATCAATGCAATTGGAGCAGAGTACTCAATCTTTATGCATTTTAGAAAGTCTGTAAGAACTTTGAAATTATCAGACTTGTTTCTCAAGAAGAAAATCCAAGAGAACCTAGAGAAGTCATCTACAATAACTAAAGTATAGAACTTCCCTCCAGGGCTTTGTACAACAATTGGTCCAAAAAGGTCCAAATGAAGCAGATACAAAATCCTAGGTGAATCACTCTTATTAACTAATTTAAGACTATTTTTAGTTTGCTTGCCTTCTTGACAAGCCCTGCAAAGGCTTTCCTTCTTGTAAGGGTAAGAGGGCAATCCTCTAACAAGGTTGTCCCTAGATAACCTAGCAATGTTTCTAAGATTTACATGTCCTAGCCTTTTATGCCACAATGTATTGTTATTACTAACCTGGTTAAACAAACAGATCTCTGAACTAGCAGAATTAAAATCAACTAAATAGATATTGCCTTGTCTAATACCTAATAATACAGTGTTGTTATTTAAAGAAATATTGCATTTGGACTCAGTAAAACATACCTCATAACCTGCATCACATAGTTGACCTATGGATATCAAGTTATGTTTCAAGCCACTTACATATGCCACTTTTCTGAATGTGACAACTCCAAGTGTAAATTCTCCATAACCTTCTGTCTGATCAAAGCTTGAGTCTCCAAATATAACCTTTGGACCTAGCTTTGCCTTGTAGTTACTTAGATTGGCCTTGTTTCCTGTCATGTGCTTGGAGCATCCACTATCCAAATACCACTTATCCTGTATGGTAGGATAGGTCTTCACCTGCAAAATAACAGCTTATATATTTTGGACCCAGGTAACCTTGGGTCCTGGCTTCTTTTCATATTTAAAACTTGAAATATAAGAGTATTCAGGTTGACTTTTATAACCTAAGGGATGAAATATTCTAGGTGGGATTGTCAAGTTAGTTAAGGGATAGAAAGGTTTAGGATTAGATTTCTTATTGAAATTTATGTTGAAATTATAGTTTTGATGAAACTGATTTGGGTTCGACGATTTATGTTGAGATCGTCGATCTGCGTTCGACGACCAGCATTGATATCATCGATCTTAGTTCTCAGAATAATAGTGACTATTATCTGGGTTCCACGATCGTCGATCTCTGTTCGACGATACATAATGATATTGTCGATCCCCATTTGCAGAGTGTTTAGGCTCAAGCTCTGGGTTCTGAGATTGTCGATCGTCGTTCCACGAATAATGCTGAGATCATCGATCTTGGTTCGATGATTTTTGTTTAGCCTTAGTTTTTTGTTTTTTTAAATTTATCTCAACTTATTTTAAAACTTTGTTAACTGTTTTGACTTGTTCTGTGTTCTTCTTACCTTTATGTGATATGAACTTTACAGGTTGAGAGAGATGGTTTTTCTGAAATATTGGTTGTTCACTAGATGATGCACCTAATCCTAATTTTCTTCTATTAAGACCAGCATTAAGTATGCTAGTAATTTCTACTAGTTGTTTGCTTCTTCCATTCAGTGATTCTTCTAGCTATTTTGTTTTACTTAATTCAACTTTCAGGAAAGTGATTTGTTCACTATACAGGTCTATTTCATTTTTCAACTTAATGTTTTCTGACACTAAGCTATCATAATTATGTTGTCTATCTCTGAGAAGTTTGATTTCCTTCTCAGATCTTATCAGATCATTACACAGATTTAAAATCATTTTTGAAATCTTCAGAAGTAAAGTCAAAATCTTCCAATACCTGATCACAATCTGAATATTCTTCAGATTCTCCTTCTTCTGAACCATGCCCTGAAGCATTGATGGCCATTAAGCAGATTTATTTGGCCTTTGCTTCTTCTTCATCTTCACTAGAACTGGAGGAAGATGATTCTTCAGTATCACTCCATGTTTCTGCAACTAACTCTCTCTCCTTCTTCTTGTGCTTATGGGAGGATGGTTTGTTGGAGTGCTTCTTGGAGTCTTTATACTTTCTTCTTTCCTTATGATTGTTCTCTGGACATTCTGGAAGAATGTGTCCAGGTTTCCTGCAACCAAAGCAGATAATCTCTTTAGAAGGGGTCTTGTTATACCTTGGTTTGTCATCACTTCTTGATGATTTCCTTCTGAATTCTTTTCTCCCCATTTTGAAGAATCTCTTTGCAAAGAGACTCATCAACTCTTCATTTGATGGAGAAGTTTTTGATTCTTCAGAAGCTTTGAAGGCTATATTCTGCTCCTTCCTAGTTGGTGTAGCAGTCTTTTGTTGTTCAGCTTCTCTTGTCTTCAGGAGCTGTTCATATGATTTCAGCTTTCCTAAGATTGATTTTGTTGTCATCTCATGTGTGCTTCTGGTCTCTCTGATAGGCCAGATTCTAGAATCCCATGAGCTGGGGAAGCACATGAGAATCTTATCATTTATTTCAATTACTGAGATGTCTTTGTCAAGAGTTTTCAGCTCATTAACAATAATGCTGAGTCTATTGTACATCTTAGAAACTTGCTCAGTTTCTTCCTTTTTAAAGTTCTCATACTCGGAAATAAGATGAGCTCTCCTGTCCTTCCTTTCATCTACTGATCCTGCAACCATCTTGTTTAAGGAATCCCAGATGGCATTAGCTGATTCACATTCAGCCACTTTTTAGAATATATCATCAGACATTGTTTGTGCCAATATGTTCATGGCTTTTGCATCAACAACCTTTGCTTTCTTGTAAGCATCATTGTAGTCTGGAGGAGGTACTGCAGTCATGTTTGTGGAAGTATTTGGAGGGGCAGCTGGTGGAGGTACTCCTGTTAAGATAGAAGCATAAATGTCTTCATCAATAGAATTCATATAAAGCTTGATTCTTGCCTTACAGATTCCAAACTTTTGCAAGTTGCAAACTGGAGGTCTGGTGCTTGCAAAGTCCTTGTACTGTGCCATAGTTTAATAAAAGGACAGTATAGTAAAATGATATCTATCAAAGATCTTAGGTTCAGGTGTTAGCCTGTACAACCTTAAAAACACACCCTCTGATACCAATTGAAAGTGAGGGATAGATAGAATTTACTTTAGAGGGGGGTGAATAGAGTATTAAAAATTTATTTAGATTTATTGTGAAATTAAAATACTGATACTTATAAATAAGTAAGAGAATGAAACAAACTAAACTAACACAACACAACACACAAAGGAAACACAAGGCAAACCAGACGACACAATAAAATTTATAGTGGTTCCCCAAAGATGGGTACATCCACTCTTCTACCACCCAGGTAGAAATCCACTACAGGTTTTTGTTCAGGTGCCCTACCACCACAAGATCTCTTTCAGGTAGATCTAGAGATCCTTTGAGATTTTGATCAGGAGCTCAAAATCCAATAGGTTTTTGATCAGGTGCCATATCACCAAGTGTTCACTTTTGAAGGGAGAGATAACCCTGTACAGATGGAGGTAAAAGAAAAAGTTTATGGAAGTCTTCTCTTTCTCAAGCAAATGAGAAGACTATGTGGATTGTTGTAGAAAGCCCAAGCTCCCCCTGAGATGAGATGTTGATTCAAGAAGAGGAAACTTGGTCCTGGGTGTAGGTCTTCAAAGTATTGATGTAGAGCTTTCTTAGATCTGTAGACTGATTTTGAATAGAGCTCTCTATAAATCTTTGAAGGCTGAGGAATGAAGAAGACTTGAGAGTGTTGATTTGAAAATGTTCTTCTTCCTTTGAAAGCAATGCAACAGTCCTTGAGAAAGAGTGAGTACGACTGAAGAATGTTTTTCTCTATTTCACAAACTGACTAACTTCCTATCTTTCTCTTTTTGTTTCTTGTTATACTCAATCAGAAAGGAAAACAGCATGAATTTGAAATCCCAAGACAATACTTAATTTTCTGCAAGAATTTAGGAGCCCAAACGGCTAGAATGGCTGGCAACATAAATGCACTTCCATAATTGTCTTCATAAGTGTTGAAATCAAAAATCGGTCTCTTGTGGAGTTCACCCTTGGGGAAGGGGTGGTCGCGCACCTACTTTGCTCCTGCAAGAAAAACAACACGGAAAAGAGAGAAAAGGACTAGACCAAGGGCCCGGCTCGGAGGTCCCACCACAAACCCAGAAGATCACTGAGTGCTTCCCCTCCTTAGCCAAATGTCGGGCTAAGGTACCTCAGAAAGCGCTAGAAGACTGGGGAGCAAGTAAGCATGCCCTTCTGAGGTACCCCTTGGGTCATATTTATAGGATTTTGAAGGTGGTCTGTAAATAACTAACCTCTGTTGTCTTGAAATTACTAAAAGCTCCTCGGGCTTGCCTGCCAACAGCCAAACCCCGTTATTCTGAACAGTTATATACAGCCCACCTGGGTCTACCAACAACGAGACCCCGCTGTTTTGACCGGCTAGGGGCAGGCTAATGGGGTAGGACAGTAAGAAATCCTCCCCATTGGGGATCGAGCGAGTATCCCTTCAATGCTTCCACTCAGCGTGAGGCGCGGGCCAGGGCCGGCTCGCCGGGAGGGCGCGGGCCGACCCGCCTAGGAGAGGCGGGCAGAGCTGGCCCGCCAAAATAGGCGCGGGCAGGGATGGCTCGCTGGGAGGGCGCGGGACAGAGGGTGGCCCGCCTAGGAGGGCGCGAGCTGACCCGCCTAGGAGGGTGCGGGCCAGGCTGGCTTGCTTGGGCAACCCTTCGATGCGCAGGTCGGGGGCGGCCTGCCCGATTGCCTGAGCCCCTTCGGCGAACACGGGGTTGTACATAATCCCCGCTCTTTGCGAGCTTTTGAAAAAGGCTCGGAAAGAAACATCCAACCCTCACGTGTTCGTCGAAAACCTTGCTGAGCTGGAGGGAATATTTTGGTGGGGCCCACCTCCTCGCTATAAATAAGCTGTCCCGCCTCTGGGGTAACTCCTCTTCCTTACTCCCTTCCACGATCTATAACCGAGAGATGCCTATGTCTGAGGAGATGCGGGCTCGTTTGGCGGCTGCGAGGGAGGGTGTTCGGGATGCGGCTCTCGAAGCCGCCCCGTGGCTAGCGTGCGGGTCGTCTGGCCCCCTTTTTAAGCCAAAGAAAGCAAAGGTCATCCAGCGGCCTTCAGGGCGCGATGACCCTACCTCCAGCTCAGCCGGTGGTGCCGAGGTCATCCCTGAGGTATATGCGCTTCCCTTGCTCGATTCTTACCTCCCCCGCTTCTTGACTTTTCTTTTCTTTTGGTAGGAGATGTCTCGGGGAGTTAGGGCAAACAAGGGAGATCCCGGACGTTCCGCTCTGGCGGCGGCCGATCGGGTTGCTAGTCCCTTGCCGCAGGAACCTATCCCTCCTGTGTTGCCTCCGTCGCCAAGCCCCCACGGCCTAGGAAAACCCTTCGTTACTCTTGGAGGAGAACCCTTCCAGGGTCGGCCGGGCACCTCTAGGCCTACTGATGATGTGGGCGGCGTACCGATGCCAGGTAAACCCTCTGGCTTTGGCCTGCTTACGGTCATTGCTCCTTATGATCCTACCTCTGCAGATTATAATGTGGTCTCTTCGTCTGACGCCAAGATGAGCAGAGGGTACTCGCCCCCCCCAGACGCGAACAGCATCTCCGAGTACTTGGGAGACCCACGTGATGCTGAGAGGATGAAGAGCAGGGAAAGAAACTATTTCAAAAGCACACGTTACTGCTACGGGAGGTCTTCGACAGAGTGGAGAAAGATAAGGCCGAGACAGAGGAGCGACTCGCGTCTTTGGAGGGAGCGAGACTTTCCTATAAAGAGGACGAGGCGACTTCTTCGGGTGTGCATATCACGTGAGCTGAGGGGCGACTGAGGCGTGCCTCAGAGCAGATCAATAAGACCCAGCGGGAGCTGTCGGCGGTCCGCGAGTATCACTACCCTCGCGTACCGCTCCGAACCAACATGGGGAGGGGAGGTAGGTGGAAATGGATCCCGCGTTGAGTTTTCACCCTCCCCTCGCCGGTCGTGATCCGCCGGGTCCGGATCGCCCCGCATGCGGCGGTAATGCTCAGGGTGTTCATTTCTTTACTTCTTACAGTCTAAATATTTGTAATAATTAAGGACTACTTTCACCCGTCTCGGGTTAATATTTATTGCAATTTTCTCTGGGTTGCGCCATCGTTCAGATCTCCGCAGGCTGTGCGAGCGAGATGCTCTGGCTCGTCCGACCTTCCTTCGCGCGGGCTCGGCCTTGCCGAGTCGCCTCGCCGGGCCCTTTTTCTGTACTGGCGAAGGCGAGCCGATTGCTCGCGGGTTACGTGACAGGTGACTCGCGTGCGGGTCAGAACTGGCTCGCTCGGCGGCCGCTGTTTGATTATGCGGGCGACAGTGCGGGCGGTTTGCAGCGGACTGGCGGGTTGGCAAGAACCCGGCTTGGGTTCGGAAGATTAAACGTCAGGGCCTTATTGCTATCCGCACTTTCCCGCCAAAGAAGGCTTTTTCCCGCCCTTTCTCATCATATAAATAGCCCCTGGCGGCCCTTCCTCACCTACCACATTTAAGACTTCTTCTCCCCCATAGCTCTTTGCGAGAAAGCCCTCTATCCCGCTCGGCAAGATAACTATAAGATGGGTGGTGGTAGTGGCGAGGCGGAGGGGAGGGCCAAATGCGCTTGGACCTTCTCCGAGCACGATTTCTCTCTCGCCGTCCTTACGGAGAGGGAATTCGTAGACGCGGTCAGCCACTTCATCCCGCAAGGTTTTGAGGCGAGGCGGCCCAGGAAGGAGGAACGAATGAACGAGCTATTCGTTGGCGAGCTTGCGTTCCCGGTGGCCCATTTTGAGGCGGGCCTTCGGCTACCCCTATGGCCGGAAGTCCGCCAAATCTTCAAGTATTATGGAGTGGTTCCCGGGAAGATTACCCCGAACTCCATTGCAGTGGTCGTCGGGTTCGCCTGCTACCTGCGAGAGGAGAAAATAGAGTTCAGCCTCGCGGTATTCCGCAAGCTGTTCTCTTTCCGGGCGAATAAGGACGGGACCGCCTGCTTTGCCAGCAACCATGTCAAGGTGCGGGAAACCGTCAATAAGAGCCACAACTGGCTCAAGAAATTTATTTTCGTCAAGGGGGACTTAGGCAACGTCCCCTTTTCGCCGATCCAGCTCAATGAGGCAAGCTACCGCCCCCGGCCCTAGGGGGCCACGAAGCGGGGTTGTTCGGGTTCTTCGCCGGGACGAACTTCGAGGTGGTCTACCTCCGTAGGAATCTGAACGACCTCGTCCCTGTCCCGCCCGGTGAAGGTAAGCGGCTCGCCCTATCTACGCATCCTTGAATTCTTCGAATTTTTTCTAAGTTCCACTTCCTGTAGGCGAGCGCGACATCCCTATCAATCTGTCGTATGTGAGCGCGCGACTCGCCGCCGGCGAGCTAGCGCGGGCCGAGGCGGCGGCTGCCGCCCATCGCGAGTTCTCGACCCCTGCCCCCGTTAAGCGGCCCAGCCGCGAGCAGCCCCAGGATCCGCCACCGCCCAAGAAGTCGAAGAAGGCGGGTGGATCGCCTCCCCCGGTTCGCGATAAGGGTAAGGCCCCCGCGAGCCAGCCGTCCTCCGTTCCTGCCCCCGCGGCCTCTCCGGCCGTCAGATCTTCTGGCGGAGAGGAGGGCACGTCGCAGCTGCCGGAGGAGGTTCGGCCTGCCGGGAAGGCAATCCCCCGGAGTCATCGTAACTTTGGTTACGGCGAGGGGCCCACGGACGAGGCTGGAGTCCCGCTGCTTCAGTGGGATAAGGAGACCAACAGGGTCTACATATCCTCGCTGCTGCCGAGCTGGTTGGAGGATGACTCCAGCAGCAGGGACGCTTACAACCTCGCCTTCGGCGTCTATGGGCGAGAGGACGCCGCCGTTTACGACGAGGAGGCGACACGGGTTCTGATCTATGAAAGCGCGTGGGCCCAGTTTCGCAGACTCGAGCTGGCCCATATGGTCGGCCGGCGGTGTCTTCGGTTGGACACGAGCGCTCCATCCCTCACCAAGCTCATCGATGAGAAGGTGGCGGCCCGCCAACTAGCTCGGGAAGAGGCAGACGAGTAGCGGAAGCGGGCGGATGCGGAGGAGGCCGCTCTCGCTCATTACCTAGGTGGAGCGGTAAGTTTCTTGACTCGCCTCAACCTTTACTCCCTCCTGCATAACTTAACTCGGTTTTTCTCCTTTTCACAGGACGCGGCGACTGCCAGCTGGCTGGGTACTGAGGTCGCCACCCTCCAACAGGAGAAGCAGGCGCTTCAGAAGCGAGTGGACGCGTTGGAGGCTACAGCGGCCGCCCCTCCGCCATCTACAAGCGGCTGCCAGCTCGCTCATTACAACGATCACGAGATCGAAGTGATGATGCAGAAGACGTGGCCAACGCTGCAAAATACACTTTCCGGACGCTGCAGATGGCCAACCTTATCAAGGACGACGGTGCCAAGCTTTTGGCGAGCGAGGTGGTACCGAAGTTGTACATTTCGGTACCATAGTCGGGCGATGGGCCATACCATCCCATATAAGGGCCTGCCGCTCAGGGCTTGCCTCGCCGAGAGCTTGCATTCGTCCCACTTTTGCCGCGGCAGTGACGCGGGACAGAGCTCAGTTTTTGTAATAGCCTTATCTCTTTTGGATTTCGTCAATGTACAAAATTCTTTTTTTGATCTGAAACGCGAATATCCTTGTTTCTTACATTCACCTCTTGATTCTCACACTAATTATGATTTCTTTTATCCTTGAATGTTCTCATGGACGTCGCGATAGTGAGCGAGCGAGTGTGGTCGTCCGCTCGCTTTAAACTCTGAACTTAGGCTTAGGAGCGAGGGGTAGGTTTGGTGGTCGCGACGCGAGGGAGCGACTCGCCAACTCCATCCGGGCTCGCTAACCCATCCGCGTCATTGAGTGGGCGAGAAAATCCGGGTGCGCATTTGGACTTTGGGCGAGCTGGCTTCAAGGGGCATTGGCGCGGTCGGGTTGTCGCCGTCCAGGCCCTCTTCTCTGGGGGCTCGCCGATCTCTAGACCGGTGGCCGGATTTCTTGGTTCGCTATCGTGCAGAGAACCATTCGTCGACCCGCCGATCCATTCGTGATGAGGGAGGCTAGCGCCTTCGCCGCCCGGACCCCCTTCCATGGGACCCGCCGATCTCTAGGCCGGAGTCGGCCTTCCTTACTCGCCATTATGCCGGGATCCCCTCATCAACCCGCCGATTCATTCGTGGCTCTCTGCCGAGGTAGAGAATCTGCTCGGGGGGTTCTGGGACAGACTACTCCGAGTGACATCAAGCCCTGCCAGCTTGATGGGAGCCTGGCAGCAGGATCTGATCGGGGTCTAAGGAAGACTCCTCCGAGTGACATCCAGCCCTGCCAGCTTGAAGGGAGCCTAGCAACGGGATCTGCTCGGGGTCTAAGGCAGACTCCTCTGAGTGACATCCAGCCCTGCCAGCTTGATGGGAGCCTGGCAACGGGATCTGCTCGGGGTTTAAGGCAGACTCCTCCGAGTGACATCCAGCCCTGCCAGCTTGATGAGAGTCTGGCAGCGGGATCTGCTCGGGGTCTAAGGCAGACTCCTCCAAGTGACATCCAGCCTGCCAGCTTGATGGGAGCCTGACAGCGGGATCTGCTCGGGGTCTAAGGCAGACTCCTCCGAGTGACATCCAGACCTGCCAGCTTGATGGGAACCTGGCAGCGGGATCTGCTCGGGGTCTGAGGCAGACTCCTCCGAGTGATATCCACCCCTGCCAGCATGATGGGAGTCTGGCAGCGGGATCTGCTCGGGGTCTAAGGCAGACTCCTCTGAGTGACATCCACCCCTGCCAGCTTAATGGGAGCCTGGCAGCGGGATCTGCTCAGGGTCTAAGGCAGACTCCTCCGAGTGACATCCAGCTCTGCCAGCTTAATGGGAGCTTGGTAGCGGAATCTACTCGGGGTCTAAGGCAGACTCCTCCGAGTGACATCCAGCCCTGCCAGCTTGACGGGAGCCTGGCAGCGGGATCTGCTCGGGGTCTGAGGCAGACTCCTCTGAGTGACATCTAGCCCTGTCAGCTTGATGGGAGCCTGGCAGCGGGATCTGCTCGGGGTCTAAGGCAGACTCCTCTGAGTGACATCCAGCCCTGCCAGCTTGATGGGAGCCTGGCAGCGGGATCTACTCAGGGTCTGAGGCAGACTCCTCCGAGTTTCATCCAGCCCTTCCAGCTTGATAGGAGCCTGGCAACGGGATCTGCTTGGGGTCTAAGGCAGACTCCTCCGAGTGACATCCAGCTCTGCCAGCTTGATGGGAGCCTAGTAGCGGGATCTGCTTGGGGTCTAAGGCAGACTCCTCTGAGTGACATCCAGCCCTGCCAGCTTGACGGGAGCCTGACAGCGGGATCTGCTCGGGGTCTGAGGCATACTCCTCCGAGTGACATCCAGCCCTGCCAGCTTGATGGGAGCCTGACAGCGGGATCTGCTCGGGGTCTAAGGCAGACTCCTTCGAGTGACATCCAACCCTGCCAGCTTGATGGGAGCCTGGCAGTGGGATTTGCTCGGGGTCTGAGGCAGACTTGCGTTTACGCATTTCATCGTCGGGGCACAAGTTCATCAACATAAGCTTTATTAGAAAACTGAAGCGACGTTTACATGACTCAGGGGAAAAAACGCTTCAAGTCATCACCACTCCAGGTGAGACTTAGGGTCTCGCCCTCCACATTCCGGAGGCGGTACCCTCCTGACTTCAATGCCTCCTATACAATGTATGATCCCTCCCAATTGGGATTGAGCTTCCCCACGGTGGCTGACCTCCCTGCGGCATCCACTTTTCTCAAGACCAAGTCCCCTTCCGTGAATTATTTGACTCTGACGTGCTTGTCAAAGTATTTGACCATTCTTCTCTTCACTTTCTCTTGCCTGATGGCTGAGAGGTCTCGCAATTCCTCAACCATGTTGAGTGAGAGCTGTAGCTCCTCCTCGTTCTCGGTCCTCCATTCCTCTCTGCCCTCTCCGGCCTCGACCACCCGAGGGGTTCGAACCTCGAACTCTACTGGAAGCACCGCCTCGCACCCGTGGGAGAGCTTGAAAGGAGTCTCTCCTGTCGCCGTATTGGGTATGGTTCTAAGGGCCCAGAGGACCGAAGGGAGTTGTTCCACCCAGCTTCCTCTCAGATTCTCTACCTTCTTTTTGAGGAGGTTAACAATGATCTTGTTCGCCGCCTCAACCTGCCCGTTACTCCTGGGGTGATGAATCGAGGCGAACCTAAGGTCGATCCCGAGCTGTTCAAAAAAGCTGATGAACTCGGCACTGGCGAACTGAGGGTCGTTGTCCGTAACGATGGCCTGAGGCAACCCATGACGGCAGATAATCTCCCCCATACGAAGTTCCTGATGACCTGGTAGGTTACCTTGGCCAACGCCTTAACTTCCGCCTTAACTTCCAACCACTTAGAGAAATAATCAATCATCACGAGCAGGAACCTTCTCTGGCCGCTGGCCTAGGGGAAGTGCCCAACCAAGTCCATTCCCCAGATTGCAAATGGCCAGGGGGCTGTGATACTCCTGAGGCATTGGGCCGGTTGTAGCTGGAGGGGGCGAACAGCTGGCACTTATGACACTCCTTCGTGAACTTCGCCGCGTCTCGGCTCAGGGTCGGCCAAAAATACCCCTGCCTGATGATACGACCCTCCAAGGTTCGACTCCCGGAATGGCTCCCGCACTCCCCGGAGTGAATTTCTTCCAAGATCCTCGGGACCTCCCTCTCGGCCACGCAGCGCGCCAACATCCCGGAGAGGGTCTTTCGGTATAGCTGGCCGTCTCGCATGATATAATATGCCGACTTGTACTTGAGCCTTTTCCTGTCCATCCCTTCAGGATACTCCCCAGTGGACAGGTACGTCGTGAAGGGATCCATCCACTAGGGGTGCTGCTCCACCTCCATCAGCTCCCCTTCTTCGATGGATGAGCGGAAGAGATCTGTGAGGGTACCCCCCACCCGGGGGCCATGCTTTGCCAGCTGATCTACTTGCTCGCTCTCTTCCCTGGGCACGTGTCGAATGGAAAAGGTATGTAAGGTGCCGATGACTCCCTTTACCTTCGCCAAGTAGACCTACAGAGTCGGCTCCCTTGCCTCAAACTCCCCGTTAATCTGGGAAGCCACCACCATGGAGTCAGTGAGGACCTCCACATCATGCACGCCTAGTTCCCTGGCCAAACGCAGACCCGCAATCACGGCTTCGTACTCGACCTGATTGTTGGTGATGGGAAAGTGTATCCCCACTATCTGCTCGATCCTCGTTCCCTGGGGGCTCTCCAAGATTATTCCCGCCCCAAGGGAATGCCTCCCCGAAGCACCGTCCACCATGAACCTCTAAGGAACCGGGCGAGTGAGTTCTTCCTCCGCCACCTCGACCACATAGTCAGCCAGGAAGTCGGCCATAGCTTGGGCCTTGATCGAGAGGCGAGGGACGAAGGAGACGTCGAACTCGCTCAACTCTACCGACCACTTAGCTAATCTGCCCGAATTCTCCACCCCTTTGAAGATGCTGCGGAGGGGGTGGTCAGTCACCACTTGGATCGAGTGTGCCTGGAAGTAAGGCCGGAGCCTCCGGGCCGAGATGATGAGGGTGAAAGCCAGCTTCTCCAAGATAGGATAGCGGAGCTTGGCCTTCCTCAGCACCCTGCTCACATAATAAGCCGGGAGCTATTTCCTACCCTCTTCCCGAACTAAAACAGAACTAACGATCTCCATCCCAACCCCCAAATACAAGAATAAGTCCTCCCCCTCATTTGGCCCCTGGAGCAAGGGGGCCTGAGTCAACTGCCTCTTCAAGGCTTGGAACGCCTCCTCGTACTCCGAGGTCCATTCAAACTTCCGGCCTCTTCTCAAGGTCTTGAAGAAGGGAGAGCACTTCTCCCTGGCCCGGGAGAGGAACATGCTCAACCCTGCCAGCTTCCCAGTCAATCGCTGCACCTCCTTTATATCCCGAGGCGACCCCAACTCCATAATCGCTCGGACCTTGTCGGGGTTGGGTTCTACCCCAGCGGTGGTGAGGAGGTGGCCCAGAAATTTGCCCTTTCTCGCCCCGAAGATGCACTTCAAGGGATTCAGCCTCATCTTGTACTCACGTAGGGTGGCGAAGGTTTCCTCCAGATCCTGGAGGTGAGATTCGTCGTCTCGACTCTTGATCATGAGGTCATCAACGTACACTTCCAAGTTCCTTCCCTTCTGCTCTCGAAAGACCCTGTCCACCATTTTTTGATAAGTTACCTCTGTGTTCTTTAGCCCGAAGGGCATCATTTTATAACAGTAGCATCAATCCCCGGTGATGAAGGAGACATCTTTGATGTCGGGAGGGTGCATCCTGATCTGGTGATAACCTGAAAACGCATCTAAAAAACTCATTACAGGGAAACCGACGGCTGAGTCAACCAGCGCGTCGATCCGAGGCAAGGGGTAATAATCCTTAGGGCATGATTTATTAAGAAGCAAAAAATCAACACACATACGCCACCGTCCGTCTCTTTTTTTAACCATTACAACATTGGAGACCCAGCCGGGGTATTGGATCTCGGATACAAAACTAGCCTTAAGGAGGTTGGCCATCTCCTCTCGAATCGGATCGGCCAACCTATCCGCGATAAGCCTCTTCTTCTGCTGGACGGGGCGAGCCTCCAGATCTAAGTTGAGGCGATGGCAGGCCACGTCGGCGTCGATCCCGGGCATCTCTACAACGCTCCAGGCAAAGATGTCCACATTCCTCTGGATGCACTCTAGCATCTTGTCTTTTGCCTCCGGGGTCAGCCCCCCGCTGACGCGAACCTTCTCCACCTTGCCTCCGAGGGTAAGAACCTCCATCTCCACCACCTCTTTCACCGCTTCAAGGCGAGGCCTCTCCCCCATTCCTCAACCTCCCCTCCTCCTGAGGCGAAGGCCTCTGCCTCGGCTTCTTCCACGGCCATTGCCTTGGCCGGCTCTTGAGCTTCCTTCACTTCCTCCTTCTGGGCACAACTCTCCTCCACCTCCATCTCCTCCGGACCAACCCCCTGCTCTGCCTCCTCCATCCTTCGCCCCATCTATTCAGCACCCTCCTGCCATGAGATGGAGTTTAGGGCGGTGACATAGCACTTCCTTGCCATCTTAGGGTCTCCGCGGACCCTGACCTGGACCCCCTCGATGTTGAACTTTAGGCATTGGTGGAAGGATGAGGGGACGCAGCGGAAGGCGCTGATGAGGGGCCTCCCGAAGATAGCGCTGTAGCTACTGGGGGCGTCCACAATGACAAACTTGCAATTGCGGTACTGCCCCCCAGAGAGACTTGGAGTCTGACCCCTCCCTCGACTTCCTTCCTATCCCCCGAGTAGCCAAACAGGGGCCCATCTGAGGCCAACATCCTTCTTGCCTCCACCTTCATCGCATCAAATGCCTTCTTGAATATGACGTTGACGGAGCTCCCGTTGTCGATGAGAATCCGAGAGACGGTGAAATCCTCGATGGCCATCCGGATGACCAGCGCATCGCAAAAGGGGTCCTCGTGACCCGACATGTCCTGATCCGTGAAGGTGATTCTTTCTTCAGGGTGCGGGGTCTGGGATGTGGAGCCAATGCTCCGTCGGTACATGGTGTGGAGGCTCGCCTTACGGGAAGCCTCGAACCCTGCCCCCCCTGTGAATTGCTCTGATCCCTCCCCGGGTTCCCACATTTGCCCAGTCTTCGCACCTATCCTCCTCTGCCCGAGGCAGGACCTCCTCGATCTGCAACCCTTGGCGGTCTTGCTGCTGCTGCTGCCTGTTTCCCCTCTGTTGGTACCCTAGTTTTGTTTTGAGTTTAGTCCTCTCCTTTGTGCTCCTTGACCCAAGAAATATCTATGGTCAATGGTTAGGAGTCTAGCTGTAGAGTCCTCGCTTTTCCAAATTGAGAATTTGGTTAAGTAGGTTTTTCGTTCGACTATAGTCGAACGCCGTTCGACTATCGTCTATCGACTGATCGACGATCGTCTATCAGTTGGTCGACGCTTTGTCTGCGTTGATAGTTCGACTATCTGTTGATAGATCGACTATCTGTTTTGCGTTGATAGTTCGACTATCTGTTGATAGTTCGACTATCTGCTTGGCAAGGTAGTTCGACTATCTGTTGCCTTTGATAGTTCGACTATCTGTTGATAGGTCGACTATCTGTTCCGCCTTGATAGTTCGACTATCTGTTGATAGGTCGACTATCTGTTCCGCTTTGATAGTTCGACTATCTGTCCTGATAGTTCGACTATCTGATAGTTCGACTATCTGCTGATAGATCGACTATCTAGTTTGTTTTGATAGTTCGACTATCTTTTGATAGATCGACTATCTGTTTTCTGAGGTAGGTCGACTATCTGCTTGATAGGTCGACTATCTCTGTGCGCTTGATAGCTCGACTATCTGTCCTAGATAGATCGACTATCTGATAGTTCGACTATCTGTTCTGATAGCTCGACTATCTGCCGGGGTAGTTCGACTATCTTCTTCGATAGGTCGACTATCTGGATCGTTCGACTATCTGCCCGATAGTTCAACGATCTCCGTGCGTCGTTCGACGATCTTCGAAGGTCGTTCGACGTTTTCTGTCTGCCTTTGTATTTTGTATTTATTTATTATATTTAATTATTTAATACATTTTCTGGCACAGTATTTTAAGCTGTATGATAATATTTCCAGGCATTATTTGCTCTATTCTTTTTGCCTGAGGTCAAATCTTTTTAAGATAAAGTTGTTTGTCTTATTAGCTGTCATTTTAATTTACTTTATCTATTGTCAGCCCTTTATAGCCGTTAGACTGAAAAGTCTTCTTTTGCTATAAAGAGATTATTTCTGATGTGACCTTATTTAGTCCTTCTGTTATTTGTTTTAAGCCTGCAGCTTCTTAGAAAGTGGTTTATTCCCTTTATAGAATGTTTTGCTGCAGAGATATTTCTGTCTTCTTGATATTTACAGCCCAGGTCTCAAGGCTCAGAAGAAGACAAATAATTCAAATGGAAGAGAGCCGTTGCTTGCTGATGATTATATAAAGAACCCTTTGAAGAAGGATTCAAGCTAGTTAACAGAAGCTAATAGCTAACCAGTGTTACACATATTCTCAAGCTCTCAAGCCTTCATCTAGTTCAAGCTTCCTGCTCTCAGCAATCTCCATCTAACTGAGAAGTGTTAAGATCTTCATCTCTTCTGCACCTGAGTTCTCCTGCTTTCAGGAAGTTCAACTCAGAGTTCCTTTGAAGAAGAAGAAGAAGATAGCTGCTTGAAGAACTTTGATTTTATTATTTACTTTCTTCCTGTAGCTTTTCCTTCAGAACTTTCTGAAGAGTTTTTCTGCACTGAAGCAAGACTTCACCTGGACATTCCTGAGCCAGGGGGAGCCTTGATTCTTTAGAGCATTCTAGCTCAGTGCAAGTTTTTGTGCTTCTCTAATCTATTGTAAAATAGAGAAGACATCTTAACCTTCTTCCCCCTCCTATATAGGGTTATTACTCCCTTCAAAAGTATCCCTTGGTGGCAGGGCACCTGATCAAAAACCTGTGCTTGGTTTTTAGACACCTGATCAAAAGTCTAAAGGGTTTCTGGATCTACCTGAAGTAGATCCTGTTGGTGGCAGGGCACCTGAACAAAAACCTGTAGTGGATTCCTACCAGGGTGGTAGAAGAGTGGACGTACCCAAGTTGTTTGGGGAACCACTATAAATTTCCTTGTGTCGTCTGGATTCCATTGTTTAATTCCTGTATTGTGGCTGTGATTAGATATAACTAGGTTGCTAGTTGCTGATTAGGTTTTTCCAAGCTTAACTGTAATTACAGTTAGCTTGTGTTTGTACACATCACTTGTGTTAGGCTTTAAGGTTAAATCAATATCTATAATCTTTTCATTCCGCACTTCACTCCAAGGGAGTTGGGTAGAATATTAAGTTTTGTCTGTGCAAAATTGATAACTCTATTCACCCCCCCTCTAGAGTAGTATCTATCCCTTCACTTTCAATTGGTATCAGAGGGAGGTTGACTGACTGTATAGGCTAACACCTAAGTCACAAGATCCTGATAGATACCAAGAGCTTATAGATATTCACTATCATGGCCCAGTCTAAGGATTATTTTAGCACCAGACCTCCAGCATGCAACTTAGCAAAGTTTGGCATCTGGAAGGCAAGGATTAAATTATATATGAACTCTATTGATGAAAGCATTTTTGCTTCCATTTTGTCAAGTCCCCCAAGAGCACCTGCTGCTGCCACTGCCTCATCATCTGATATGAGTGCAGTGCCTCCTCCAGATTATAATGATGAATACAAGAAGGCCAAAATTGCAGATGCCAAGGCAATGAACATACTGGCTCAGACAATGTCTGATGAGGTGTTCTAGAAGGTGGCTGACTGCTCCTCAGCTAAGGCCATGTGGGACACACTGAACCAGATTGTAGCTGGTTCAGCTGATGAAAGGAAGGACAGAAGGTCCAACCTTATCTCACAGTATGAGAACTTCAAGAAAACTGATGCTGAATCAGTTGAAGCTATGTACACCAGGCTCAGCTCAATCATCAATGAGCTGAGGACCCTAGACAAGGACATATCATTGACAGAGGTCAATGATAAGATTCTTATGTGCTTCCCTAGCACATGGGATCTAAGAATCTGGCCCATCAAAGAAGCCAGAAGTACCAATGAGATCTCAACTGAAGCCCTCCTCGGCAAGCTCAAGTCTTTTGAGCAAGTGCTGAAGACCAGAGAAGCAGAAGCTGAAGCCAAGACCCCCACTCCAACAAGAAAAGAGCAATCTCTAGCTCTTAAGGCTGCAGATGTGTCTGAAGGCAGCCAATCTAATGAGGAACTTATGGCATTGTTTGCCAAAAGATTTCTCAAGATGGGAAGAAAGGAGTTCAGAAAGAAGTCTTCACGATATGAAGACAAACCAAGGTATGATCGCTCTCCTGCTAAAGAAATTATTTGTTATGGTTGCAGGAAGCCTGGACACATTTTGCCAGAGTGTCCAGAGGAGAAGAACAAGGAAAAGAGAAAAGACAAAGAACAACACAGGAAGCACTCCAAGCCATCCTCCTACAAAAACAAGAAGAAGGAGAGAGGTTTCATTGCTGAAACCTGGAGTGATTCTGATGAAGAATCCTCCTCATCAAGCTCCAGTGAAGATGAGGAAGAGAAGAAGGCAAAAGAAATTTGCCTAATGGCAATAGATGCCTGCAGCAACCACTCTGCTGCAGAGAGTTCTGATTCTGATGAAGAGATGCCTACTGAAGATGAGGTACTTTCTTCTTATGATTTTACTTCTGAAGAATTTAAGTTAGAATTTAAATCTTTATGTTTAGATTTAATTAGTTCAGAAAAAGAAATAAAAGAACTTAGAAATAGGTTAGCTGACTCAGAATCTATAGCCTCTGAAAACATTAGGTTAAAGGAAGATCTCACTACTTGTAGTGAAGAAATTAAATTTCTTAAAATAGAATTAGCTAAGTCTAAGAGATTAGAAGAATCCCTTAATGGTAGAAGCCTTAAGCTGTTAGAAATTACCAGCATGACTAACACTAGGTCAGGTAATGATAAACTAGGCTTAGGAGCTTCTCCCAGTGAACCCCCAGTCCTGCTTAAAAATAATCTTTCAACTCCAGTGAACTTCATTTCAGCTAGTGGAAAGAAGAATACTGAGCAAGTAAACCTTGTAAATAAAACCCTAAATAAAGCTAAGAGAGAAAAGAGAAAGAAGTTTTTTAAAGAAATGCAAAGAGCGTCGAACGCCGCTCGACGATCGGAAGCTCCATGGTCGAACGAAGCTCGACGATCTGAGCACCCATCGTCGAACGTCGATCGACGATTTCAATATGATTTTCAAAATCATAATCCATTCCATAGAAACCTAAATGAGAATAGAAACCCTAGGTTTGTTGACCCATCATCAGCATGGAGAATCCCACCTAGGAGATCTCACCCACTAGGTTATCACCCTCAGCCTGCATTCTCTTATATTTCCAGTTTTTCTTATGTGAAAAACAAGGGACCCAAGGTTACCTGGGTCCACTCTGTCTAAATAATTGTCTTGCAGGTGAAGGCCTATCCAATCACTCAAAATAAGTGGTATTTGGATAGTGGATGCTCTAAGCATATGACAGGAAATAAAGATCTACTGTCAAAGTTCAAAGCTAAGCTCGGCCCAAAGGTTATCTTTGGAGACTCCAGCTGTGGTCAGACAGAAGGCTATGGCAAGATCACAATTGGAGCAGTTACTTTCAAGAGAGTTGCTTATGTCAATGGACTGAAGCATAACCTGATTTCAGTCAGCCAGCTATGTGATGCTGGCTACCAGGTTTCATTTTCTAATTTCTCTTGCAATATTACTTTAAATAATAATGTTGTTTTAGTAGGTATTAGAATAGGTAATATATATTTAGTAGATTTTAATTCACCTCATTCTGAAATATGCCTGTTTAATGAAGTAACCCTTAATAATAATTCCCTATGGCATAAAAGGCTTAGTCATGTAAACCTTAAAAATATATCTAGGTTATCTAAGCACAACCTTGTTAGAGGTTTACCTTCTTGCCCCTACAAGAAGGAGAGCCTATGCAAGGCTTGTCAGCTAGGCAAGCAAACCAAGAATTCATTTAAATCTGTAAATAAAAGTGATTCTCCTAGAATCCTGTATTTATTACATTTGGACCTCTTTGGCCCAATAAATGTACAGAGTTTAGGAGGGAAGTATTACACTTTAGTAATTGTAGATGACTTCTCTAGGTTCAGTTGGGTTTTCTTTTTGAGAACTAAGTCTGATAACTTCAAAGCCCTTACAGACTTTCTACTTTGTGTGCAGACTGAGTACTCTACTCATGTGGCCTTGATCAGAAGTGATCATGGTACTGAGTTTGACTCTCTTCTCATGCAAGAATTCTGTGAGAGAGAAGGTATCAAACATAGCTTCTCAGCTCCTAGAACTCCCCAACAAAATGGGGTAGTTGAAAGGAAGAATAGAACACTAATTGAAGCTGCCAGTACATTGTTGGCAGATGCTAACATGCCTCTATCCTATTGGGCAGAAGCTGTTAGTACAGCCAACTATGTCTTGAATAGAAGTTTGATCCACAAACTTAAGTGTAAAACTCCTTATGAGTTGCTTAAAGGAAAGAAACCAAAAATTAATTACTTTAGAATTTTTGGCTGTATTGTTTATATTCATAATAATAATAAAGAATATATTAGAAAATTTGAAGCAAAAGCTTCAATGGGAATCATGCTTGGATATTCCCAAGTAAGCAAAGCTTATAGGGTTTATAACAAATCAACCTGTAAGATAGAAGAATCTGTGCATGTGACTTTTGATGAGTCTCAGATGTTTTACAAGGAGAAAGAAAATTCTTCTTCCTCCAGTTCTTTGCAGGTACCTGATGCCCCTCAAGAAATTCTTCAACTATCAACTCTTCAGATCACTGAATCAGACAGTGATGAAGACATTGCTGAAGCTGTTGAAGCTGTTGTTGTACCACCAACAGTAGATCAAATTCCTCCTGAGGAATTAATCTCAACTGTTGCTGAAGATCACATCCCACCTGCTGATATTGTCACACTTAGAGATCACCCCACATCTCAAGTGATTGGAGACATATCAGCTGGTGTGCAAACAAGACATCAATTAAGACAGGATGTGATGCATGCTTGTTTCCTCTCACAGGTTGAGCCCCTCACCTTTAAAGATGCAGAGCTAGATCCCCACTGGATCATTGCAATGCAAGAGGAGCTCAATCAGTTTGAGAGATGTAAAGTTTGGACTTTGGTTCCAAGACCTAAAGGCCAACTGATCATAGACACCAAGTGGGTGTATAGAAACAAGTTAGATGCAAATGGAATAATAGTAAGGAATAAAGCTAGGCTTGTAGCTCAGGGCTACAGACAGGAGGAAGGTATAGACTATGACCAAACCTTTGCTCCTGTTGCAAGGCTAGAAGCAATAAGGATCTTCTTGGCCTATGCAGCCTTCATGAAGTTTAAGGTGTTCCAAATGGATGTCAAAAGTGCATTCCTAAATGGTGAGCTTAAGGAAGAGGTGTTTGTTGAACAACCACCAGGGTTTGTTTCTTCAACTCAGCCTTCTCATGTTTTTAAGTTGCAGAAAGCTCTTTATGGACTAAAGCAAGCTCCTAGGGCCTGGTATGAGACCTTAGCTAGTTTCCTGTTAGAGCACAACTTTACTAGGGGAGTAGTTGATAGAACCCTTTTCGTCAAGCATCACAAGGACACAATCCTGTTAGTTCAGGTGTATGTAGATGATATTATCTTTGGCTCCACTGATCCCAAACTGTGCAAAAAGTTTTCCAACTTGATGCATTCTAAGTTTGAGATGAGTAGCATGGGTGTGCTGTCTTACTTTCTTGGTCTCCAAGTTAAGCAAGATGCTGATGGCATCTTCATCTCCCAATCCAAATATGCCAAGGAATTGGTAAAGAAATTTGGGATGGCTGATGCTTCAGCAATGCCTACACCCATGGATACTAATGTAGTTATTGATTCTGATGATCACGGCAAGCCAGTTGATCAAAAGAATTATAGGGCCATTGTTGGTTCCCTATTATATCTAACTGCAAGTAGGCCAGATATAATGTTTGCTACATGCCTTTGTGCTAGATTCCAGGTCAACCCCAAGGAATCTCATCTGATTCTTCTAAAGAGAATCCTGAGATACCTGAAAGGATGTCCAGATCTAGGACTTTGGTACCCAGCTGAGTCAGAATTTGAATTAATTGGATATTCTGATTCTGATTATGCTGGCTGCAGAGTTGACAGGAAGAGCACCTCAGGAACTTGCCAGTTCCTGGGAGAGAGATTGGTTTCTTGGTTCTGTAAGAAGCAGGCTTCTGTCTCAACTTCAACTGCAGAGGCTGAATATATAGCAGCTGCCAGTTGTTGTTCACAGATCCTGTGGATTCAAAACCAGCTTGTGGATTATGGTTACTCACACAAGAACACCAAGATCATGTGTGATAGTACCAGTGCCATTTCTATTGCACAAAATCCAGTGCACCACTCTAGAACCAAGCACATTGAGATTAGGCACCATTTCCTGAGAGATTGTGTGGAAAAGAACAAGATCTGTCTTGAGTTCATATCCACTGAGTTTCAGAGAGGTGATATATTCACCAAGCCTTTAGATGAACAGAAGCATATGTTCTTTTTAGTTCAACTAGGCATGATTAATGGACGAGACTAAGTGTGACTATATCTGCCTTTGTTGAAATCTGCTTGAAGATCGTCGAACGATGATCGAAGATCGTCGAACGGATTGAGCCTATCGTCGACCTCTAGTTAATGATAGCTTATCTGTTTGAAGATCGTCGATCGACGTTCGACCATCGTCGAACAGGTTGAGCTCATCGTCGATCTCTGAACGACGACAGCTTATTGCGTGTGAAGCCAGAAATAGCCGAACGATGGTTCGACTACTCTGCTTCTGAGCCGGTCGTCGAACGGCCGTTCGACTATCGGGTCAAGTATCTTTTTAATAGATCGACTATTTCCGGTCTAATATAAAACCGATAGTCGACCTAGGTTAAAAGATCTTTTGCTTTATCGTCGACGGAGCGTGCCCTTTCGCATTCTGCTTTCCCGCTTGCGATTTCCGGGCGTTTCGTCTTCTTCGTTCTCTGCAGCTTTCTCGAGCTTTCTCCAACGAATCCATGGCGGTTTCCCCAGCTGTTCTAGCCGTCGTAAAGTTTGATGCAGGATTCAGTGTGGATTTCGAAGCATTCTGTAGCTGCGATGCCGGAATCGTGGAAGTTCTCCAGCTCTGCAGGGATCAGGGTTTAGAAAAGTTAATGTCTGAAAGGATTAAGATCAACATTCCAGAAATCAAAGAATGGGCTTTCACGTCGTCTTCCACAGACGAATCGATGACTGGTACCATAGGCGGAGAAGAAGTTATCCTGACTCCGGCCGTCTTATCTGATGTTTTTGGATTAGTTATTGGTGATGAGGATTATGAGCAAGATGCTCAGGAATTTGGAAGAATGCTGGTTGAGCTGGGACATGCTGAGGGCATTCCCACCAAGCTGCTCAAAGTAAACTTCCCCTTCAAGATCAAGTTCCTCGCTGAGGTAGTAGGAAAAGTGCTCCTGGGTAAGCACTCTGCTGACGACAATATAACAAGGCAGCAATTTGCACTCATGTGTGCAATTGTTAATCGAAAAAGGATTGATTAGGCAGCAGTTGTGTTCGATTTAATCAGGAAGAAGACTGGTAAGAAGGAAGTTACCCTAGGAAGGGTCATTGGAATCTTCCTTAAAGAGAAATACCCCCAGCTGCTAAGTTCAACTGCAACAACAATCAACGCCAGCAAGAAGATGGATCCCCACTTGTTCTCTAAGTGGAAGAGGACGTTTGTGAAATCTGCTCCAGCAACATCTGAGGGCACAAGGACTGTATCAGTCGCTCCTCAACCTGTTGAAGCTGGCTCAGCTCTTCCTTCCTCCTCCTCTACATTGCCGTCTGCCTCAGTTGAAGTACCATCAACTTCTGCTGAGGTACGACCTTCTTCCTCTGCTGCTCCTGAAACAACTACGGTTGTTCCTCTGTCTCCTCCAGCCTCTCCTCTACCTGCTCATCTGGCTAGGATATCTGCTCCTAGCTTTGATTTGTTAGGATCAGAGAGAATTCTTACTCCTCCTGTATCTCCAATTCATTCCCCAATAAACTCTCCTGCCCCATCACCTGCTCCATCTCTTGCTCGATCCCCTGTCCACACCATTTCCCATCCCAGCACCACTACCATATCTGCTGCAGCTCCATCCACCTCACATCCTTCATCTATTGAGATCTCTCCTGAGCTTATCTCCCGCATTGTGGAGCTGATTACCCCATCAATCAAAACCATGATTGAAGAGGCAATCGCTCCCCTTGCTGCCTCCATTGATCTCTTATCTGCCTCCATCAAATCCCTTTCAAAATCAGCTGAGCCATCTTCCTCAAGGGGCCTGGTTTCAGTATCCACTGAAATCAGGCAGGGGGAGATGTTCAATGAAGATGCCTCAGACCATCCTGCCTCTCCTCCAGCTATAAAGGATTCAGTAATGTCTGCCCAGGAAGAATCTGCTCAGGAAGAAATAGTTCCAGATGTTGTCATGTCTGCCCAGGAAGTGATAGATCCAGCTGAGAAAGAGATAGCTCCAGCCCAGGAAGAAATAGCTCCTGCTGAGAAAGTTATAGCTCCAGTTTTGTCTGAGAAGGAAATAGCAGATGGAATCCTGCTATCTGAGATTGCAGTTAAAGTCTGCTTAGAAGATCTTACCACTCCTATGATTGCTAGATTCCTGGAAGGAATTATAACTTCTTATCTGAATGAATCATGGGAGATGGTTAAGTATGAAGGTAACTCTTTCATTCGCTTTGTTGATGAGTCGATTAATTTGATAGTTTGTGAATACCTTGAAGGAATGATTCAAGCTTATTTAGCAGATATGTATTCATAATTTTACAGATATTATTAAAGAAGATTTAACTGCTCAGATCATAGCAGTTGTTTGTGAAGCTGACCCAAGTGTTTCTGATACTCAAGTAGACCTTGAATTGGAATCCTTCTTAGATAATAAAGAAGATGAGTCTGAGAAAGAGGAAGTCAAAGTTGACTCTGTTCTGAGTTTGGAAGAAGCTCAAGCAAGAACAGCTTGGGATTTAAGAGTTCAATCTTTAAAAGAGAAAGAGAAAGATTTGCAAATTGAAAAGTCAACCATCTGGGATGACTCTCCAGGGTTGGATTTAGACTCCCTTCTGGCTCTGGATGCCATGGAAGAGGAAAGGGAGAAATCTGCTTCAAAGCTTAAAGAAAAGGCTGTTTCAGAAGCCTATGATCCTTATGAAAATCCTCCCTCATCTCAGTCTGATGATGATGATTCTGATATTTCTGAGAAGTCAAAGAAAAAGAAATCTGCTACAAAGAAAAGAAAAGCTGCTCCTCCTCCACCTCCCAGCAATGATAATGATATTCCTTATTATATTTTGAAGGGCATTGACCCTAAATCCAAGGAATTTCAGCATTGGATGTGGTTTTCGAAGAATCAGAAAAAAGAAAGAAAAAGAACCAAGAGGTATGATACTCCTGTCTCAAGATGGACTCCCAGAGGTCCCCCTCCTCCACCTCCTGGTGCAGGAGCCTCTGGGAACCTTTCAGCTCATCCTACTGCCTCCTCTGGAAAATCTGCGTCTGTTCAGCCCCAGCCAAGACAAGGTTATCAAAGCTCTCAAGGCAAATCATTTTATGGTTCTCAAAGACAAATGAAGGAGACTGTGGTTCAAAGACCAACCTTTTCCCCACCTCCTTCTCCAAAGAAGAGAATTACATCTCCAACTCCAGTTCAATCTGAGAAAAGTATTTCAAAAGGTAAATAGTTTATTTTGTTTTAAAATATCTAGCAAGAACCTCTCTGCTAAGTATACTCTAATGTCTTATCTAGATAAAATAGCTGATGCTGCTTCTCCTGAGCCCGTGTATGAAAATCCTGAGCTCGATCCTAACTTCAGGATGGCTCGCTTTCAAGAACTTGTAGGAGCAGCTCAGATAAGAAAAGCTAGAGCAGAAGGAAAAGATATAACTGGTTTTACTACCATGTCAACTTACAGAAAGAAAGAATTTGAAAAGTTCCAGGTCAATCCTGAGATTTTTGATCCGTCAAAATACATGGAAAAGCACCCTGAAGCTGTTGTCCCCAGGGCTACAGAGCTGAAGATCATTGGTGCGCAGGACCTAAAAATGTCAAAGAAAGAATCAGATGACCCTCTAAGAAAAATTTCCTTTGTTTCTAGTTCTTCTGATCCTTTACCAGACTCTAAAGATTCTTAATAGTTTAATTAACTGCTGTGCTATACTTGTCTATCTGATTGAAAATCTGCCAGTTTATTGTTAACTATTTGCTGAATTTATTTCTAGTATTCTATTGCTAGCTGTTTTAGATTTTGAGAGACTTAACTCAAATAGGGGGAGATTGTTGGTACCCTAGTTTTGTTTTGAGTTTAGTCCTCTCCTTTGTGCTCCTTGACCCAAGAAATATCTATGGTCAATGGTTAGGAGTCTAGCTGTAGAGTCCTCGCTTTTCCAAATTGAGAATTTGGTTAAGTAGGTTTTTCGTTCGACTATAGTCGAACGCCGTTCGACTATCGTCTATCGACTGATCGACGATCGTCTATCAGTTGGTCGACGCTTTGTCTGCGTTGATAGTTCGACTATCTGTTGATAGATCGACTATCTGTTTTGCGTTGATAGTTCGACTATCTGTTGATAGTTCGACTATCTGCTTGGCAAGGTAGTTCAACTATCTGTTGCCTTTGATAGTTCGACTATCTGTTGATAGGTCGACTATCTGTTCCGCCTTGATAGTTCGACTATCTGTTGATAGGTCGACTATCTGTTCCGCTTTGATAGTTCGACTATCTGTCCTGATAGTTCGACTATCTGATAGTTCGACTATCTGCTGATAGATCGACTATCTAGTTTGTTTTGATAGTTCGACTATCTTTTGATAGATCGACTATCTGTTTTCTGAGGTAGGTCGACTATCTGCTTGATAGGTCGACTATCTCTGTGCGCTTGATAGCTCGACTATCTGTCCTAGATAGATCGACTATCTGATAGTTCGACTATCTGTTCTGATAGCTCGACTATCTGCCGGGGTAGTTCGACTATCTTCTTCGATAGGTCGACTATCTGGATCGTTCGACTATCTGCCCGATAGTTCGACGATCTCCGTGCGTCGTTCGACGATCTTCGAAGGTCGTTCGACGTTTTCTGTCTGCCTTTGTATTTTGTATTTATTTATTATATTTAATTATTTAATACATTTTCTGGCACAGTATTTTAAGCTGTATGATAATATTTCCAGGCATTATTTGCTCTATTCTTTTTGCCTGAGGTCAAATCTTTTTAAGATAAAGTTGTTTGTCTTATTAGCTGTCATTTTAATTTACTTTATCTATTGTCAGCCCTTTATAGCCGTTAGACTGAAAAGTCTTCTTTTGCTATAAAGAGATTATTTCTGATGTGACCTTATTTAGTCCTTCTGTTATTTGTTTTAAGCCTGCAGCTTCTTAGAAAGTGGTTTATTCCCTTTATAGAATGTTTTGCTGCAGAGATATTTCTGTCTTCTTGATATTTACAGCCCAGGTCTCAAGGCTCAGAAGAAGACAAATAATTCAAATGGAAGAGAGCTGTTGCTTGCTGATGATTATATAAAGAACCCTTTGAAGAAGGATTCAAGCTAGTTAACAGAAGCTAATAGCTAACCAGTGTTACACACATTCTCAAGCTCTCAAGCCTTCATCTAGTTCAAGCTTCCTGCTCTCAGCAATCTCCATCTAACTGAGAAGTGTTAAGATCTTCATCTCTTCTGCACCTGAGTTCTCCTGCTTTCAGGAAGTTCAACTCAGAGTTCCTTTGAAGAAGAAGAAGAAGAAGATAGCTGCTTGAAGAACTTTGATTTTATTATTTACTTTCTTCCTGTAGCTTTTCCTTCAGAACTTTCTGAAGAGTTTTTCTGCACTGAAGCAAGACTTCACCTGGACATTCCTGAGCCAGGGGGAGCCTTGATTCTTTAGAGCATTCTAGCTCAGTGCAAGTTTTTGTGCTTCTCTAATCTATTGTAAAATAGAGAAGACATCTTAACCTTCTTCCCCCTCCTGTACAGGGTTATTACTCCCTTCAAAAGTATCCCTTGGTGGCAGGGCACCTGATCAAAAACCTGTGCTTGGTTTTTAGACACCTGATCAAAAGTCTAAAGGGTTTCTGGATCTACCTGAAGCAGATCCTGTTGGTGGCAGGGCACCTGAACAAAAACCTGTAGTGGATTCCTACTAGGGTGGTAGAAGAGTGGACGTACCCAAGTTGTTTGGGGAACCACTATAAATTTCCTTGTGTCGTCTGGATTCCATTATTTAATTCCTGCATTGTGGCTGTGATTAGATATAACTAGGTTGCTAGGTGCTAATTAGGTTTTTCCAAGCTTAACTGTAATTACAGTTAGCTTGTGTTTGTACACATCACTTGTGTTAGGCTTTAAGGTTAAATCAATATCTATAATCTTTTCATTCCGCACTTCACTCCAAGGGAGTTGGGTAGAATATTAAGTTTTGTCTGTGCAAAATTGATAACTCTATTCACCCCCCTCTAGAGTAGTATCTATCCCTTCACTTTCACCCTCATCTCGAGGAACTCCGGGCACATGGCCGTTGCGTGCCCTTCCTCCCGATGGAAGTCACAGTAGGGTAACTCCACCCTAACCTCCCTTCTTCTCATCTGCGCTGCTTTTCTCCTTTCCCCCATGGCTATGGCCATAGCTTCCTCTTGATCGAGGATGGGGGGCCTCTGGCCCTGCCTCCCGCCTGGAGGGTAGAACTGGCTCTGGCCTCCTTGGCGGTTATCTCCTCCGCAGAACCCTCTCCTCGCCCCCTGCTCCTGCCATTCGGGCCTCCACCCTAGCCACTGGTTCGGCTCCTGACGCCCCCACCTGGGCTGCTGCTGCTGCTGCTCCCTCTGTCGGGGCTCAACTCTTCTTTCCTCCTGACCTCTGCCTCCTCTAGGCCTCTCCTCCTCCATAGCCCACCTGGCTAACCTCCGGGCAAACTCCGGGTTCGACGCCTCCCCGTCGACTTCTCTCGCCGCACTCTACATCAACTCCTCGTAGGAGAGGGGGAATCCTCTACAACTCCATTCGGAAGAAACCCTGCTGCAGCCCTAGGGTGAAGGCCATCATCAGAGTGTGGCCCGACATCTCCTGAACCTGGGTGACCTCCTCCTGGAAGCGATCGACGTAGCTCCCCAGGGTCTCGTTCACCCCCTGCATGATGCGGAATAGGGACTCCGACTCCATCTTCCTCTTTTTCGAGGTGGTGAACCTCAGCATGAACCCTCGACGAAGGTCCTCAAAACAGTAGATGGAAGTGGCCGGCAGCTGGTGGAACCACTCCCTGGCCTTCTCTTTTAGAGTGATGGCGAAAGCCTGCATTTGAAGCCATCCGACATCTGCTGGATCGAGACCACATCCTCGAACCATTGGACGTGCTGGACCGGGTCTCCCTTCCCGGTGTAGTAGGACATTTCGGGCTCCCTGAAACCATCTGGGACTGGTACAGAGGAGACCATCTCGCTGAAGGGACTCTCCCCCCCCACTGGGCGAGCCGGAGGGTCTCGCGCTCCAACCTCGCCAAACCTGTCGCCGCCTCCCGAGCCTGGAAAAAGCACTCACCCGGGGAGCTCGGTGCCACTGCCCTCCTCGGCGACTTCCTTCCCCGCTCGCCGGGCGGGAGCAGCCTCGCCGAGTACCAGATCCGCGAGGACCGGGATTACTGGAGTCGAGCACTCGGCGCGCGTTCCGAGTGCGAACCGAACCAGGCCGAGTACCTCCTGCCTGAAGTCCTCGAACATCCCCATGGTGGCGAGAGGGGGAGGGGGTGGCGAGTCGGTCCTGTCCGATCCTTGCCCTTCTCCTCCCGTCATCAAGCTTGCTGAAGGTTTTCTGTGCTGACCACTCTCCACGCGCACCGCACCAAAATGTTGAAACCGAAAATCGATCTCTTGTGGAGTTCACCAATGGGGAAGGGGTGGTCGCGCACCTACTTCGCTCCTGCAAGAAAAACAATAAGGAAAATAGAGCAAAGGACTAGACCAAGGGCCCGGCTCGGAGGTCCCACCACAAACCCGGAAGATCACTGAGCGCTTCCCCTCCTTAGCCAAATGTCGGGCTAAGGTACCTCAGAAAGCACTAAAAGACTGGGGAGCAAGGAAGCATGCCCTTCTAAGGTACCCCTTGGGTCCTATTTATAGGATTTTGAAGGTGGTCTGTAAATAACTAACCTCTGATGTCTTGAAATTACTGAAAGCTCCTCGGGCTGGCCTGCCAACAGCCAAACTTCGCTGTTCTGAACAGCTATATGCAGCCCACCTGGGTCTGCCAACAATGAGACCCCACGGTTTTGACCGGCTAGGGGCAGGCCAATGGGGTAAGACAGTAAGAAATCCTCCCCATTGGGGATTGAGCGAGTATCCCTTCAATGCTTCCACTCGGCGTGAGGCGCGGGCCAGGGCCGGCTCACCAGGAGGGCGTGGGCCAGGGTAGGCTCGCCGGGAGGGCGCGAGCCGACCCACCTAGGAGAGGCGGGCGGAGCTGGCCTGCCAAAATAGGCGCGGGCAGGGCTGGTTCGCTGGGAGGGCGCGGGCCATAGGGTGGCCCGCCTAGGAGGGCACGAGCTGACCCGCCTAGGAGGGTGCGGGCCAGGCTGGCTTGCTTGGGAAACCCTTCGATGCGCGGGTCGGGGGAGGCCCGCCCGGTTGCCTGAGCCCCTTCGGCGAACACGGGGTTGTACAATAAGATAAGCCAATAAAATATTCTGTGAATACCATAATTAATGCTTCATTTAATACGGCTATTAGCCTTGAGAATATCAACATTAATTATCAGAATATAATTGCCATTAAATAATTGATCATAAGCAAAATAAATGCTTTAAACCGTTTCTATAAACTGATAACTGCAAGCAGCATAAAATCGTAGAACTTAGTTAAGAGATCGTCGAACTGGGTTAAGAGATCGTCGACCTGAGAAAAACTATCGTAGATCTGAGATAACTGCTGAGAAACAAGAGATCGTCGACCTGAGCTCATAGATCGTCGAGCTCAGTTCAGAGTAGAAGACTCTGAGATCGTCGATCGTCGAGCTGAGTTCGATTATAGTCGATCTGATATAGATATTCCACTGAATTCTTCTGAGTCTAATTCTGAGTCCACTGCAATGCTGGTCTGCACAAACATGACCTAAAAAGGACCTAACTTAGACTAGACAAAGACCCTGTCTATATAGGTGGTTCAAAACATCCTAAGAGTAGACCTCGCACAAATCCAAACAAGGGTTCCAACACGGGTACTATCGTGATTGGCAGTATGGGTGGAGCCCCGTGTTGGGCACCCGTATATTTCGTTTAAGGTTTAGATTATGTTTAGGGTTTTCATTTCGTTTTGGATTCTGTTTTTTATTTAGGGTTTTGATTTCGTTTGAAATTTAGGGTTCTTGATTTAATTTTTGTTTTTGTTTTTCATTTCTTTTTTTACTTT
Source organism: Platanthera zijinensis (assembly GCA_039513925.1). Taxonomy (NCBI): domain Eukaryota; kingdom Viridiplantae; phylum Streptophyta; class Magnoliopsida; order Asparagales; family Orchidaceae; genus Platanthera; species Platanthera zijinensis. Next base: position 221,394,706 of record CM077080.1, on the reverse strand, counting down.
CAATTTTAGATTTCATTTTTTCATTCTGTTTTTATTTAGGAAATGTGTATAGAACTTGCAGATGAAGTAACAAATAAAGGAAATCATGATCATCCATATCAATTTGATGGTGTGATGTTAACATAAAATGGAAAACTGATGAGAGGATTTTAGGGGGATGTATCTCTTTCTCTTTTTCGATAACAGTGGGAAAGGGAAAGGTTAAGTAAGTTACTGATTCAATGTTGAAAGAAGGCGAGTGCCATCGATTTAGCTGTATTTTATCGGACATCTTTGATCTTCCAATGACAATGTATATTAAAACCCTTCATTCTAATTATATTATGTATTGAGAGCTATGATAGTTTGGGTCTGTGAATCAGAATCACTGGACTTCTCAATGAATTAGATTTCTAAATGAAATCAATACCCTAAATCTAAAACCTAAATGTAATTAGATTGAAGGCACTTGGAATTCACTCTTATTTGAACATAAGCATATGAAATTATAAATATAGACAAAAAGATTTATATATGCTCTAACTTATTGATTGATCAATATAGAAGTATAAAAGAAGTAATCACATAACAGGGAGTGGAAATTAAAAAAATCAGAATGCACAGTAAGTGTTTCATTTTTATTAGGAGGTCGTGGAGAACGATAGAGTGTTTCATTTTTATTAGGAGTGTTTCAAATCTATACTGATTATTTTTAGGTTTCTGATTTAGGTATTGATTTCATTCTAATTTCATTTATGTTTCTAATTGCGAGCTTCCTTGATTACATTTAAGTTTATGTCTATGTTTATAATTTCATATTGCTTATGTTCAAATAAGTGTGAATCAAAATTGCCATCATTCTAATTACATTTAGGTTTTTTATTTTAAGTGTAATAATGAGGGCCATCACCTTTCTAGGATCTCCCGTGAGTCGCTGCATCCTCCTTCGTTACCGATATCCCACTCCTGAACTCACATTTTCTCCTCTGCGCCCATCCTCCTTGTGATCTAGGCTTGAATCCTTAACTTCTTGAAGGACTATGCAACTTCAATGAATTTAATTTAAAGCTACTGATTTCCCCAGCATTATTTATTTCAATATTGTGGTTTTTTCATGTTAGGAGATCTGGAAACAGTCATTCAGAAGAGAGGATTAATTAAAGGGTTTACTTGATCTTTCACTGTGGTAGAAAACATATTTGATCGCTACCTTCTGGAAATATTCTTCAAATTTGATTGATTTTACAATTGTGCTATTCTCGCAGGTATTTCATCCAAAATATTTACTTCAACAAGCTGCATTCAATTTCCTTCCATGCTATTCCATCCCTGTGTATCACTTGGACTATTTGAATGCTTCAATTAACTAAAAGGTTTTGATATTAGAAATAATGCGCTCTTTGAGTTGGCAAAAGTGTCGTTTTTTCATTCATCTCCTCTTTCTGATGACCTTGCTACATTATAGACTAAAATATAAAGTTACCATTGTTGATCTTCACTACCAATTATAAAGCTAATATGGATGCAACTACAAGACACTTTTAATCCACAACTTGGGATTGGTCATTTATTTTGATAAGTTGTTATGAAAAATATGTTAGATTAATAAATGTTTTTGGACTATAAAATATTCTTATTATCAATTTTAGGGTTACAAAATATTCTTATCATTTTTTGACTTCATAACTGCTGTCTTTTCATTTTTGATTTAGTTTTTCATACATTTTTATTTCATGGTAGAATAGTGTGGGTTTGTACTCAGTATTGGTCATTTCAGTGATTGCACATGTCTACTTCAAGGTTGATTGTAGTCATTTACCATACATCTTTTGTTATAAAAAAGAATTAGATTTCAAAAATGGTTGGAATTGTTGGTTTGAACTGACACTTGATTTTAAATATTGGATGCCACATGTGTAGGTTTTCCTTTCTTAATCTAAGATGTCGCCCCCACGACAAATGTCGTGCCCACGAAAATCTTATTTGCTTTAATATTTGTTTTCAAAATTAGGGATTTAGCTACGTTTTGGATTTTAGGGTTGTATTTTTGGACTATTTCTACCATTTCCTCTCTTATTTAAACACATTTAGGATGTCAACCACAAACCTACAAAATGTGGTCAACGCAAGCGAATATCAACAATGTCCACTACATTCAGTGACAAACGACATCAACACAACAATCGAAGCAAACCAACAAACAACCTATGCAGCCCCGCAACGATCTCGACCAAGAGAAAGACCACTAATATACACGTCACCTCAATAATGGCGTGCTACAATTAATGCCTGACAAAGCAAAAACCACCAATGTCTAAAATGCATTAATGCCTCCATCAAAATCCAAAATAACACTACAAGTACATAAGATAACAATGACAAAATACCACTTCTGGATGAACAGTACACAGTACACAATAAGGCTCCATTTTAACACATGCACAATACACGGTAAGATCAACTATTCATGTTAGTCTCACAATCATCTATCTAGATTAACACAAAAATGCTCCTAATCAAGGTTCAATTTGCCTTTTACCTACAACAACCTTCGATGTATCAACGTCAGGTAACCTACTATAAACCTTATTACTACATTAATCCAAATATAAACAACGTCAAATGCAAAATCACAATCCAATTAATTCGTATTATCATCACTTGACTACTTTAATTTCAGCGTCCAATGCCGACTACATCACTCCATCCGACCAACATTCAAAAAACACTACATCAGCAGTGCCAAATGAAACTTTCATGGCGGAGGCCTCGATTCGACCCCCAAGAACAACTCAACGGAGAGGGAAGCCACCAATACATACATTCACTTATAATCGACATAATGTAACAACTGCGCTTGAAATAACCTCTGCAACATTGCGATCAACTCAAGCCGGTGGAATGCCACCATTGTACACATCAGCTTAACAATGACGTGATGCAATTATTGTCTGACAAAGAGAAAATCTTTGAGCTCAACAACGCACTAATAGGAGTATCGAAATCCAAAATGACACTACAAGTACATCAGACTACGATGATGAAATATCACTTAGGAAAGAATCTCATACAATGCACGGTAAGACTCCATCTTATCATGTGCAAAAAGACCATACAACAAATTGTTAGTGTTACCATTGTGATCCAGAAGTGATCAAACATGCAGCCTTACTGCCAACGCAATATGAGCCTATGAGGTCGCACATAAGTGTATTGGAGAAGTTGGAAAAGGTTTGTGTTGTCATTGCTCATATGTGATATGAGTGAAAGGTCAAGCCTGTGACATTCTAGATTTGAAAGTTTTTCAGCCCGATACCTATATTGTGAATATAGATGACCAGGTAAATCGTCGAGAAGTATCTTGACGTATTGTGGACTATTCTGTCAGAATTCGTCAAATGACTCATAGTAAATTCGTCGAATTGTCTCTTATTATTCCGACGAATCAATCTGAATTTGTCGAAATGTTTCTTGATATTTCGATGAATTGGACTTGGATTCATCGAATGATCTCTTGATGTTTTGACGAATATGCTTCGTCTGAATTCGTTGGATGTTTATGTATCATTTCAATAAATGGTCTTGGATTCGTCGAGTGGTCTCTTGATATCTCGATGAATGGATCGTTGATTCGTCGTATATATACATGTCATCTCGATGAATGCTGTTAAGTCATTGTTTGATTATTTTAAGTCCAATTTTGGTCTGGTCTGCGGGTACTGGCTATTTTGATATATAAATAGACGAGATAAATGTTATTTTATACGCTTAACCTAATCGATCAAGATCGTGAGTTCGGCGACTTCTTCCTCTCGACGAAACTGTTTCACAACCTAGAATTCACAGTCGCTACTCTGTGCCGTCGACCATCCCGATCCACTGTCATTGCTGGAAAGTGTTTCCTAAACTTTGTCTTTGTCATTACCGCCTCTCCTTTAACGGACCTAGAAATCCGTGGAGACGTTGAGGGCATTCCTTCTTCCAACCTAGATCTTGTGTGACAAGAGTGTAAGGATTCTTCTTGCTCATGTGGATATCCATAGAGGCATTGATATACTTCTACACTCGAAACTCCAGCCACAAGTGTTTGTCGGACTTCCTTGGAGCACCTTGGTTGAGTAGTGACTTAATCCCGCTAAGGTACATCTTATATAAAGTTGTTTTCACTTCTTGATTAATGATTATAGCAAGATCCATTTCTCTTTAGATTTTCTTGATTCCGCTGTGCACATGTGATGTGCATCTCGCTTAGAAACCCAACACTAATATCGATTATTCATGTTAGTCTCACAATTATCTATCAACAATCACACAAAAAATGCTCCTAATCAAGGTTCATCTCATCATTTGACTGCAATAAACTGTTATCCAAAAATGAATGTGCCTCCGGTAACTCTATCTTCCCAGACTACTTGCAGTCATTGTCACACTAAGCTTTTTTACAATGAAACGACTACACTATATTGCAAAGGAGTCTTAGTCGATGTACTAGATATTTCAGTATCACTAGAGCTTATGGAACTCTTTATGACACAAACTGTAGATGAACGTAACTTCAGACAAAATATATGTTCATACAACCATGTTTTCTCCTTCACCTCAATGAGAGTGACATTTGATGAGAGCATGCTGACATTCAATTAGGGTATCTATACTTTTAGAGAACGCAATGCAACATACCATAAAATTGGATCTCTGCGACCAGAATATGGTACTAGACCACGTTTTCTGCAAATATTTATTTATGATACCGAACACGAATGAAGAATAGGTTTAACGAGAGTCCGGGCCTCACTCTAGAAACGATTAAAAAGATCTCCAAAATATTAGATGTATTAAATCCTTTCATCCAAACCTTACGCCAGTTAGCAAGACATTCAGATCTCTACCGATGCAGACTTCTAATTAAAGAAAGACCTTCAGTAGAGCGTTAGTACTCCCTTCCAACGACATCACAGGTTGCGGCCATATTAGTTGACGTAGATGATTTCATGGAAGCAATGATAGAGACATAATTGTTGAAACATATTCCAGAGAACTACTACCTGTAAAGAAATATTCTGGCTACTACGACCCTCTAAAGTATCCTTTGATATTTTCACACAGGTCATACGGCTGGCGTGACAACTAACTTTTATATCATGCAAACAGAACAAGCTGTTGCAACTATTACTCCTACCAACTACAGTACATTAAAAATTGCACTTAGTTATGCATAACACAACATTACTAATGAATATTTACTAATTTATATTATCTACACGTAGATTCGTGCAAACAAAATTTTTATACTTCACTATGCAGGCTATCTACTACAACAATACATCGTTGATATGAACATAAAAATTGAAACACAAAAAGTACGATGGATTAGATCGCACCAAAGCGATGTAAGAGTCGAACTATATCAAAGATTACAGGATTGAAGCGAGGAAAATGATGCATGTATGTACATTCCCCACCGAATTTTAAACATTTTTAACTTCAATGAATCTACCTTCTTTTTTTACTGTTAACATTACATCACTACAAGTAATGTCAGCCGCAGGGCAATTTTGCCATCTTTTTTTATTGGAAGCCCAAAAGATATGTTCCAGTGATACCAAGACGCTATGACAGTTGTGCGGAATTTTGGTAGGCCAGATATTTTATTAACAATGATTTGCAATCCTTCGTGGCCAGAGATAACCAATGAGCTTCATCCTAGACAAATGTCGTAAGATCGACCCGATTTAATCTTACGAATATTTCATGCAAAATTGCAATGTCAAAAAGACGACATCTTCCATAAGGGCGTCCTTGGTAGAGTTATTGCACACGTCCACATGATAAAATTCCAAAAGAGAGGCCTTCCCCACGCACATATGTTATTTATTTTCAGTCAACGCGATAAACTAACTACTCCCGAGGATTATGATTATGTTATAAGAGCCAAAATACCAATACAGGAAGAAGAACCAGAGTTATATAATGCAGTGATTATACATATGATTCACGGACCATATAGACACTTATGACAAAATATGCAGTGCATGAAAAATAATGTATGCAAAAATAGGTTTCCAAAACCATTCACGGAAGCCACTACACACGGTTTGGATTCATACCCACTTTATCGTCATCGTAATGACAACAGAGCAATTCCTTTTGGAAGATATGGAGACTTTATGGCTGACCATGGATGGGCAGTTTCGTACAATCCCTGGCTTCTACTTAAATACAATGTCATATTAATGTGGAAATATGTAGCAATATTAAGAGTATCAAATATTTGTACAAGTATGTGTATAAGGGCCCCGACTGGGTTGCATTTGAGGTGAGTCTGGGACAAAACTATGATGAAGTTAGTATATACGTTGACGGACATTGGATTTGTGCGCCCGAGGCAACATGGAAGCTTTTTAAGTTTCATATGTATCAAACGTTTCCTTATGTAGTTTGGTTACAAATACATCTACCAGATCAACATCAAGTTCAATTTTGAAACAACCAATCAATCTCTGATGCACTGGTTAACGAACGGAATTCATGAACAATGCTAACAGAGTTCTTCAAAACATATAACAATGTTCTAAAAAGTGTTTGTTACTTATATGTTCACTTTGCAAAACACTGTAAGTGGCTAACACCCTCAAAAAATGAATAAGAAGAGTTCAAAATCGAACGGTAGTAGGATGTATATACGTTGTATCGCCAACTGAGGGTGAGCGCTTCTATTTATTTCTTCTGCTTAATCATATTCAAGGGCCAACATCGTTTAATTACCTATATATCTTTCATGGTATTTGTTACACCACATTTAAGGAAGCCGCTGAGAAACAAGATCTACTTGAAGAAGACAATAACATTAGAGAATGTCTAGCAGAAGCCAGAAATTTTAAATTGCCAACGGCACTACGAAGATTATTTACAACAATATTGTTGTATTGTTAACCAACTAGAGTTACACACCATGAAACGATGATCAAAGATTATGGTTGCACAAGCACTACAAAAAGTAATTTATACAGATTACTTTGTGAGTTAAACAATATCATCGAGCAATATAACTAAAGCACGAAAGATTTTGGTTTGCCAAGGTTAAGCAAGGGCATACAATACTCAGTAGACTTTTTGAGTTTGATTGCCAATGAATTATCAATTCCAATATTGGTTGTGGATCTAAATTCAACATCGCTACTTAATCATGGACAAAAAACAACGTATAACACTATATGCACTTGCATAAGAGAAGGAAATGGAGGTATTTTCTTCGTTGACGACCCTATTGGAACTGGTAAAATTTTCCTTTATCGATCTATACTAACAACTTTTCGCAATAAAGGATGTATTGTGATTGCAACTGCAACTTCGGGAATAACATCAAGTTTACTCCCAGATGGGTGCACAACTCACTCCAAGTTCAAAATACCAATTAAACTCAAGAATGTAGTAAACTGCGGCTTTAGTAAACAATCTGATTTACAAAAATTGGTTGAACTTTCATCCGTAATTATTTGGGATGAGACACTCATGACCCACAGGAAAACATTCAAAATTCTAAATCGTACATTGCAAAATGCACTAAAAATAGACAAGCCATTTGGTGGGAAGGTCCTTATCTTCGGAGGAGATTTTAGACATGTGATGTTTGTTGTTGTGAATGACACAAGATTGGAAATAATTCACTCAAGCATTGTTGAGTCTTACTTATGACTAGGTGCCAAGTTTCTTAAATTAAAAAAAATATGAGGGCATGCAATGACACAGAATTTGTGGAATTATTGCTAAGGGTATGAGATGGCGTAGAGCCAATAATAAAAAAATGACATGATTCTCCTTCTTGACTCAATTATTATGCCTTGGGAAGGATAATAATCAATAAATGATTTAATAAATTTTGTTTTTCCAAATATTCAAACTTATGATGTCAACAGTACCAATGTTGAGTATATGAAGAAAAGAGCTCTAATAACTCTATTAAATGAAGACGTTAACAAGTTGAACGAAAAATGCATGAACATGTTTCCGGGGGATAACACAACTTACTACTCTTTTGACTCAGTTTCAGAAGATAACCATAACTTATATCTCCACAAAATTTTAAAACTATTAATCCAGAAAATCTACCAACACATAAACTAACACTGAAGTGTGGCTGCCCAATTATGCTTCTCTGAAATATAGATCAAAAAATTAGTATGCAACAATAAAAGACTAATATGTCACTGATTTGGAAGAAATGTCGTTGAAGCAACTATATTGGTAGACCATTTCAAGTGTCTCAAAGTTTTTATTCCACTCATACTACTAAAAAGCGCAGAAGATTACAAGATGTCATTCGAACTAATGAGAAAATAATTTCCTGTCAGATTGAGTTTCACATTAACAATTAACAAGTCCCAGGATTAGACAATTGGAAATATAAGAATCTATCTTCCAAATCAAGTCTTCAGTCATGACCAATTATATGCTATCAAGAGAGGTTTCATCATAGTCCACAAGTTTTTTAGTAAAAAACTATGCGATCGAAGATCATGAGGGTGCGTAAATGAAGAACGTAGTTTTCAAAGAGATTTTTGATCGAGTCGACTTGACGACGACAAGAAGTACAGTATGACATCAAATACAACCAAACAACAATTTAGTTCAAAACATTACACCCACATATATCAATTTAGTTCATTCTATATTTTGTATGTATATGCATAAAATTATTTGTTTCTCAGGCAACATAAAGACAAAGAAGGACAGGAGCATGCAAAGACAAAGAAATGAATGTTGAAGTAGACTGAGGGCAAAGTCAAAGTTGGAATGAACATGAGTCGATTTCTTATAAAAGTTTCTTTAACTAACTATTTTTATTCATGCTCATTTGTTGTCGTTCAGTAAAGTGACTTTTTAAACATTTAAAAATTTATCATGCTTCTAATTATAAGATTTACTAACTTATATTTCTATTTATGTTTTACTTTCCTTTTTGATTTTTTTGAATCTATGAAAACATTCATTAATGAAGTTATCTCTCTCCATGACAAATGTCTCTCCCACAATAAACACCGCCCCCATAACAAATGTCGCTCACATGACAAATGTCACCCACATGAAAAATGTTTCCCCGCGACAAATATCACCCTCCTGATAAATGTCAACCCCAAAACAAATCTCTTCCCCCACGACAAATGTCTCCTGTACAACCCCGTATCCGGCGAGTGGGTCGACAGAATCCAGACCGACCGGTTTAGACCGCCCCGCAGCCCGAGCTGGGTTCATGCCGAGTCTGAGCTCGGCAATCGTCGTGCCGAGCTCGACAATCGTCGGGCCTAGCTTGAAGTTCCTAGAGCTGAGCCCGACGACCGGCTCGGCGGGTCGGGAGGAGTAGGGCGCGAACTCGTACTCTCCCCAGGCCAAGGGTCAGGCGAGTGTGAGTCCATCCCCCCTCCTTTTTTTGGCGAGTGGATATTTCAGGAGGTGGCATCAGGCGAGCTCGCCCAGTGTTCAGAGGTGTGTTTTACCATTTTGCCCCCATTGGTCTTCCCCTAGCTCCTCGGAATAGCGGAGTTACGATGTTGGCAGACCGACTTGGGCTGCATATATCCTTTCAGAACAGCGGAGATTGGCTATTTGCAAGCCATTTTCAGTTTCCTATAAATAGGACTCAAGGGGTACCTCAGAAGGGCATGCTTACTAGTTCTCGGGTCTTCTAGCACTTTATGAGGTACCTTAGCTTCAGCACCTGGATAAGGAGGGGAAGCGCTCTAAGATCTTTAGGGTGTGTGGAGAGACCTCCGTGCTGGAGCCTTGGATCCGTCCCTAGTTCTTTTTCTTAGTGTCTTGGGATTGCGGGAGAGAAGTATTTGTGTGGTCACCCCTTACCCGAGGGTGAACTACACAGAGACCGGTTCACCGGTTTCAACATCGCCCTCATGAAAAATGTCTTTCCCCACGAAAAATGTCTTCCCCCATGAAAAATGTTGTCCCCTACGACAGATGTCACCCCCACAATAGATGTCACACCCATGACAGATGTTGGCCCCACGACAGATGTCGCCCCCATGACAGATGTCGCCCCCCACAATAGTTGTCGCCCCACGCGATAGATGTAGCCCCCACTATAGATGTCACACTAACAACAATTATCACAACCACGATAATTGTTGCCACCATAACAAATGTCGCCCCTACGACAAATGTCGTCCCTACGACAAATGTCTTCCCCAATGACAAATGTCTTCACCTACGACAAATGTCTTCCCCTACGACAAATGTCGTCTCCATGACAAATGTCGCCTCCATGACAAATGTCGCGCCCAAGACAAATGTCTCACTCATGACAGATGTTGCCCCCACAACAGATGTCGCCCCCACGACAAATGTCGCCCCAATGACAGATGTTGCCCCCTACGACGGATGTTGCCCCCACAACAGATATTGCATCCACAACAATTATCGCACCCATGAAAATTTTCTCCCCCATAAAAAATATCTCCCCCACGAGAAATGTCACCCCCATGAAAAAAGTTGTATATATATATGTTTTATTTTTAACCCTAATAATTATGTAGCCATTTTCCCTCTTGAAAAGATTCATAGACCGCCACAATTATTCCTGTGAAGAAATCTAGAGAGAGAAACTTCTCTCTTTGATTCACCATCACGTGATGACCATTTTCAGAGATCATTGATTCCATGGTGTAGGCCTCGTCAAGAACTTCATCGTGGTGTGTTTCTCGAAGTGGCGTTTTGCTCACACGAGGGCGTAGAAGGCGAGGAAGATCCAGGAGGTTTATTTGCTTTGTTATTTTTCAGACTCTCTATTTTATTTCTTGTGCATTTTAGACAAAATCATACAACCATGTATGTCTCAGTGAATATCTGGTTTTTGACTTGTGTGGTGTTACAAACTTTCTTTCTTAATTTCAAGTATTTCCTGCATTGTTTTCTAGTGATTTATTTTGGTGGTTGTGCACATTTTGGGTATTGGATTTTTTTCACATGGTATTAGAGCCACGTCGGTTTAAGCGGTAATTGCTGAGTTTTTTGGTGGAGAAGATTGGTATATCAGAATGGATAGTGCAGGAAAATATGCGAAAGGTCTTGGTATTGAGTTATTGACACACACAAATTACAAGAAATAGAAATCATGCATAGAGATTTATCTGTTGGGAGAATATTTGTGGGAGGTTGTTGGTAGTGATGAATAGGAGGAAGTTCTTCCAACTGGGGATAACATTTTAGCGGTAAGAGCATGAAAGAAGACAAATGTGAAGACTGAGTTCACGCTCAAACGGGCAATATCTCCAGACTTGTTTGATCATATCATCAGATGCAAATCTGCTTCGGTGATTTGGACGTCATTGGATGGATTGTTCAACAAGAAGAATGTCATAAGGTTATAATTCTTGAAAAATGAGTTGGCGAAGGCAAATTAAGGAGAGAGGTCAATTCCAGGCTTTTCTTGAAGATGAAGAACTTGTGCACGAAGATATCAACATTGGATCTGGATGAGCTGATCTCAAAGGCTAAGATGAAGCGTCATATTATTCGCGGCTTGCGGAAGGAGTATCGTTTATTACTTCAGTGCAAGGGTGGACTATTCAACCATCCTTACTGGAGTTGGAGAATCTATTGACTTCATTGGAAAGTTTGCCAAAACAGCTGTCAGACTGCTCTATTTCAGGGGGAGAAAGTGAGGTCTTATTCTCTGGTGTTGAAACTTATGGAGACCGGGCGGTCTGGAGAACTAGTCTCGGTGGTCTAATGGTTTGGCAGTATGGCGCTTTGTCTTAGCGGACAAAGGTTGCGGTCCTTCTGGTGGTTTGTCTTGGAGGACTGGCGGTTTAGCAAGTCCGAGAGGTTTGACAAATCTGCAATACAGTCTTGGCGGTTTGGTAAACCGCTTAGTCAACCAGCGTCATGTTGTGCTGTCCAGAAGGTTTTGCCTACTCGAGTTGCATTCTGAAGGGCAGCCCGTAACTGCGGTCTGGTGGCAACCCGCAGCTGCAGTCTGGTGGCAACCAACAACTGCGTTCTTATGGCAACCCACATCAGCGGTCTGGTGGCAACCCGCAACTGTGGTCTGGTGGCAACCCATAGCTGCGGTCTGGTGGCAACCTGCAGCTACGGTCTGGCAGCTATCCTCCCTTGTGGTTCGGTGGCATCCCAGGACTGACTGCATAGTTAGTCTTCATTGTATAGCCTTGCAGTTTGATGCCGACAAACCACATAGCCCGCGCAGATTGTAATTAGTCTCACATTGCTTGTTGTAATTTCTTCTCTCCCCCATCTTCTATAAATAGGGGGCATACCTTTGTATTATTTATCTTTTTGGAGCAATACAATTAGCCTTTTATTTAGCTCTTTCTACATGGTATCAGACTTAACCGATCATTTGCTCCAGATTGATTTTTAGGCAGTCCGAGTGGGCTCTTGTTTTCTAACCGCCAGCTCTTCTTTCTACTCTCCGCAGGTTTCTCTCTTAAATCGTGGTCTTCTCCTCTTTTCGAGGTTTGTTGTCTTTTAACCACGATCTTTTCTCCTTTGCTCCGGTTTGCTATTCGGTCTCTTGATTCAAGCTCTCGATCTTTTTCTTCTAATCTCTTGCAATCCCCCCTCACCCTCCTGTTCTAGTTTCTCTTCTTGCGCTTTGTTCTTTGTTTGTGCGGCCTCTATTGTGTTCGCACGATCTCTCTTTCTTTCCGCGACTTCCTTTATTCGCGTGCTCCTTTCTAAGACCAGTTCTTTTCCTGCTTCTCTCTTTAACCATGCAGTTAGGTTTTTTTTTCTGCCGACTTTCTTTCCCTTGCCGCGGGAACCTACTCTCTTTGCTGTTCGAGCTTCCTATACCCTGATCCCTTGTTGGCTCTTTTTGCTGTCTTCTCTCTAACCGGGCGGCTAAAGGTTTTTTGTCCGTTTCTCTCTCTTTTTATGGAGGGTTCTTCTTTTTCTTTCTCCAAGAGGTCTACCTTTCTTATCTACTCTTAAGGGAGTGCTCATTTGGACACAGAGGATAAGTGACTTATTGACTCTGGAAGCACTTGTCACATGACCGACAATTCTTGATTGTTCTCCTAGTTGAACAAGCAAAATCGGATATCTCTAGTCATTATTGTGGATGATACTTCGTCCCCTGTGTGTGATAGTGGTAATGTACAACTCACTCCATCTCTACGGCTAGAGGAGTGGGGGAATATTTAATAATTAAATATGAGTATACCTATATGAAATATATTATTTAATATTCATTAGAAACTATTCCAAATATGGTCTGCACCTAGTAATTTAGGTGATTACGGAGTGCTTATAGCCGCATAACTACCGTAAACACCGATTGGAGCCTATAAAAAGTCCCCCTGACCTTTCTCATTTCTAACTTTCTCTCTCAGCTTTCTTCTTTCTCAGGCCAGAGCTCTACCAAAATCCTCCTAAGAGCCACCTCCTCCCATCGCGCCACCTGAAAATTCATCAAAATCCACAACATCCAAAGGAGGAAGATGCTATGCCAGTCACTCCAAGAAGTCACATACGTGCGCAACATTCAACGAGTTCCCTCCAACACATATCTATACGCCCCACAACAGTATTTAGCATCAGAGTGTCAAGCAAGAGGGTCTGTCGTCGCTAGAAAATCATAGAAACTGAGCTTTGGGTGAGATGGTCTGTCGCCCAGTAAGCGCACCTGTAATATTTCTCATCTCTGTGTTGTAAGGAGGAGCGGCCCGTCATCCTTAATTCTACTGATAATTTGTAAACCGCTATTGATAGTGAAGTTTGACCGGCACCAAATCGGTCACGTGATTTTTTACCCAGTTGAGGGGTTTTTCTACGTTAAAATCGTCATGTGATACTTACTCTGCAACTATGTGCGAACTCGACCACTCCACGGGCTAAGGTGGACTAGTTTAGTCTGGTCTACCAAGAGGGTTGAGTTGGTCGCAATAGTTTGGCACCATTTGTAGGAAATAGTTCCCCCAAAGCTTGAAGGAGTTTCATGAAGACTCTGAAGACAATATCCACCACTCAGCGATAGTCGTGACTGATAGTAATGGCAAGAAGGAGTACTCACACTACCCATGGATCATCCTGACAGGGACTTGGTAATGTCAGGTCCTCTCATTCACTAATTAATGCGCTATGGAAGGAAGAGACCATCGTTGTTGTAATGACCTTCCCAACATACAGCTCAAAAGGACGGCCGTCGGCACCCCCAACACCACACTCGAAAGGGTTCAGTCTCAACCGGTCTGCAGACCATGCACCCCAACCCTTCTCTGATTCACCAGCAGGTTGTTGGAAACCGCAGCCTCCCTTTGATGAGGAAAAGACAAGTTAAGCGCCCATACAAGGACTTCTCAGGAGGTCACCCATATCAGGACGACTCCAGCCCGAACACGCTTAATAATGAAGTACTTTCATATCTCATCACCAATTGAGCTGCACAATTAGTGATGAGATGTGAAAGTACTTCATAGTTAAGCGTGCTCTGGCTCGAGTAATCCTGGGATGGGTGACCTCCTGGGAAGTCCTCGTAAGGGCGCTTTGTAACGCCCCGAAACTCAATAGGGTGATGGGTGGTGTTTTGAGCCAAATATGTGTTTTGGCAGGGGTGACACGGCATCGGACACGGGCGTGTCCCAGGGCATGTCGTGCTCTGGTTCAGTGTTGGCCGCGCGGTCATCAATTTTGGGGTCAACGATCGTCGAGAGGCTGAACACGGCCTGGGATACGGGCGTGTCCCAGGGCGTGTCAGTCACTCGTCGAGTGTGGTGCACACAGGCCATGATACGGGCACAGACACGGGCGTATCACTTGTGACAAGGGCGTGTCTGGTGCCGTGTCACAGGCCGTATCCTTCTCGGGTTAAGATTGTTGGTCGTTGCACACGGGGGTGACACGGGTCATGACACGACTGTGTCGCATGCGACACGGGCGTGTCGGAGGCCGTGTCGAATTTCGTGTGCTGGTTATCGAGTCGGTCGAGACAGCGAATGGGTGATAGGGCCATGCACACGGCCGTGTTGCAACCTGTGTTCGGCCCAGATTTTGTAATTTCAGGCCTAATCGTTGTCGTTCGTTTCCTTGGCTTGGGATCCGACGGCTGGGGGTGGATGCTGGCGGTTTAAACCCGGAAATAGGGTTTGCCATCCCTCATTTCATCCCCTTGGTTCTCTTTCTAAAGTCTAGACAGAGGGGAGAGCAAGGTGGAGGAGGAGACCAAGATCCGGCCACCGGTGGAGCATCGGAGCTCCGAATCGCGATCCGAATCCAGATCCGCGAAGGAGACGCCGTTGCGGTGCTTTCCAACCGCGTAGATTTTTCATGGCACCGCGGAAGAATGCAAGGGTATTGATTTCTCATCCTAGGGCATGTGAAGCCCTCTTTTGCTTTGCATAGGAAGCCCTCTCTCGCGAGTGAGCGAAGAGTTGGAGCGTTCCTTAGGGTAGATATGTGAAGTCCCCCTTGTATAGAGTCCGTATGCGAAAACGGGCATAAGCATTGTGTGTGAAGCCTATCCGGACAAATAGAGCCGGATCGGTGATGTTGCATTGCATACAAGCCGAGGAAGACTCCGGATGTTTGGGCATTTTTCGAGATTTCTACATGGTAGATTGCAGCAGGGAGCCTTGGAGATTAACTCCAAGGTGCACCCGGAAAACTGGGCAAAAGCGAGTTTTGCCAACACGATGGTCGGGGAGCCAACATGAACATAACCGAGTTATGTGATTGTTGCGGCAGAAATGGGACTCGTTGAGTCTTGACTTGCGCATCTGGCTTAAATTGTCGTTGAGGAATGAGCACGGGTCAGGCGGAATCGTACCCGATCTATGTCGTTCGGTGGTACCGTTGACATGGATGAGAGTCTTCGGCGGTCTATGGCTTAAATTGTCGTGACCAAGACCATGAAGACAAAATGCTCATATGATTGGCCGTCCAAGGGGCGGTGGTGGAACGAGAACGTCTATGGCTTGAATTGACGTGACGTTGGCCGGTTCGCCGTGAATGTGCCCTGTGTGCACGAGGTGTGTGGCTGTGCGAGCCTACGCCTGTGATGAAGTGTGTTTGCACTATTTTATTGCCTATACTAATAAAGTGCAGGGAAAGAGCATCGCCGCCCCGATTTTGGGGGCGGGATCGTTATAATTGGTCAGCATAGCTGACCGTTGCTTTTGTTTACCACCGGGCGGTGGATTGTGACTTGCAGGTGCTGCGGAGCCGAGCGGGAAATAGCGGGCTAAAGCCCAAGTTGCTGAGCCGGCCCTCGAAGGTCTAATTTTTAGTGTTTCATTGTAATCATGTGTGGCCGGCCTGCGAGCCAAAGTATGAAAACACTTTTATGTCAAGCAAACTGTGTAAGGCCTTAAGGCAATTTCTATTTCTGTGTATTGAAACATTCCTACGGGTGTTATTGTAGTGGACATTCATGCTCTTTGGTCGGGTTCTTTCGTCTTGCAACTTAATTTTAATGCTTCCGCTAGGTGCTTGTGTAGGACGTGTAATTGGTTGAATGGTTTCAACGCGTAACCAACCGGTCCGTCCGTAGTATATGGCGTCGGGCCCCTGATGTAGGGATTATCCTTGAGAATCGTCACGGAGGTCACGACGACGCTTATGACACGATCTACGCCCTCTAACCCGCACACTAACGTAAACGCAGCCACAACAATTATTTTATTTATCGCACGCGCTAACAATTCGGATCGCCGTTCCGCAATTAGATCGAGTGCCGGCTATAGGCCGAACTCTTTCTGGCTAAAAGGGATAATATTGATCCCGGACGAGCTTTTGGGTTGTACCAAAATAGATCCACCAAGAACAAACGATTCGAAAGGTGGTAGGATCTATCCCAACAAAAAGAAAGCGAGGAGTGCCAAATCCTTTTACGAATCCCTCGGAAAACCAAACGAAAAATACTAATCGGTTATTTGTTAACCTCGAAGAATAATAATTCAGAAAATAACGCCAAATACGTCCACCACGAGAACTACCTAGGAAAAGAAATCTCTTGTGTAGTGATATCGTTACCCCTCTCAGATTCGTAGATCCGTGATGCGCGGATCCACCAAGAATGATCGTTTCTCCGTTGAAGGCCACGGAAGAGCGCTATGGATGACGATCTTGTTGTCTCGTTCACGTCACGCCGATGAGGACTCCCTGGACTTCCTCCTTCCTTGCAAGACTTTAGAGGAGATGGTGGCGGTTTTGAGGAGGAGAGGCAAGGGGAGATGGTGGCCAATCCCTTGAGAGGAAGTGCCTTGGAGGACAAGCGGTTTTGGAAGAGGAGGATAGGGGAGTAGAGGAGGCCGAACCTTGCCTTAGTGGCCGCCGGTTTTGGGAAGGGAAGGAGAGAGGGGGCGGCGGTGGCTAGGGAGAGAGCAAAAGAGAGATTAGGGTTAGACAATTGTAATTTCAATTCAATTCAATAATAATCTTCCCAAATGAAAAGTCTTGGCCTTTATATAGGCTTACATCACAAATAACAAAAACAAGTGGCTAAAGACACACCACATAAATGAAATGCCGGAAATAAAATAATGTTTTAAATAGCCTCTCATGAGATGGCTATTAGCACACCAAAATTAGAAATAATCAAATACGAGTCTTGTTGCGCGGGCGAAGCTTGTAGCCATGACCGCTACGGCGTCGCACGTCCTTTGCCGGTACATCCTCGGTCCCAAGTGCTCCATCCTCTGCCGGTACCTCTTCAACATCCTCTGTCCCAGGTGCTCCATCCTGATGGCCTTCGCCATCAATCCTCCTCCGCTCAAAAGGACTCATCACCGATGAGTGGGCCGAGAGATAACGGCGTAGGAGGCCCGCGTCAAGAAGATCCAACTGTGCAGTAGATAGCCAAGAGTCGTCTGAAGCCGGACGACCACGCCAACGAACCAAGAACCTATGATTGTCGCCGTCTGTAGTGGGAAATACATCATCCTGCAAAATCTTGTCAGGCAAAAAATCTGTCCGGGGGAACCTCGGAAAAGCGTTAGGTGAATTAGAAAAACAATTTTCATCATCAATAGACTGCATACCTCCCATAGACTTCTCAGGAGAAAGCGATCCAGAATTTATCTCACCCCCCACCCCATTAGATTGTATAGTGGAAGTATTAAACGGAGAGATAGACAATTCAGGTGGTGGAGCATCAAAAAGCGTTAAATCGGAAATATTAAACACAGGGGAGATTCCCCAATCAGAAGGTAACTCTAACAAATAAGCATTTTCGCCTAATTTCTTCAAAATTCTAAAAGGACCGGCTTTCTTGTTCGCTAATTTCTTTATGGTGCCCGAAGGCATCCGTTCAGGGATTAGACGAACCATCACCAAATCGCCTATGTTCAAAGAGACTACTCGCCGATGTACGTTAGCGTTCGATTGATATATAGAATATTGCTTAGCCAACGTCTTGCCAATGTGCTCGTGGAGAGTGTGAATGTGTGAAGCGAAATCTAGTGCGAATTGACTTGACTGAAAAGAAGGTGGTAACGGAATCAAGTCAAGTGGCACTGGCGCTTTATAACCATGCACTATCTCATTCGGGGACAACTCAGTGGACCGATTCTTAGAATTATTGTACGCTAGCTGGGCATGCGGGAGGATGAGATCCCATGTACCTTTATGTTCGCCCACTAAACAACGAAGTAACCCTCCCAAGCTACGGTTGACGACTTCCGTTTGCCCATCCGTTTGGGGATGATAGGCCGACGAAAATAACAGTTTAGTGCCCATTAGTTTCCAGAGTGTCTTCCAAAAATAACTTGTAAACTTTACATCTCGATCACTCACTATCGTCTTGGGTACACCTCGATGTGCTACAACCTCTTTGAAAAACAATTTTGCTACATTTGAAGCATCGTAGGTGTTGTTGCTTGCGATAAAATATGCCATTTTTGAGAATCGGTCTACCACCACTAGTATGGAATCGTGACGCCTAAAAGTCATAGGTAAACCCAATATAAAATCCATGCTAACATCTTGCCATGGTACCGACGGAATCGGAAGGGGTGTGTAAAGACCCGCATTGGTCTTGTTTCCCTTAGCTAGTTGACAAACACGACAACTTCTGACAACTTTATTGACCATGGGTTTGAGGCCCGGCCAAAAGAATTTATCTTCCACAAGTGTTATCGTTTTGTCTCGCCCAAAATGTCCGCCTAATCCCCCGCTATGTAACTCCCATATAATAAAATGTCGTAAAGACGATCGGGGAATGCATAATTGCACATGTTTAAATAGATATCCATCACGAATATAGAATGCCGAGATAGTGGCAGGAGAGTTGTCCTTAGCGGCAAAATAAATGTCCTTAAAGTCTGGGCAATGGATATATTCGTCCTTGATCCTATCGAATCCTATGACTGACACTTCCATGGTATTTAATAACAGAGTGACTCTACTTAGCGCGTCCGCTACACGATTTAGCGTACCCTTCAGATGCTTGATTATGAAGGTGTACTCCTGTAGATAAGATATCCATTTTGCGTGTCGTGGACTAATCTTATTTTGAGAATTCACAAATTTGAGGGCCTCGTGGTCCGATAATATTACAAATTCTTTGGATATAAGGTAATGTCGCCAATGTTGGAGACATCGGATCACCACGTAGAATTCGCGATCATAATTTGAATAATTTAATTTCGGCCCGGCTAGTTTCTCACTAAAGTATCCTAGCGGGTGTCCCTCTTGGCTTAACACTCCTCCAATTCCTACCCCTGATGCGTCGCATGATAATTCAAAAACTTTACCAAAATCCGGTAATCGGAGTAAAGGAGCTTCAGACATTCGTTCCTTAATCGTTTGGAAGGCACTAGTGGCCGATTTCGTCCATGTAAATTCTCCTTTTTTCATACATTCAGTTATGGGTGCCATAATACTACTAAAATTCCGAATAAATCTTCGGTAAAACGTGGCCAACCCGTGGAAACTTCTAACGTCCCTAATATTCTTTGGTTCCGGCCATTCCTTAATCGCTTGGACCTTCTTAGGATCCACATGAATGCCATCTGAACTCACGATATATCCTAAGAACTCAACAGAAGGCACCCCGAATGCGCATTTCTTAAGGTTAATAAATAAGTTCTCTTTGCGCAACGTGGTAAGAATTATTCTTAGATGAGTCTCATGATCCCGCGGCGAAATGCTAAAAACCAAAATGTCGTCAAAATGTCGTGGACCTACTGCTATATGCTATGCGACGGATAGGGGTGTTACAAATTGGTATCAGACTACTGGTTTCGGTCAAACTTAAATGAATTTATGGGCGAATTCACTTTAAGGGGTGGTGAGCACATGTGTGTGCGTCATCGTTATAACATGAAAAGAACCCATGAATGTCCACTTAGGAATGAAAATACACATGTTTGAGGAACCTGCGTGTTTCTATAATTGCTGTTTGCAATAGTTTTTTTGGTCGCTTATCGGTGTTTTGCACGATTATAGGTGACCAGAAGTGGTGCTGGACCGTCAGAACGGCCAGGTTCCGAGGCAAGCAGCGCACCAAGTGAAGCGCCTGCAAAACCTCCGTCTGCCGAGACCATTAGGTTGGTGGCAGAAGCTGTCTTTGCTATGATCAATGCGCAACCTGCAAGGCAGGTGCAACATCCTGCTCCTGCGGTGGAGCAAGTGCCGCTCCAAGAGGCGGAGCCTAGAAGGGTTGAGCAGGTGGCGGTGGAGCCGGAGTTGCCTCGGAGAGCAACTGAGAGACAACTTAAGCATATGATGGGCTTCCATCCACCGGTGTTCTCGGGAACGGGAACCCCGACCCAGGCTGAAGATTGGCTCTCAAGAGTCAATAGGGTGTTGACAGCAATAGAAACGGAAGAGTGGCAAAAGACCATAATAGCGACGTTCCTATTGGATGGGGACGCAAGGTTATGGTGGGAAGGTCTAGAGCTACACCAGTTGAGGGGAAGGCTGTTGGCCGAATTATCTATAGAGGAATTTTCGAGACTGTTCATGGCTCGATACCTCCCCTCAGCGCAGAGGATCGCACTAGAGAACGAGTTCCAAAAGTTGGTGCAAGGAGATAGCACCGTAGACGAGTACCTCCACAAGTTTATTCGATTGGGGAGATATGCTAGCGCTACCTTTGCCGACGAGGAGTGAAAGACGAATCGCTTCTATGAAGGGTTAAGAGATGAGCTGAGGTTGCTACTGTCGGGGCCTATGGCGCAGGGTTTCCTAACCTTGGTCAACTCGTCCCGGTCCTTGGAGAAAGACATGAGTAATGTGCAAGCTAAGAAGTAATCTGGTGGGAAGAAATCGGAGTTCAAGGCGCCGACTATGTCGAAGTCGGGCTATCGAAGATTCTACAAGAAGGCTAGGACGTCAGGTCCAGCTTCTTCTACAGGTGCCTCGGGGGAAACTACCAATCGAACCCCGGGCGCTTGTTTCACGTGTGGAAAGACGGGGCACTTTGCCCGCGATTGCTGGAGCGGACACCCAAAGTCCGAGAGAAAACAAAGAGCTACTTACGAAGAGAAGGGCAAGGCGGTGGAGTCAACCGCATCCCATTATGCTCCGACTCAACCTAGAGTGTACAACTTGGGCCAGCAGGAGGCCATTAAACAAGCTGACGTGGTGAAAGGTACGAGTTAGTTTATAGCAAGTTAACTTTAAATATTATTGTCTATTGCTTGTTAGCCTAATATTGTTTGCATATGCTTTGTTTTGATTAGCGATAGTCCGGAACGGGCACTGCTCGATACGGGAGCTTCACACTCCTTCTTGTCCGAAAATTTTATATCGTGCATCGGAGTCCCTTCTTCGATGGCGAAAGATGAGTTGGATGTGCTGCTACCGAATGGGTGCTCGATGCATGTAGACAGAGTGTGTGTCGTGAAGGTTCACATAGGGAGCAAAGAGTTCTACTTGCTAGCGTCATTGCAGCCGCTAGTAGAGTTCGACATTATCTTTGGGATGGATTGGCTTTCGGAGCAGAAGGCTTGGATTGATTGCGACCGGAAGGAGGTCAAGCTGGGTGTTAGACGGGAGACAACATTCGAGGGACTCAAGGGGTCGAGCAAGACGCTGATGTCTGCTCTTCAGGTGGTAAAGGCAGTTTGTGCTGGTGCAGAGCTGTTCTTCGCAATAGTAGGGGCTGTGGAGCCAAAGTCCACATTGGATAGCATCCCCGTAGTTTGTGAATACCCCGATGTGTTCCCAAATAGTCTTCCCGGGGCCCCACCGCATCGAGAGATTGATTTCACCATCGAGCTCGTGCCGGGTGCCAAACCCGTGTCACGTGCTCCGTATAGGTTGGCACCGAAGGAAATGGCAGAGTTGAAAGTTCAACTAGAGGAGCTAATGGAGCAAGGTTATGTGCGTCCAAGCTCGTCGCCTTGGAGCGTACCGGTCCTCTTCGTTAAGAAGAAGGACGGGAGTATGCGGCTGTGTATCGACTACAGAGAGTTGAACAAGCTGACGGAAAAGAACAAGTACCCGATCCCGAGGATTGATGATCTCTTCGATCAGTTAGTCGGATCGTCGGTATATTCTAAGTTGGACTTGAAGTCGAGGTGCTATCAGTTGAGGATCAGGGAGTGTGATATCCCGACGACGGCGTTCAGCACAAGGTATGGGCATTTCGAGTTCACGGTCATGCCGTTTGGACTGACGAATGCGCCTTCAGTATTTATGGACTTGATGAACTGGACGTTCCGAGATTCCCTGGACCGCTTTGTGATCGTCTTTATTGACGATATATTGGTGTACTCGCAGTGCGAAGAAGATCACTTCAAGCACTTGCATCTGGTGTTGGAGACTTTGAGGAGGAATGAGCTGTATGCGAAATTCTCCAAGTGCGAGTTCTGGCTACCCTCAGTAGCATTCCTTGGTCACATTGTCAGTGGGGAAGGTATAGCGGTGGATCCGGCGAAGATCGTTGCGATACGGGAGTGGCCTGCGTTGTCTTCTGTCGCGGAAGTCCGTAGTTTTCTCGGGCTTGTCGGATACTACAGGCGCTTCGTAGAGAACTTCTCGCGGATAGCGCTACCTCTCATGAAGTTGACAAGGAAAGATCAGAGATTCTTGTGGACGCAGGAGTGCGTGCAAGCTTTTGAGGAGCTGAAGAGACGGTTGACCACGGTGCCAGTGCTTAGTTTGCCGAGTGGGACCGAGGGCTTCGAGGTTTATAGTGACGCCTCGGGTAGTGGTTTGGGTTGTGTGCTGTTGCAGCATGGGAGCGTGATAGCTTATGGATCGCGTCAGCTAAAAGTTCATGAAAGGAACTATCTGGTCCACGACTTGGAGTTGGCGGCCGTGATATTTGCACTTAAGCTATGGAGGCACTACCTATACGGCGTAAGGGTCGATATATATACCGATCACAAGAGCCTGAAGTACCTGTTGGATCAGAAGGATCTTAACATGAGGCAGAGGAGGTGGATGGAGTTCCTGGGGGACTACACCTTCAAGATTCATTATGTACCCGGGAAGGGCAATGCGGTTGTTGATGCGTTGAGTCGCAGGTCTCCCGCCCAAGCCAACTGGTTGTCGGTGCATGATGAGCGACTAATACGGGAGTTGGAGAAGCTTGAGATCTGTTGCGTTGACAAGCAGACGAGCGCCAAAGCAATGTTTAACTGGACAGAGGTTCAGTATGACCTGGCTGACCAGGTTCGGCAGGCATTGGAGTCAGATGACTCCATGAAGGAGCTTATGGAGGCAGCATTGGATGGGTCAAATTCCCAGTTCTCGGTGGAAGATGGGTTGTTAAGGAAGGACCATCGGTTGTGCGTCCCAAGCGGGGGTAACCTAGGGGCGGAGTTGATGTACGAGGCTCATCATACCAAGTACTCAATCCACCCAGGGAGCACAAAGATGTACTGTGACCTCAAGAAGCTGTTTTGGTGGCCGGGGCTTAAGAAAGACGTAGCGTTGTTTGTGGCTAAATGTCAAACGTGCGCCTTGGTGAAGGCGGAGTGCCAAAAGCCGGGAGGATTTTTGAAGTCCTTGCCTATACCAGAGTGGAATTTCGATGACATATCTATGGACTTTGTGCATGGGTTGCCAAGGTCGAAGAAGGGGAACGATGCCATCTGGGTGATCGTAGATCGGTTAACTAAGGTGTCGCATTTCATTCCGCATAGGAAGGACGACTCGGTGGAGAAGTTGGTGAAGCTTTATGTGGACAATATAGTTAGACTGCATGGTGTGCCTCGCAGCATTATGAGTGATCGCGATGGGCGTTTCACGTCAAATGATTGGAGGTTAGTGCAGCAGATGCTGGGGACAAAGTTGAAGTTCAGCACAGCCTTCCATCCGCAGACAGATGGACAGACCGAGAGAGTCAATAGAACGATGGAGGACATGCTACGCATGTGTGTTCTAGACTTTGGGAAGCATTGGGAGGACCACCTGTATTTGGTGGAGTTCGCGTACAACAACAGCTACCAGGCGAGTATCCAAATGGCGCCCTTTGAGGCCCTATATGGTAGAAAATGTCGCACGCCGTTGTCTTGGTTAGAAATGGGTGAGGCAAGGTTGTACAAGAAGCAGGAGGTGGAGAGTGCTACCTCGTTGGTGCGGATCATTCGGGAGTGCTTGTTGATCGCTCAGGACAGGCAGGCGAAGTATTACAATGCCAAGCACCGGAACGTGGAGTTCGCGGTAGGCGATTGGGTATACTTGAAAGTGAAGCCGTTCAAGGGGGTTTCGCGGGTGATACGCTTGAAGAAGCTGAGCCCAAGATACCTTGGACCTTTTGAGGTTCTGGAGCGAGTCGGCGAAGCGGCATACCGTTTGAGGCTATCAGAGGAGTTAAGTGGGCTACACGATGTGTTCCACATCTATGTATTGCGAAAGGCGGTGCAAGAGCCTTCGCAGGTGATCGCAGTTGATCAAGTCCCGGTGGATGAAGGGTTGAAGACTAGGGTCAATCCCATTCGTATCGAAGACTCTGAGGTTAAGAGGCTCCATAGCAAGGAGATCCGGATGGTCAAGGTCCGGTGGGACAATTGCTGTGGGAGGAACTCTCTTGGGAACAGGAGCAAACTATGTTGGAGGAGTACCCGAAGTTATTCCACTCAGGTACCGCTTAAAGTTTTCCGTTTTCTTTTTTTTAGTAATTTCGTGGGCGAAATTCTTTTAAGAGGGAGAGAGTTGTAATGCCCCGAAACTCAATAGGGTGACGGGTGGTGTTTTGAGTCAAATATGTGTTTTGGCAGGGGTGACACGGCCTGGGACACGGGCGTGTCCCAGGGCGTATCGTGCTCGGGTTCAGTGTTGGCCGCGCGGTCATCAATTTTGGGGTCGACGATCGTCGAGAGGCTTAACACGGCATGAGACACGGGCGTGTCCCAGGGCATGTTAGTCACTCGTCGAGTGCGGTGCACACGGGCCATGACACGGGCACAGACACGGGCGTGTCACTTGTGACACGGGCGTGTATGGTACCGTGTCACAGGCCGTATCCTTCTCGGGTTAAGATTGTTGGTCATTGCACACGGGGGTGACACGGGTCGTGACATGGCCGTGTCGCATGCGATACGGGCGTGTCGGAGGCCGTGTAGAATACTGTGTGCTGGTTATCGAGTCGGTCGTTACGGCGAATGGGTGACACGGCCATGCACACGGCCGTGTTGCAACCCGTGTTCGGCCCAGATTTTGTAATTTCAGGCCTAATCGTGGCCGTTCGTTTCCTTGGCTTGGGATCCGACGGCTGGGGGTGGATGCTAGCGGTTTAAACCCGGAAATAGGGTTTGCCATCCCTCATTTCATCCCCTTGGTTCTCTTTCTAAAGTATAGAGAGAGGGGAGAGCAAGGTGGAGGAGGAGACCAAGATCCGGCCACCGGTGGAGCATCGGAGCTCCGAATCGCGATCCGAGTCCAGATCCGCGAAGGCGACGCCGTTGCGGTGCTTTCCAACCGCATAGATTTTTCATGGCGCCGCGGAAGAACGCAAAGGTAACGATTTCTCATCCTAGGGCATGTGAAGCCCTCTTTTCCTTTGCATAGGAAGCCCTCTCTCGCGAGTGAGCGAAGAGGTTGAGCGTTCCTTGGGGTAGATATGTGAAGTCCCCCTTGTATAGAGTCCGTATGCGAAAACGGGAATAGGCATTATGTGTGAAGCCTATCCGGACAAGTAGAGCCGGATCAGTGATGTTGCATTGCATACGAACCGGGAAAGACTCCGGATGTTTGAGCGTTTTTCGGGATTTCTACGTGGTAGATTGCAACAGGGAGCCTTGGAGATTAACTCCAAGGTACACCCGAAAAACTGGGCAAAAACGAGTTTTGCCAATACGATGGTCGGGGAGCCAACGTGAACATAACCGGGTTATGTGATTGTTGTGGCGGAAACGGGACTCGGTGAGTCTTGACCTGCGCATATGGCTTAAATTGTCGTTGAGGAATGAGCACGGGTCAGGCGGAATCGTACCCGATCTATGTCGTTCGGTGGGACTGTTGGCATGGATGAGAGTCTTCGGCGGTCTATGGCTTAAATTGTCGTGACCAAGGCCTTGAAGACAAAATTCTCATATGATTGGCCGTCCAAGGGGCGGTGGTGGAACGGGAACGTCTATGGCTTGAATTGACGTGACGTTGGCCGGTTCGCCGTGAATGTGCCATGTGTGCACGAGGTGTGTGGCCGTGCGAGCCTACGCCTGTGATGAAGTGTGTTTACACTATTTTATTGCCTATACTAATAAAGTGCAGGGAAAGAGCATCGCCGCCCCGATTTTGGGGGCGGGATCGTTATAATTGGTCAGCATAGCTGACCGTTTCTTTTGTTTACCACCGAGCGGTGGATTGTGACTTGCAGGTGCTGCGGAGCCGAGCGGGAAATAGCGGGCTAAAGCCCAAGTTGCTGAGTCGGCCCTCGAAGGCCTAATTTTTAGTGTTTCATTGTAATCATGTGTGGCCGGCCTGCGAGCCGAAGTATGAAAACACTTTTATGTCAAGCAAACTGTGTAAGGCCTTAAGGCCATTTCTATTTCTGTGTATTGAAACATTCCTACGGGTGTTATTGTAGTGGACATTCATGCTCTTTGGCCGGATTCTTTCGTCTTGCAACTTAATTTTAATGCTTCCGTTAGGTGCTTGTGTAGGACGTGTAATTGGTTGAATGGTTTCAACGCATAACCAACCGGTCTGTCCGTAGTATATGGCGTCGGGCCCCGGTCGGACCTACTGCTATATGCTATGCGACGGATAGGAGTGTTACACGCTTAACTTGTCTTTCCCTCATCAAAGGGAGGTTGCGGGTTCCAATAACCCGCTGGTGGACCAGAGAAGGGTTGGGGTGCATTATCTGCAGATCGGTTGAGGCTGAACCCTTTTGAGCGTGGTGCTGGGGGTGCCAACGACTGCCCTTTTAAGTTGTATGTTGGGGAGGTCATTACAAAAAGTGCACTTTTATGATACGACCCAACTAGGCACTGACTGATTGCACAGCTATCTCACCAAGGATCTATAACTAGCCCTGGTCGGTCGTATATGGTTAGCGGCCTATATACCCCAAGCCCTCTCCTCAGGCCCATTTGGCTGCTCAAAAGGCTGCCCAGGATCTTTAGTTGCGCGACATCGAGGTGGCGGCTCGATCCCCCAACCTCTTAGGTAAGATACGCTTCCGCGAAATTCTCATCACTAATTGAGCTCGAGCACGCTTAATAGTGTGGCTGGGCATCCAGGCGGGCTGACTTTGCAGACTGGGCGGTCTAACCGAGCAAATTATATTTGGAGCGGGTCGGTTAGATCTTGTTGGCCTTTGCTTTAGTTCTCTATTTCATTGTACTTTTTTTTAAAAAAAGTGCATTTTTTTGTAATGACCACCCCAA
The DNA here is from genome assembly GCA_039513925.1 of Platanthera zijinensis. Classification (NCBI taxonomy): domain Eukaryota; kingdom Viridiplantae; phylum Streptophyta; class Magnoliopsida; order Asparagales; family Orchidaceae; genus Platanthera; species Platanthera zijinensis. Next base: position 221,366,972 of record CM077080.1, on the reverse strand, counting down.
ACACATAGCTCGAAAGGACGACCTCCGACATTCCCAGCACCATGCTCGAAAGGGTTCAACCTCAAATAGTCTGCAGACCATGCACCCTAACCCCTCTCAAGCCTACATACGGGTTGTTGGAAGCCGCATCCTCCCTTTGATGAGGGAAAGTCAAGCCAAGCGGGCAGCATGGCGACTTTCCAAGAGGTCACCCATCCTAAGACTACTCTAGCCCGAGCACACTTAACTATGGAATACTTTCAACTCTCATCACCAATTGAGTTGTAGTTCAATTGGTGATGAGATGCAAAAGTACTTCATAGTTAAGCGTGCTCGAGCTGGAGTAGTCTTAGTATGGGTGACCTCCTGGGAAGTCCTCGTAGGGGCGCTTAACTTGTCTTTCTCTCATCAAAGGGAGGTTACGACTTCCAACAACCCACTGGTGACCGAGGACGGGTTGGGGTGTTTGTTCTACAGACTATTTGAGGTTGCACCCTTTCGAGTGTGGCACTGGGGTGCCGACAGTCATCCTTTAGAGAGCCGTGGGCTAGGGAGGCCATTACAGCTGCGTTAGATAATGTGCTCGTAGGATGAATGGCCCATATGAAAGAACAACAAGTCAAAGTACTTGCGCTTCTCAGAAATTTGGGAACCACCCAAGCTACTCTTGTACCTCCAACACCCCTTAACTAACTGCCTCCGCCTATAGTCCCCATTCTAGAAAATCACCCTAAATAAAACTCTGAAGAATACTCAAAGGTAGCAAGCACTTCACACCCCGCCCGCATTGCTTGGGCCATTAAAACCGATCAACAACAATAGTGCTAACGGGCGGCTGCCCTTGAGAACTCAGTCGGGATGGACATCAGAGAAGAGATAAGAGAGTTAATGGACAAAGAGTACAGTCAGATTAGTCGACGTTCCGCATATCTACATCACCCTATTTGAGCCGGATCCCCGCTGGCCCCCAAATTTTTGATGCATCCTATTTTGATCAGATTTAACTGCTAAACATTGAGTCATATGATGACACTGAATATCCTTTGGAACACATTAACCACTTCACCACAGTTCTTCAAATTTACTATGCCCCGACCAGCTCCTTTGTCAAGTGTTCCCGACCACACTGAAAGGCCATGCAAGGACATGGTTCTATTCCCTTCGGGAAGGAACGATTCAGAACTTTGAAGATTGACTCGACAGTTTTTAGACCAGTTTGTGACTAACCGAAAGATTCTAAAAGACCTTATTTGTCGGGCATTTGTCAAAACAAAAGGGGAAACTCTCAAAGATTTTTTTCTCTAGTTTATATCTGGGGCAAGCAAGACACCGGGGGTAAACCCTGAGCTCTTGCGAGGAGTTTTCTTAGGGGGACTCGCCGTAGTGTATTTTATTCAACATTAATGAGGAAAATGTCCCTAGGTACCTTGATCTGGTACAAAGAATAGAAGCCCAAATTGTGGCAGATGAGGCTATTAAGGCCTGTTGTCGACAATTTAAGGGAGGAGATAAGAGAAAAAGAGAGGAGCCAACCTCACGACGATAGGAATAACATCAGAACAATACGGGGTCCCAGGAATACCGTGGGGACCGCCCTCCCAGAATCTATTCAGAGTATACACCACTTAATAATTCACGTGCAAATGTATTATATGCAATATGGGTTGATCCAACACTACGAAACCCCCAGGAAATCCCAAAAGGAAGTGTGATTGGACGAAATATTGAAAGTTTCCTAAAGGAACCAGGCACACCACTGAAGAATGCATTAAGCTTGAGATCAAATACCTTATTTTCCAGGGAATCCTAGAAAGATTCCATTAGGATCAAACTTGCTACTACCAGGTGCATCCCGGGAGGGAGCAGTCACAACCTCAATAGGAACCACCAGGGGGCAGACAAGTTGCAAGAATAGTTGAGACTATCTCAGGAGTCCAAGACCCGTGCGCGAGGCCTGCCCATGGGTGCGGGCTCGCAGTCCCATGCGCAGGTGTATGCAGGCGTGTGCTCCTACCCGCACACAGGTGCGCGCGGGAGCACGCCCGCCACCACGTATAGGTGTGTGTGCGGTCTGACCTCTACACACCAACTCGTGCACAACCCTATCCACGCTCGTGCATCCCCCCACCTGTGTGAGTCTTCCCTACGCTCATGTGCATAGACGAACCTCACACAGGCGTGCCTTCTTCCGCTCAATCACTCTGCTTCCTTACCGCATACCATGGCGCACGTTTCACCATCATACGCTTTCTTCGGCATCCCTCCGCTCGACGCCACCATGATCACCACAAGAAAAAGTCTCTTAAACAAAATCCTCGTTCTTCCCACGCTCCAGCTCTAAACATCGAGGATTTTGGGGGAACAAATGATGAGGCAAAGTTAAATTTATAGAGAAATTGAGGTGTGAATAGCCGATAACCCATAATCCCCACTAACTTGATGAGGATCATGAAAATAACCACCGCGCGCATGATCGGGACGTGCGATCCACACACGATCCGTGCACGGGATCCCCGACGGTGAGGTCACAACCGCCTCCCACGGCCGTACCTCATGACCACCCACCACAAAGACGGCTGCATGGGTGAGGCATTATGGGGTGGCCACACCTCGCGGCCACTCCCCGAGGTGTGACCACTCCTCGTGGCAGCTTCCTGCGACCGTAAGGGCGCAATCGCTTGGGTAGGCCGCCTCCCGCGACCGCAAGGGACGACCGCACCATGTGACTGCCCCTACAGCTGTCTCCCACGACCTCCCCCCGCGGTTGCGAGGCCGCGACCACCCACCGCGACCTTAAGGGATAGCCACACCCCGCGACCACCCCCCCCCCCCCCCCCCCCTCGTGATTGCGATGTCATGACCGTATGGGGCGGCCGCCCCCCACGACTGCCCTCGTGACCGTCTTCCGCACCCGCAAAGTCGCATCCACAAGTGGTAGCTGTACCCAGCGACCGTTCCCAACAGCCGCAAGGATAGGATGATCCTCACAGCTGTAAGCCAGTGACTGAGCAGGGCGGCCAACGCTAGGGCCGACCGCCCTCCCGACTTATCGCGGTCGGGCATCCCGCTGGCCATGGCTCCTCCTCCTTCATGGGCGGTTGCCTGCCATCAAGGTGGCCCCTAGTCGAAAAGGGGGCCCCTCTCCACCGTCTGATCATCCCGACATGATTTCCACCATTCATTTCATGGGTAATAACCCACATAACCATTAGAGCTGTCACGGTTCCAGTTCCGTTCCGATTTTATTAAAACCTTGAATCAAACCGCTAAGGTTGCAGCTCCTCAAATTCGAATCAAAACCTTATTTGGTTTGACCGGTTCCGGTTCCAACATAATTTTTGAAACTGCCGTGTCAATGGTTCTGGTTACGGTTCAGTAAGAACCAAAACTAAACAGACCATTAACGGTTTGGTTTGGTTCTATGTAGTTTGGTTTGGTTCCAATCGGTACTAACCAGAACCAAAATCATATTTGACGAAATGAATGAGGGTGATCAAAATAAAACACCTAAGGGGAAAAGTAAACCAATTAGATTTTTTTACAAGAGGGAATTCGAAGTCTTAGGCCCGATCGCAGGAATTTCACATTATACCAAGGGGGAGTATTTTCTTATGTAATATATTACTTATATCTAAAAGTTAAAAAATGAAATCACAAAATCACAAAACCGCACCTGACAGTTGATTTTAAACCACACCGAACATTTTGGGTGTTGAGCGGTTTCGTTTGTTTCAACTGTATAGTTTGTGGTGCGGTTTTTGGCGGTGCAAAATCTATAAAACAGCATCATATCGTTGTCTTCGTCCGTACTGACTTCTTTGAGATGGCCTAACATTCTAATCATCGTCAATGAGTATATGTTACCTTCATTTTTCCATACCTTTGTTGTCTCCTCTTCAACATAATTTTGATGTGGTACGATTTTGTTTAGTCCAAAATTGATCACCTTTGGTACGATTGCGGTTTGAGTTCAAACCGCAACAAACCGCACCAGTTACACTCTTAATAGTAAGTATAGATATTATAGCTAGATTATAAAAAATAACAATATTATATCAAAATTAATACTAATAAAATATTATAAAAAATAATAATAAATGAGTTGCGATACGGTTCTGCTTCGGTCCGGTTCTGATCGAGTCTTAAATTCTTGGAACCGCTTAAGGCTTGTATGTTGCGGTTCTGGTCCGGATAATAAAATTGAAGAACCATACCCAAACAATTTTTGTTCAGGTTCCAAAATTCAAACCGGAACCTGGATAATTAGCTAACATTTCGGTCTGGTTCTTTGCAGTTCCATGCCAAGTCGGTTTTGGTTCGGTTTACTATTTTTGGTTTTATATGACAGCTCTAGTAACCACCATGGTAAGTGGGGGAAATATTTAATAATTAAATACTAGTATACCTATATGAATATATTATTTAATATTCATAAGAAACTATGCCAAATATGGTCTGCACCAAGTAATTTAGATGGTTATGGTGTGCGGATAGCCGCATAACTGACGTAACCACCGCTTGGAGCCTATAAAAAGGCCCCCGAAACTCTCTCATTTTTAACTCTCTCCTCCCAGTTTTTTTCTTACTCGGGTCAGAGCTCTATCAAAATCCTCCTACTAGTCACCTCCCGTCGAGCCACCTGAAAATTCGTCGAAGTCTACAACATCCAAAGGATGAAGACGCTTCGCTGGTTACTCCAAGAAGCCTTCTATGTGTCAGCATTCAACGAGTTCCTGCAAACACATCTCTATATGCCCCGCATCAGTTTTCAGCATCAGAGTGACATCCAAATGCGTCTGTTGCCGCCAGAAAATAATAGAAACTTAGCTTTGGGTGAGGCAGTCTGTCATCCATCAAGCGCACTTGTAATCTCTCTCATCTCCATATTGTAACGAGCAATGGCATGTCGCCCTCGATTCCGCTTATAATCTATAAACCGTTACTAATAGTGAAGTTTGACCGACATCGAACCGGTCACGTGATTTTTCATCAAGTTGAGGGATTTTTCCACGTTAAAATTGTCTTGTGCACTTATTTACTTACTCTATGACCGTGTGCGCGCTCGTCCTCTCCACGAGCTAAGACAACCTAGTTTAGTCCGATTTATCAGGAGGTTGAGTTGGCCGCAACAATACCATTTATAAAATAACATTAAAATGAATAAAAAAACAAACTAAAATTATTTTTATGCTTTGTTGTGATGGTTGTGGTTGTAGGAACAGGATGGTGGGAAATCAATTGTGTGATTAGAGCTTTTAGAAAAGCAATGATGGAGAAAATAGTAAAAGAAGAAAGGGGGTCTTGACCCTAGAAAAGAGAAGTATGAAAATACGAAAAACTTTTTTTAACTTTTTTTAAAGTGAAAGGGTTCACTTCTTTCCAAAAATACCAAAAATACTTTTTTGACACAAGCACTTTTCTCACCTCTAGGAAACCAAATGTCCATCCCACAGAAGTGATGGTGGGAATAGAACATTTTCCACCCTCACCACCGTGCCAAACATAGGCTTAGTCTTTAAAAACAATATGGATTTATATTATCAATTATTCAGAATAAAGAGGTGTCCTGCACAAGAGGTGGAACCTTACTAAAGATTGCCTAAAAATTATCTTTTAAAAATTATTATAAGTTAAGCGGCGTCGACCGGGACTTGTAGTTGATCGTCGACCCGGTGTAGCAATCGTGATCGCTGACCGGAAGTAGCGATCTCAGATCGCCAACCTGGAATAGATGTGTGTGGGAACATGGGCCTTGCCAGTCGGCAAACGTCAATTGCCAATCGGGATTAGACTCGCCGGCCGAGAGTAGTGATAGTCGATCACCGACGGGGCGGCATGTGTTATGAAATATTACATGGGAGACCTTTGTAATATCAAATGACAGAGGGGTGAAACTTGTAATTATGCTAAATCTCGTTGGATATGTGAGGAATTAATAGTAGTAAATTATTCAAATAAGTTCAAGACAAGATATTTGTCACATATTAGCTTCTAGTAATTGTTGAGTGATACTCCAACTGTCGTTATTTGTGTTGCACCAGACCCTCAGTGGGATCTATATATGTATGAAGTTGTATCATTATTATTTTGTGTTTATTCTGATTTCATGGGCTTATGGGAAAAATCTAATTTTCATCTTAGTTAATGCCATGAAATCTTTGCTTAGATATGAATGTATGAGAATATATTATTACATCTCATGCAACTTTAAAAATAGAGCGGTGTTAACCTATAATTGCTAGGTGCAGAGTACCATTCAAAAAAATCATAATAAATCTGATTAAGGCTCCATTTGGGGGGACTTATTTTTTTGAGTTGCAGTTTGAGTTCAAACCGCACCAAACCGCACCAATTTCACCCTTAATAGTAAGTATAAATATTATAGATAGATTATAAAAAATAACAATATGATAATAATATTAATACTAATAAAATATTATAAAAAATAATAATAAACGGGTTGCGGTACGGTTCTACTTCAGTCTGGTTAGGATCGGGTCTAAAATTCTTGAAATCGCTTAAGGTTTGTAGGTTGCGGTTGCGGTCCGGATAATAAAATGAAAGAACCATACCCAGACAATTGTTGTTCAGGGTTCCAAAATTCAAATCAGAACGCAGATAATTAGCAAACATTTCGGTCTGGTTTTTTGTGGTTCCGGACCGGTTCCGGTTCGATTTACTGTTTTCGGTTTTAAGTGACAACTCTAGTAACCACCATGGTTAGTGGGAGAAATATTTAATAATTAAATATTAGTATACATATATGAAATATATTATTTAATATTCATTAGAAACTATGTCAAATATGATATGCACCTAGTAATTTAGATGGTTATGGTGTGCGGATAGCCGCATAACTACCGTAATCACCGCTTGGTGCCTATTAAAAGGCCCACATACCTCTCTCATTTTAACTCTCTCCTCCCAGCTATTTTTTACTCAAGATGAAGCTCTATCAAAATCCTCCTACAAGTCACCTCCCGTCGAGCCACCTGGAAATTCGTCAAAGTCCACAACATCCAAAGAAGGAAGACATTTTGTTGGTCACTCCAAGAAGCCTCCTACATGCGCAACATTCAACGAGTTCCTGCAAACACATATCTATATGCCCCACAATAGTTTTCAGCAATAGAATGACATCCAAGAGCATCTGTCGCCTCCAGAAAACAATAGAAACTGATATTTGGGTGAGGCGATCTGTCACCCACCAAGCACACTTGTAATCTCTCTCATCTCTGTGTTGTAAGGAGGAGCGGTCTGTCACCCTCTCGATTCCACTGATAATCTGTAAACCGTTGTTGATAGTAAAGTTTGATCGGCACCGAACCTGCCACGTGATTTCTTACCAAGTTGAGGGGTTTTTCCACGTTAAACTTATCTTGTGCACTTATTTACTTAGTCTATGACTGTGTGCGCGCTCGATCGCTCCACAAGCTAAGGCGGCTTAGTTTAGTCTGGTCTATCAGGAGGAAGTAGTTTGCCGCAACAATACAATTTATAAACTAACATTAAAATGAATAAAAAACAAACTGAAATGATTTCTTATGCTTTGTTGTGATGGTTGTGGTTGTAGGAACAGGATGGTGAGAAATCAATTGTGTGATTGGATCTTTTAGAAAAGCAATGGTGGAGAAAATAGTAAAAGAAGAAAGGGAGTCTCGACCCTTGAAAAGAGAAGTATGAAAATGCGGAAAACTTCTTTTAGCTTTTCTGAAAGTGAAAAGGTTCACGACTTTCCAAAAAATATCAAAAATACTTTTTTAGACACAAGCACTTTTCCCACCTCTAGGAAACCAAACGCCACTCCAACAGTGTAATGGTGGAATATAACTTTTTCCACCCCCACCACCGTGCCAAACATAGACTTAGTCTTTAAGAAACAATATGGATTTATATTATCAATTATTCGGAACAAAGAGGTGTCGTGCACAAGAGGTGGAACCTTACCAAAGATTTCCTATAAAGTTTCTTTTAAAAATTATGATAAGTTAAGCGGCGTTGACTGGTACTTGTAGTTGATTGTCGACCCGGTGTAGAAATCATAATCGCTGACCGGAAGTAGCAATCTCAGATCGCCAACCTAGAATAGATGTGTGTGGGAACATGGGCCTTGCCAGTCGGCAAACGTCAATTGCCAATCAGGATTAGAACTCGTCGGCCGGCAGTGATAGCCGATCGCCGATGGGGCAGCATGTGTGTTATGAAATATTACATGGGAGACCTTTGTAATATCAAATGACATAGGGGGTGCAACTTGTAATTATGCTAAATCCCATGGGTGATTTGAGGAATTAATAGTAGTAAAATATTCAAATAACTTCAAGACAAGATATTTGTCATATATTAGCTTCAAGTAATCGTTGAGTGATACTCAAACTGTCATTATTTGTGTTGCACCAGACTCTCAGTAGGATCTATATATGTATGAAGTTGTATCATTACTATTTTGTGTGTATTCTGATTTCATGGGCTTATGGGAAAAAAATCTAATTTTCATCATAGTTAATGTCTTGAAACCTTGGTTTAGAGATGAATGTATGTGAATATATTATTACATTTCATGCAACTTTAAAAATAAGCGGTGCTAACCTATAATGGCTAGGTGCAAACCGTTCAAAAAATCATATAATAAATCTGATTAAGGCTCCGTTTGAGGGACTTCTTTTTTGAGTTGCAGGTTTGAGTTCAAACCCCATCAAACCGCACCAGTTTCACCATTGTATAGATATTATAGATAGATTATAAAAATGATAATATTATAATAATATTAATACTAATAAAATATATAAAAAATAATAATAAATGGGTTGCAGTACAGTTCTGCTTCAGCCCAGTTCAGATTGGGTCTAAAATTCTTGAAACCGCTTAAGTTTTGTATGTTGCGGTTCCGGTCCGGATAATAAAATGAAAGAACCATACCCACACAATTGTTGTTCAAGGTTCCAAAATTCAATCTGGAAACCAGATAATTAGCAAATGTTTCGTTCCAGTTCTTTGCGATTCTGGATCGGTTCCGGTTCGATTTAATGTTTTTGGCTTTAAGTGACAGCTCTAGTAACCAACACATTTAGTGGGAGAAATATTTAATAATTTAATATTAGTATACCTATATGAAATATATTATTTAATATTCTTTAGAAACTATGTAAAATATGGCCTGCACATAGTAATTTAGATGGTTATGGTGTGCGGGTAGCCGCATAACTATCGTAACCACCGCTTGAAGCCTATAAAATGGCCCCCCAGACCTCTCTCATTTTTAACTCTCTCCTTCCAGCTTTTTTCTTACTCAGGACGGAACTCAATCAAAATCCTTCCACTAATCACCTCCCGTCGAGCCATCTGAAAATTCGTCGAAGTCCACAACATGCAAAGGAGGAAGACGCTTCGTCAGTCACTCCAAGAAGCCTCCTAGGTGTGCAGCATTCAACGAGTTCCTGCAAACACATCTCTATATGCCCCGCAAATATTTTCAACATCAGAGCGACATCGAAGAGCGTCCGTCGCCGCCAGAAAACAATAGAAACCGAGCTTTGGTTGAGGCGGTCTGTCACCCACCAATCACATTTATTATCCATCTCATCTCCGTGTTGTAATGAGAAGCGGTCCGTCGCCCTCGATTCCATTGATAATCTGTAAACCACTGCTGATAGTGAAGTTTGACCGGCACCAAACCGGTCACGTGATTTTTTACCCAGTTGAGGTGTTTTTCTACGTTAAAATTATCTTGTGCACTTATTCACTTATTCTATGACTGTGTGCGCGCTCAACCGATCCACGGGCTAAGACGACTTAGTTTAGTACGGTCAATCGGGAGGGTTGAGTTGGCCGCAATAATACAATTTATAAAATAACATTAAAATGAATAAAAACAAACTGAAATGATTTCTTATGCTTTGTTGTGATGGTTGTAGTTGTAGGAACATGATGATGGGAAATCAATTGTATGATTAGAGCGGTTAGAAAAGCAGTGGTTGAGAAAATAGTACAAGAAGAAAAGGAGTCTTGATCCTTGAAAAAAAAGTATGAAAATACGGAAAACTTCTTTTAGCTTTTCTGAAAGTGAAAGGTTCACTGCTTTCCAAAAAATACCCAAAATACTTTTTTTGACACAAGCACTTTTCCCACCTCTAGGAAACCAAACGCTCCTCCCACATGGTGATGGTGGGAATAGAACTTTTTCCACCCCCGCCACCGTGCCAAACATAGACTTAGTCTTTAAGAAACAATATGGATTTATATTATCAATTATTCAGAATAAAGAGGTTCCATGCACAAGAGGTGGAACCTTACCAAAGATTTCCTATCATTTTTTTAAAAAAATATGATAAGTTAAGCGTCGTCAACCAGGACTTGCAGTTGATCGTCGACCCGGTGTAGCAATCGTATCGCTGATCGGAAGTAGCGATCTTAGATCGCCAACCTGGAATAGATGTGTGTGGGAACATGGGCCTTGCCAATCGGCAAACGTCAATTGCCAATTGGGATTAGAACTCGCCGGCCAGGAGTAGTGATAGTCGATCACCGACGGGGCATCATGTGTGTTATGAAATATTATATGGGAGACCTTTGTAATATCAAATGACAGAGGGGGTGCAACTTGTAATTTTGCTAAATATCATGAGAGATTTGAGGAATTAATAGTATTAAAATATTCAAATAAGTTCAAGACAAGATATTTGCCACATATTTGCTTCCAGTAATTGTTGAGTGATACTCCAACTGTCATTATTTGTTTTGCACTAGACCCTCAGTAGGATCTATATATGTATGAAGTTATATTATTACTATTTTGTGTTTATTCTGATTTCATGAGCTTATGGGAAAAATCTATTTTTCATCTTAGTTAATGCCCTGAAACCTAGGTTTAGAGATGAATGTATGTGAATATATTATTACATTTCATGCAACTTTAAAAATAGAGCGGTGATAACCTATAATGGCTAGGTGCAGATCGTTCAAAAAAAATCATATAATAAACCTGATTAAGGTCCGTTTGGGGGGACTTATTTTTTGAGTTGCGGTTTGAGTGTAAACCGCACCAAACCGCATTAGTTTCATCTTTAATAGTAAGTATAGATATTATAGATAGATTATAAAAAATAACAATATTATAATAATATTAATACTAATAAAATATTATAAAAAAAATAATAATAAACGGGGTTCGGTACGGTTCTACTTCAGTCCGGTTCGAATCGGGTCTAAAATTCTTGAAACTGCTTAAGGTTTGTATGTTGCGGTTCCGGTACGGATAATAAAAAGAAAGAACTATACCCAGACAATTGTTGTTCAAGGTTCCAAAATTCAAACCGGAAACCAGATAATTAGCAAACGTTTTGGTCCGGTTCTTTGCAGTTCCAGATCGGTTCCGGTTCGATTTACTGTTTTCGGTTTTAAGTGACAGCTCTAGTAATCAACATTATTACTGTGGGAAATATTTAATAATTAAATATTAGTATACCTATATGAAATATATTATTTAATATTCATTAGAAACTATGTAAAATATGGGTTGCACCTATTAATTTAGATGGTTATGGTGTGCGGATAGCTGCATAACAACTGTAACCACCGCTTGGAGCTTATAAAAAGGCCCCAAGACCTCTCTCATTTTTAACTCTCTCCTCCCAGCTTTTTTCTTACTCAGGTCAGAGCTTTATAAAAATCCTCCTACTAGTCATGACCTCCCGTCAAGCCACCTGAAAATTCGTCGAAGTCCACAACATCCAAAGGAGGAAGACACTTCGTCGGTCACTCCAAGAAGCCTTCTACGTGTGCAATGTTCAACGAGTTCCTGCAAACACATCTCTATATGGCCCGTAACAGTTTTTAGCATCAGAGCAACATCCAAGAGCGTCCGTCGCCACTAGAAAATAATAGAAACTGAGTTTTGGGTGAGGCGGTCTGTCGCCCACCTAACACACTTGTAATCTCTCTCATCTCCGTGTTGTGATGAGGATCGGTCTGTCACCCTTGATTCCACTGATAATCTATAAACCGCTGTTGATAGTGAAGTTTGACCGACACTGAATCGGTCACGTGATTTTTTACCCAGTTGAGGGGTTTTTCCACGTTAAAATTATTTTGTGCGCTTATTTACTTACTCTATGACTATATGCTCGCTCGACTACTACACTGGCTAAGACGGCTTAGTTTAGTCTGATCTATCAGGAGGGTTGAGTTGGTCGCAATAATACAATTTATAAACTAACATTAAAATGAATAAAAAAACAAACTGAAATGATTTCTTATGCTTTGTTGTGATGGTTGTGGTTGTAGAAACAGGATGGTGGGAAATCAATTTTGTGATTGGACCTTTTAGAAAAGCAATGGTGGAGAAAATAGTAAAAGAAGAAAGGAAGTCTCGACCCTTGAAAAGAGAAGTATGAAAATGTAGAAAACTTCTTTTAGCTTTTCTGAAAGTGAAAGGGTTCACTGCTTTCCAAAAAATACCAAAAATACTTTTTTAGACACAAGCACTTTTCCCACCTCTAGGAAACCAAACGCCCCTCCAACAGTGGTGATGGTGGGAATAGAACTTTTTCCACCCCCACCACTGTGTCAAACATAGACTTAGGCTTCGTTTGGGGGGCCTTATTTTCACCGATCAAACGGTTACGACTGCATGAATCAGACCTTAATTGAGGCTCATTTCATGTGGTCGTAAATGCTTGATCGGTGAAAATAAGTCCCCCCAAACAGAGCGCTAGTCTTTAAGAAACAATATGGATTTATATTATCAATTATTCGGAACAAAGAGGTGCCCTGCACAAGAGGTGGAACCTTACCAAAGATTGCCTATAAAGTTTCTTTAAAAATTATGATAAGTTAAGCGGCGTCGATCGGTACTTGCAGTTGATCGTCGACCCGGTGTAGCAATCGCGATCGCTGACCGGAAGTAGTGATCTCAGATCGCAAACCTAGAATAGATGTGTGTGGGAACATGGGCCTTGCCAGTCGGCAAACGTCAATTGCTAATCGGGATTAGAACTCGTCGGTCGGGAGTGATAGCCGATCGCCGATGGGGCAGCATCTGTGTTATGAAATATTACATGGGAGACCTTTGTAATATCAAATGACATAGGGGGTGCAACTTGTAATTATGCTAAATCCCATGAGAGATTTGAGGAATTAATAGTTGTAAAATATTCAAATAACTTCAAGAGAAGATATTTTCCACATATTAGCTTCCAGTAATTGTTGAGTGATACTCAAACTGTCATTATTTGTGTTGCACCAGACCCTTAGTAGGATATATATATGTATGAAGTTGTATCATTACTATTTTTTGTTTATTCTGATTTCATTGGCTTATGAGAAAAATCTAATTTTCATCTTAGTTAATGTTCTGAAACCTTAGTTTAGAGATAAATGTATGTGAATATATTATTACATTTCATGCAGCTTTAAAAATAGAGCGGTGCTAACCTATAATGGCTAGGTGCAGAACGTTCAAAAAAATAATATAATAAATCTGATTAAGGCTCCGTTTGGGGGACTTATTTTTTGAGTTGCGGGTTTGAGTTCAAACCGCACCAGTTTCACAATTAATAGTAAGTATAGATATTATAGATAGATTGTAAAAAATGACAATATTATAATAATATTAATACTAATAAAATATTATAAAAAATAATAATAAACGGGTTGTGATACAGTTCTGTTTCAGTCCGGTTCAGATCGTGTGTAAATTCTTGAAACCTCTTAAGGTTTGTATGTTGCGGTTCAGGTCCGGATAATAAAATGAAAGAACCATACCCACACAATTGTTGTTCATGGTTCCAAAATTCAATCCGGAACCAAGATAATTAGCAAACGTTTTGGTCTGGTTCTTTGCGGTTCCGGATTGGTTCCGATTCGATTAAATGTTTTCGGCTTTAAGTGACAGCTCTAGTAACCACCACTATTAGTGGGGGAAATATTTAATAATTAACTATTAGTATACCTATATGAAATATATTATTTAATATTCATTAGAAACTATGTAAAATATGACCTGCACATAGTATTTTAGATGGATATGGTGTGCGGATAGCCGCATAACTACCGTAACCACCGCTTGAAGCCTATAAAAAGGCCTCCAGACTTCTCTCATTTTTAACTCTCTCCTTCCAGCTTTTTTCTTACTCAGGCCAGAACTCAATCAAAATCCTTCCACTAGTCACCTCCCGTCGAGCCACCTGAAAATTCGTCAAAGTCCACAACATCCAAAGGAGGAAGACGCTTAGTCGGTCACTCCAAGAAGCCTCCTAGGTGCGCAACATTCAACGAGTTCCTGCAAACACATCTCTATATTGCCCGCAACAGTTTTCAACATCAGCGCGACATCGAAGAGCGTCCGTCGCCGCCAGAAAACAATAGAAACTGAGCTTTGGTTGAGACGGTCTGTCGCCCACCAAACACATTTATAATCTCTCTCATCTACGTGTTGTAACGAGAAGCGGACTCTCGCCCTCGATTCCACTGATAATCTATAAACCGTTGTCGATAGTGAAGTTTGACCGGTACCGAACCAGTCACGTGATTTTTTACCCAGTTGAGGTGTTTTTCTATGTTAAAATTATCTTTTGCACTTATTCACTTATTTTATGACTGTGTGCGCGCTCGACCGATCGACGGGCTAAGACGACATAGTTTAGTCCGGTCTATCAGGAGGGTTGAGTTGACCGCAACAATACAATTTATAAAATAACATTAAAATGAATAAAAAAACAAACTTAAATGATTTCTTAGGCTTTGTTGTGATGGTTGTGGTTGTAGGAACATGATGGTGGGAAATCAATTGTGTGATTAGAACTTTTAGAAAATAATTGGTTGAGAAAATAGTAAAAGAAGAAAGGGAGTCTTGACCCTTGAAAAAAGAAGTATGAAAATGCGGAAAACTTCTTTTAGCTTTTCTGAAAGTGAAAGATTCACTACTTTCCAAAAAATACCAAAAATATTTTTTTAGATACAAGCACTTTTCCCACGTCTAGGAAACCAAACGCCCCTCCAACGGTGGTGATGGTGGGAATAGAACTTTTTCCACCCCCGCCACCGTGCCAAACATAGACTTAGTCTTTAAGAAACAATATGGATTTATATTATCAATTATTCAGAATAAAGAGATGTCATGCACAAGAGGTGGAACCTTACCAAAGGTTTCCTATAAATTTTCTTTTAAAAAATATGATAAGTTAAGCGGCGTCGACCAGGACTTGCAGTTTATCGTCATCCCGGTGTAGCAATCGCGATTGTTGACCGGAAGTAGCGATCTCAGATCGCCAACCTGAAATAGATGTGTGTGGGAACATGGGCCTTGCCAGTCGGCAAACGTCAATTGCCAATTGGGATTAGAACTCGCCGGCCAGGAGTAGTGATAGCCAATCACCGATGGGGCACCATGTGTGTTATGAAATATACATGGGAGACCTTTGTAATATCAAATGACAGAGGGGTGCAACTTGTAATTTTGCTAAATCTCATGGGAGATTTGAGGAATTAATAGTAGTAAAATATTCAAATAAATTCAAGACAAGATATTTGCCACATATTTGCTTCCAGTAATTGTTGAGTGATACTCCAATTGCCATTATTTGCGTTGCACTAAAACCTCGATATGATCTACATATGTATGAAGCTATATCATTTCTATTTTGTGTTTATTCTGATTTCACGGGCTTATGAGAAAATCTAATTTTCATCTTAATTAATGCCATGAAACCTAGGTTTAGAGATGAATGTATGTGAATATATTATTACATTTCATGCAACTTTAAAAATAGAGCGGTGATAACCTATAATTGCAAGGTGCAGATCGTTCAAAAAAAATCATATAATAAATCTAATTAAGGCTCCGTTTGGGAGGACTTATTTTTTGAGTTGCGGTTTGAGTGTAAACCGCACAAAACCGCACCAGTTTCACCTTTAATAGTAAGTATAGATATTATAGATAGATTATAAAAAATAACAATATTATAATAATATTAATACTAATAAAGTATTATAAAAAATAATAATAAATTGGTTGCGGCACGGTTATGCTTCAGTCCGGTTCGGATTGGGTCTAAAATTCTTAAAACCGCTTAAGGTTTGTATGTTGCGGTTCCGGTACGGATAATAAAATGAAAGAACTATACCCAGACAATTGTTGTTCAAGGTTCCAAAATTCGAACCGGAACCCAGATAATTAACAAACATTTTGGTCTGATTCTTTGCAGTTCCAGATTGGTTCCGGATCGATTTACTGTTTTCGGTTTTAAGTGACAGCTCTAGTAACCAACATTGTTAGTGAGGGAAATATTTAATAATTAAATATTAGTATACCTATATGAAATATATTATTTAATATTCATTAGAAACTATGTAAAATATGGGTTGCACCTAGTAATTTAGATGGTTATGGTGTGCGAATAACCGCATAACTACCGTAACCACCGCTTGGAGCTTATAAAAAGACCCTTAGATCTTTCTCTTTTTTAACTCTCTCCTCCCAGCTTTTTTCTTACTCGGGTCAGAGCTTTATCAAAATCCTCCTACTAGTCACCTCTCGTCGAGCCACCTGAAAATTCGTCGAAGTCCACAACATCCAAAGGAGGAAGACGCTTCGTCGGTCGCTCCAAGAAGCCTCTTACGTGTGCAACGTTCAACGAGTTTCTGCAAACACATCTCTATATGGCCCGCAACAGTTTTCAACATCAGAGCGACATCCAAGAGCGTCCGTCGCCGCTAGAAAACAATAGAAACTAAGTTTTGGGTGAGGCGGTCTGTCACCCACCAAACACACTTGTAATCTCTCTCATCTCCGTATTGTGACGAGGACTGGTCTGTCACCCTCGATTCCACTGATAATCTGTAAACCGTTGTTGATAGTGAAGTTTGACTAGGGGTGTAAGTTGAGTTGAGCCGGCTCGTGAGCTCGATGAGCCGGCTCGAAAAAAGCTCGACTCGAGCTCGAGCATGTCGAGCTCGAGCCTAAAAAACCCTGTTCACGAGCTCGCGAGCCGGCTCGGGAGCTTTTTTTAAATTAAATAATATATGTATTGTTAGTAATAAATATTTTAATATATTATAATATGATTAATATCTCTGCAGTCTACATTATATATTTATATAATTATATTATTAGCTGGCCGACGGCCCGACACATTCTATCTCTCCCGATTCCTGAACGTCCGAACCCATTTAGGGTTTTTTGCCGCTCCTCGCCTCGCCGTCTCCTCGCCTCGACGTCTCCTCGCTTCCTCGTCGGCGCCGTCGCTCCTTACCTCCTCGCTGCTCCGTGCCTCAGTGCCTCCTTGCTTCTCCTCGCAGACCTTGCCTTCGCCTCTCCTTGGCGCCCTCACCGCCAACATTCTGCTCTGGCAGTCATTTTTCTCCTCAGGCGATCCTCTTCAATTTTGTAAGCTTTCCTTTTCTTTTATTCCTTCTTTCTCTTTGTTTCGATCTTTTGATCGATTTTTTGGCTGGATAGTTCATGAAACCTTCTCTCTTGCATTTGTCCAGGACAAATATAGTTGCAAAGTTGTAGAAATTAAGATCATATAAATTTTTAGGATTCTCTCAAGCTCTTCATATGCTTCTTTGATCGTGTTTGCTATACTTGGAGGTGCCCTTTTCACTATGCAATCACTTACTTTACTGTGTAGATGATTCTGCTTGTGTGTAGGCTTGACCCAACATGATGCAGGTTTTTTGAGTTTTGACATAATTAGCTAGGGGTAGTCAAGGATCATGGGTGGTATAATGAGAGACAACATATTATTGTGTCTCGGGTATGAGGAAGATTCATCACCACAGTAGGAGGGTCGTGGCAATCTCTTAATCATGGTAAAAAAACTAGGTCAGTGGTGGTGGTTTTGCAGTCTTAGTAAAAAAACTAGGTCAGTGAGCTAGAGTTAGGTTTGTTTTTACTTAATGTTCATTCTGCTCACTGTTAAAGTATTTTTATGCCTAATGTGTGTTTGTAACTTTGTATTCAAGTTTTCTTAGCATGGATTCCATGCTAATGTTGTCAACTTATGTCCAGTGATCTATCCCTATATGTCAACTTATGTCAAGCTTTCTTAGCATTGATTCCATTCTAAATTTAAAGTCACCACGACATCTATGATCTGTTCCTATAATTTGTTTTTTTTTGTTTGTGGTTGGTACAGTCCACATAATATGGATTCATCATTCAATAATATATCATTTAGATCTATTTAAATTTTGATAAACCTCATATTCTAAGTTGATGAATTACATTTTTTGTTAATTGTCTATTTTTATTTTTCTTAGATATGGACTCTGTAGGAGATTCTACTAGTCCAATTATGCAAAACCACGAGGAAGTAGTTGAAAGAATTAATAGTTGGTGATTTGGATTCAATTGCAGATGAGGTGGGAAATAAAACTAGTGCGGATATTATGACCCTACTATCATATAATGTTTGTGACTGTTATAACATAGATTAAAATGTTTGTGATCATAATCTGTAATGCATAACATTATCTGGTGCATAACATTAACTGGAGTCGAGAAGGATTAACTGCAGAGGTGAAACATTAACTGGTTTGCCTAACATTAACTGCAGTTTGCCTATTATAAATTTATAATGTTTCTTGCTGGGACCTCTCGATAACATAGATTAAAATGTTTGTGATTTTTATATCATGTAGTCAATGATGACTACATTGGACATGTGTTAGATGTGGATCTCGTATGGTTCCCATGTGGCAGCAAGTAACATCCCATTGACTCATGCTACAATATTCACTGTTTCCCGCTCAGGTGTCTGCGTTAGTCAATTCATGTGATATTGATCTTTATCTCACAAGAGGTGCAGTTGGGACTTAGAACAGTCATACTTCTGTATCTAGCATTCTAGCTGCTCAAAACAGGACAAAATTATTACATTGTGATGGGTTACACCTTCATTTATAGGAAGCAAGGAACCCCCCATGATCTCCACTCAAGGAAAGTCATGGGTGGGCCCCACCCCCCATGATCTCTCATGGAGGTAATGGGGACGGGCCCCACTCCCTCCATCATGGAGAAAACCGCCGTCGTCGTCATGACGGCCCGCCGCCGCCGGTGGAGGCCAAGCCACCACCGGCGGCCGGCCCTCCCAGGGCCGCCGCGGCCATGGCCGCCGCGGCCATGGCCGCCCCGGCCATGGCCGCCCCGGCCATGGCCGCCCCGGCCATGGCCGGCCGCGGCCCCGGCCATGGCCATGGCCGCCCCGGCCATGGCCGCCCAGGCCGTGGCCGCCCAGGCCGTGGCCGCCCAGGCCGTGGCCGGCCTCCCTCGCCGGCCGCCGCCGCCGTCATGACGGCCCTCCGCCGCCGTCATGACGGCCCGCCGCCATGAGAAGGGGGCCTCCCCGCCATCCGATCTAGAGGAAGGCCCCCCATGCCGTCCGATCAAGGTGGTAACTACCCACTACCCACCACTTTAGTGGTGGGGCCCGCCATGATCCACCCCTGGAGGCTATAAAAAGACCCCAGGGGACTCTTATTTCTCATTCTGTTTTCTCCTACGATTCTCCTTCTTCTTCCTCAGGTGGGAGCTCTCCCGTCTCCTCCTTCGTGGCGACCGCCTCTCGCCGCCAACCACCAGCGGCCACCTCTCGCCGCCAACCACCGGCGGCCACCCGCGACCTCCAGCGGCCACCAGCGCCCCTCAGCGGCCACCAGCGGCTATCAGCACCCGTCATTGGCTATTAGCACCCCATCAACGCGCCGTCAGGAAGGAAGCACCCCAAAGCCAGAGGAAGCCGAGCAAAGAAGACAGTGGTAGCCCACGGGCACGCGCCGCCCCGAGTGCACGCGCCCGAAGCATCCCGCGCGTTCCACCGTTCAAGTCACGTTGGCGGGGCAGTCTGTTGCCCGCCAACAGCTACAGTCACCTTCTCTCCTCTCAAGATTGTAACGGGAGCGGCTTGTCGCCCCGATTCACTCATCATACTGTAACCTCCAGCAATTTAGTGGATTTTGACCGGCACCGAACCGGTCACGTGGTTTTTCACCCGGTTGAAGGGTTTTCCACGCTAAAACTTCTCGTGTACATCTCCCCTCTTCAACTGACTGTGTGCGCGCTCGACCGCTCCGCGAGCTAAGGCGGTCCAAGATTATCCGGTCCGACCGGGGCATCGAGTCAGTCCGCAACAGTTTGGCGCCGTCTGTGGGAAACATTCCCAGCATTCCTTCGCAGAGCAAGTTCACCATCCCTGCAACCGCGATGGCAAAGAGAAGTGCCCGCACTGCCGAAGGGTCCGCACTTGGCGGACACACTGAACCAGCACGTTCTCACTCTCTGGTAGATGTGCCACTGACTGCTGAAGTAGCTTTCGCTCCCGTCGTCGCCCTGGAGGGGCGCGTCCGCCAAATGGAAGAACAACAAACGAAAATGCTTACATTACTCCGAAACATGGGAGCACCTCATGTTCCCTCGATGCCGCCAGCCCCAGCAAATCCTCCGCTGCAACCAAACCCGGAAAGGGTCCAGGAAGAGCTCGAGGATTATTCTGACGCCGCCGACTCCACTTACCCAGATCAAAGAGGAGTAAGAGAAGATCATCTTCATCACCACCTCGTCGACGACATTCACCCCCCTCCTCTCAAAAGATTTACTCGGGAGGAAATTCGAGAAGTGATAGCCGAAGAATACCGCCAGGCTGGAAGAAGAGACTTTCAGGCTCACCGACTGCTCTGTCAAGGCTCCCCCTTGACGCCGCAAATCCTCGATCATCCCATTCCACATGGATTCAAGCTTCCAAACATCGAGACATTCGATGGAACCGATGATCCACTCGAATATGTCAATCACTTCACCACCATCATGAGGATTTACAATGCTCCAGACCAATTGCTCTGTCAAGTGTTCCCAGCAACACTGAAAGGGCAGACCCGTACATGGTTCCATTCCCTGAGAGCTGGCACCATTACCAACTTCGAAGAGCTGACCAGGCAATTTACTGACCAGTTCATCGCAAATCGGAGAATCTTTCGCGATCCCTCTCACCTTTCAGGTATTCGACAAAATGAAGGAGAGTCCCTCAGGGACTTCTTTCGCCGCTTCACCTCTGAGGCACGTCAAATTCCAGGCGTCGACCCCGAGCTTCTCAGAGGCGTCTTCCTTGGCGGACTCCGCCCCAGCGGCTTTTATTCAGCACTCATGAGGGAGACCGTGCCTAGTTATCCAGAACTTGTTCATCGGGTCGAGGCCCAGATAGCAGCCGACGAAGCTATTGAAGCGCACTGACAGCAGTTTGGAGGAGGACAGAAAAGGAAGAAAGAAGAGGAACCAACCCTCACAAGACAAGAAGAGCGATGTCAGAGTGAGCGTCGCCACAATAGCCGTCAGCAAGACCTTCCAAGGAATGGGGGGCAACATCCACTTCAGGAATACACCCCTCTGAATACGACCCGCACTAATGTGATGTACGCCATTCAGAATGATCCAGCCTTCCAACGACCAAGAGCATCACGACCAAATCCCAAGGCAGACCAGACAAGATACTGCGAGTTCCACCGCGCAACGGGTCACAACACTGAAGAGTGTGCCGGTCTAAAAGATGAAATTGAACATCTTGTCCGCCAGGGGCTCCTCGGGAGATTTTTGCAAGGAAAAGCACAGATCCCAGCACAAGGAAACGGTGGAGGAAGGCAGATGGTAGGCAACATAGAGACCATCGTCGGATCCCCAACAATGAATACCTAAGACGGACGCTCTCCCCGACGCAGGACGACCCTCTACAGCACACCTGCAGCCCGAAATTTGCGTCGCATCCATCCCTCCGTATTTTTTATTAATGATGTTAATCGTCTGCTTTTTCCATCATCTTGCTTTGCCACTTTAGAACAGTAAAAGTCATGAGCTCAGGCTCGCACGAACCAAGTTTATTTTTAAAGTACAATATCATATTTGTTTTAAGGTAAAACTGTGCTTACAAACCGAACAAGCAGGTTCTTCAGCAACTTTTCCCCTTCAACGTCATGTCATCGTCAGAGCCTACCCCTCTCGTGATTGCACCCGGATTGAGCGCCTACGTTCTCCGACGGTCGGATTGAGTACTTACACTCTCCAACGCCATCGCAAGGGCCTCCCCCCTCGCGTTCGCACCCGGATTGAACACCCACGTTCTCCGGCACCCAGATTGAGCACCTACGTTCTCCGACGGTCGGATTGAGTACTTACACTCTCTGACGTCATCGCAAGGGCCTGCCCCCCTCGCGATCGCACCCGGATTGAGCACCTACGTTCTCCAACGGTCGGATTGAGTACTTACACTCTCCGTCGCCATCGCAAGGGCCTGCCCTCCTCGCGATCGCACCCGGATTGAGCACCTACGTTCTTTGACGGTCAGATTGAGTACTTATACTCTCCGACGCCGTCGCAAGGGTCTGCCCCCCTCGCGATCGCACCCGGATTGAGCACCTACGTTCTCCGACGGTCGGATTGAGTACTTACACTCTCCGACGCCATCGCAAGGGCCTGCCCCCCTCGCGATCGCACCCGGATTGAGCACCTACGTTCTCCGGCACCCGGATTGAGCACCTACGTTCTCCGACGGTCGGATTGAGTACTTACACTCTCCGACGCCATCGCAAGGGCCTGCCCCCCTCGCGATCGCACCTGGATTGAGCACCTACGTTCTCCAACGGTCGGATTGAGTACTTACACTCTCCGTCGCCATCGCAAGGGCCTGCCCCCCTCGCGATCGCACCCGGATTGAGCACCTACGTTCTCCGACGGTCAGATTGAGTACTTACACTCTCTGACGCCATCGCAAGGGCCTGCCCCCCCTCGCGATCGCACCCGGATTGAGCACCTACATTCTCCGACGGTCGGATTGAGTATTTACACTCTCCGACGCTGTCGCAAGGGTCTGCCCCCCTCGCGATCGCACCCGAATTGAGCACCTACGTTCTCCGGCACCCGGATTGAGCACCTACGCTCTCCGATGGTCGGATTGAGTACTTACACTCTCTGACGACACCGTGGGGGCCTGCCCCCCTCACGACGAAGCCGCGAGCATCCCTCGTGCAAACTAAGCCGCGAGCAACCATCGTGCAAACTAAGCCGCGAGCGACCATCGCGCAAACTAAGCCGCGAGCAGCCCTCGTGCAATCTAAGATGCGAACAACCCTCGCGAAAGTCAAGCCGCGGTCGCGAACCGTGCAAATCAAGCCGCGAGCCAGCCTCGTGCAAGCACGGCAGCAAACCAGCAAAGCCGCGAGCCAACCTCGTTCAAGCTAAGCCGTGATCACAAACCGTGCAAGGCAAAGTCACACGCAAGTCTTGTGCGAGTCAAGCTCGTGCGAGCAAAAGTCACGACCCAAGCTCGTGCGAGCAATAATCGCGAGTCAGTCTCGCGCCAAATGACGCTGCACGTCAAACTTACGTAAAACAGCACCAACCTCACCAACGGAGGTATCAGTCAGCCTCGATAAAAATGGAGGCGTCGTGTTTGCACCCATGTTCTTTGCCGCACCAAGTTTCCCCTTTCGACCTTGTACAAGAAATACTCGGTGATACACTCGGGGGGCACAGAAACTCCACATCTCAGTAATCTCTCCCTTGGGCGCTTAGTCCGCCATGCATGTTACACCTTGCGCACATCGCATGTGCAGCGTGTATCGTGCATGCATCACTCACTCATCGTGCACATTACATACCGTGCATATCGTACCTTGTGCACACGTTACATACCTCGCGCCTTGCGCACATAAGGCCCAATTGTGCATATTACAGCAAGTACGAAAAGGCCCATAACGGCGCTTCCAGAAGCGCAGGGCGAGCAAAAGCCCGCACGCACAACACTCGCTTGAGCGCGCAAAATACACGCAAAGCCCGCCCGCGCGCACAAGACCCGCGCACACAAGCCGCATGCCAAACTTGCACAGGCGGCCAGCACGTGCGCGCGCGACCCGAGCACGCATGGCCGAAGTGAGCGGGGCCTACGCGCGCGCGGCCTGCGCGCACGCGGCCTGCGCGCGAGGGGCCTGCGCGCGCGCGGCCAGCGCGCGGCCAGCCTGCGCGCGTGCGGCCTACCCGCGCGCGCGGACGGCCCACACGCGGCCAGCCTGCGCGCGCGGTCAGTTTTCGCGCGCGGCCAGCCTGCGCGCGCGCGGCCTGCCTGCGCGCGCGGCCTGCCTGCGCGCGCGGCCTGCCTGCGCGCCCGCGGCCTGCGCGCGCGGCCAGCCGGCCGCGCCAAATCCGGCGCCGCCCTCCCGCAAGGGGCGGCCACACCCAGCCACCCTCCCGCCGCGGCCGCCTCTAAAGCAATAAGTGGAGAGTAATCTAACTCACTTTTTGCCAAATACAATTCAAAATGTAAATATATAATTGGCCCGATTAACACAATATTCCAAGTTTAATATATCCACAGACAGTTTAATTAGAAAGTTCTTTATAGAACAAAACGAATATCAAGTAAATAAAACATGCAATTTCAAAGTATATAACATCTATTAAAAATGTCACTAAATAAATTATATATAAGTTAATCATACAATTATATTATAAACTCTCCATACATTAACACTTATTTTTACTATTCATGTTATGTATAGAACCCTAATCGTTCAAAAATTGGCTCTAATTTTAGCTTAGATCGAGCATAGTCGGGAGCTAAAACTCTAATTCCAAGTAAATTTCAAGAAGACTTTGAGTCGAATTGATTTAGCTCAAAATCAGCCCCACATTATTTAGCAATATCAACTAATAGATTATCTTTGGGGGTAATGAGTAGAGACCTTACTCAGAGCTCAAATATTGCTGAACCTCAATTTGCCCAAGAAGGGAAATGAAGAGAACCTTACTCGGAGCAAATGCAAGGAGGCTTCAAAGAATGCACCACTAATTTAAAAACCTTATAATTCCTTCTCTCAACCTCCTCTATATATTGTTCTTCCTCTCCAAAGTTTCAAGCTGAAGATGATTGTGAATGCATAAAGCATATAGAAGAGGTTGGCACATTGGAGCTACTAAGAGTATGATAACGGTTTGTAGGGAGTAGCTGCTATAGGAGCATATTCCCTAGGAATGACAATTTTGTTAAGATTTAGCGACTTGTTCCATGCACTAGTTATGCGCTTAAACCAGAGTAGAGGCTTATAGGAGGTAGGGAAGCATTTACGAGACAACCACCTCATGCTGGCAATCCTTGTATTATATCATTACAGCGCACTATGGACTGGTACTGAGGACCTGCGTGATGAGTATCACTGCACAGCCCCACACAATGAGTATAGGGTAATGCTTCGCGAGATAGGACAAACAACTGCTGGCAAAGGCTGAGCAAGGAAAATGCATAGCAAAGGTTATTCCCCACGGGTAACAGGAATTGTTCTGCGGCCTGTACGTGAGGACCAACATGAATGGGCATGTGCTGTCATCTCCTTCCGCCCGAGAGGGAATGACATGTTAAGCCACATAGAATTAGCCAAGCGTCTAGTAACATTAATTACATCCAATGCTCTACAGAGTTTTACGTATTTCCTTCACAATTATGTGAGTGTGGCGATTTCTCTTTTGACCCTAGAGCCTAAACAATCTAAGGATATGAATTCACTTGAGTAAGCTGCATACACTAGTCTCGTGAAATATTTCGTACACGCACTTAGAGCCCAGTCAAACTCAAATTCAGGGTGACCCAATCTGTACTTGATACTTCTCAATGAACTAATTGTATCAGGAAATAGGTTGTGGTAGAGTAATGATTTAAAAAGCAAGCTAAAACAGAATTCAATATTTTTCATTTATAACACATCTAAACATTGAGAATGATAATCCAAAAGCCAGTCAAAAAGCAATAATAATCACCTGCATGTATCAGAATATAAAAAGGAGAAAAAACAACATGAAGCAAAAACACTGCAGCGATTTAAAGTTCTTCAGGGATCTCACTTTGAAGCACTCTTCTTCAGCTGTGAAAGCTCCCTTCTGATTGAATGTCCTCTCTACTCATCATCAAAGAATCAAAATAAACACATTGCAAGGATTTTTCAAAAAAAAACATGCTAAAAGAGGATTAAAAAAGAGGAGAATGATGAACCTTGATCTTTGCCAACATGACCTTAAACCTATCAAAATCATTCAGGGAAGCCCGCTTTTTCTGAACAATAAGCTTGCGGCCCCAGGAGCTCTTCTCCCATTTGTTCTTCACATCGGCGGCATCCAAGGCTGCAATAAGTTTGCTCTTCTTGGGAATTCTGGGGACGTCGATCTTGAAGTCCGTCAAGGACAGCCTCTTGAAGTTTATTTGTCCCCTAACCATGTCCGGGGCATCGATTAGAGCCTGAGAAAAGAACCCAATAGCAGAATATTAGCATCCGTTACGAGTATATATCTGGGGTATTATCACTGTGCAAAGTCGTTACACAGGTATTATATCAAATTTCTATTTTAACAAAAAAAGTGAAAAAGAAAATATTTGTGAAAGAATTTTCATAAAACAAAGAAAAACGCAATTCTAATGTAATCACTGAAAGAAGTCATAAAATATTTAAAAACACGGATGTAGTTCAACTAGAATCTCAATAAACAATATACACAAAACTAAAAGTGCTCTTAAATCTTTATTTACACTAGGGGAGAAAACTGGATGTTCATGAACTGACGATTGTCACTCTAAGACTGAAAACTAGGCAGGCTAAAACATAATTGGTTGAGATGATAGTGATGTTGAAGAGGTGGAAAGGTTGCAACAACACTCAAGCCTTTATCCCACTATAGTGGGGTCGGCTATATGCATCCTTTGTCTCCATAGTGCCCTATCTTTAGTCATACTCTCACTAATGCCTAAGTACATCATGTCTTTCCTTATAGTTTCATTCCAAGTCTTTAAACTCTTTATTGGTCTACCTCTCCCCCATTTAACATGCCTAGTGACTAAACTCTCACAACCCCTAACAGAGTAACAGGTGCTTCTAATGATCTCTTTTGTACATGTCCAAACCATCTTAGTCGAGCTTCTCGTATCTTCTCCGCAATTTGTGTCACTCGAGTATTATCCCTGATACATTCATTTCTAATTTTATCCAGTCTCATGTGTCCACTCATCGACAACATTCTAATCTGCGCAACTCTCATCTTTTGCTCATGTACACAAATCACTACCCAACACTCAGAACCATAGAGCATCGTTGATCTAATTGCAGTACAGTAAAACTTGCCTTTAATTTTTAATAATACTTAACGATCGCATAAGATCCCTGACGCACCTCTCCACTTCAACCAACCTGCTTGAATTCTATGCATCACATCTTTCACACCACCTCCATCTTTTTGAACTATCGATGCAAGATATTTAAAGCACTCATTGTGAGAAATATCTTGATCACCAACTTAATAACAAAATCATTTGTCCTTCTTGCACTACTAAATTTAAGCTCCATATATTCCATCTTTGTCTTGCTCAACCTAAAACTCTTCTTTTTTAAAGTGTCTCGCCAAGATTCAAGTTTTATGTTTACGCCCACGCGCATCTCATCGACCAAAACGATATCATCCGCAAACAATAAACACTAAGGTATTGCTTGTTGGATATGATTGGTGAGCTCATCTAAGATAAGGGTAAAGAGATAAGGAAGGGCTTAAAGCTGAACCTTGATGTAAGCCAACAACGATAGAGAATTCTTGTGTTCATCCTCCAGATGTCCTCGCCTTCGTCACTGAATTTGTATGCATATCTTTGATTAAGTCATTGTATGATATATTTACACCTTTCTTTTCTAATACTCTTCATAAGATCTCTCTTAAGCATTCTCAAGATCGATAACAACATATGCAAATTTTATTTTCTTTCTTGATAATAATCAATGAGTTTCCTCAAGAGATGTATAGCTTTCATGGTGGACTGCCTAGGCATGAATCCAAATTGATTTTTCGAAATACTAGCCTTGGCATGAAAAGGTTAAAAGAGAAATTTTAAATGTGGCATACACCAAGGGGAGGGATATCCAAACAACATAAATCGACTCAATCCAGTGTCAAATCCTCTACGTTGCAAGGTCCTGAAAACACAAGACGCAAAAAACAAGTTTCAGCAATTCAAAATATGAAGGGGGATACTAATAGATAAAAACCTCAAACGAAAGCATGGAACATAAGTATAGTCTAGTAAGAGACCATTGAATGTGATAATATTGACAATTAATTTTGTAGTAGTGTTTTAGATATCTTCCAATTACATTGACAAAACGATACATTTTTTAAACTTTATTGTTTGCATAATATCCTTTTGAAATACAAGCAATCGTGTGCGGGGTCATTCATTATACTCATAAAATTTTGTCTAGCCAAATACAAAAGTTAATTAAAAAAATCGAAGGAACAAGAGCAAAATTCTTAAAATAAAATAAAAAACACATATTAAACCCAATTAAAAATTGTAAAAGTTGTAATAAAGAAGAGGTAATATTGGAAGGAAGAATGTTTCACCAAATGATGTTTTTTAATCAATAGATATATCAACTATCGACCAATATATTCGCCGTATATATCGACCATGTATTGTCTGGCTTTTTTAAATTTATTCTACTTAGAATATATGATTTAATAGATAACAAAACAAAATTGTTTCATTGTCAAGATTGTAGTTTCTTACTTCTCGACTCTCTTCTTACTTCCTATGATTTTCTTCATTACGCATGTCCGTCGTCGATGTCGATTATGCTTAACCGTTGGATTTTGGAAAAAATAGTGATATCCCTTATGAGTAGGAGAGTGAGTACCCCACAATGATACAATTGGTAGCAGGAACAGAGAGTTTGTCCCGACAAGACGTGAGAGTGTGGACGAAGGCAGTACAACCAAACACATGAGGGAAAATGAGTATCATCCCAATGAATAAAAAATGTGTTTTACCTTGGAAAGTGGAAGAAAACATGCAATTAATGAGATAACAAAAATGAGAATCGCATAATCTCAGAAAGAGCGGGAAATATTCGCTTGACACAGTGTTCAGGCAACATCGAGGAGATGACAATTTTTCCTTTCTGACACTCCATTTGTTGGGATGTACACAGACAACTGGTTTGATGAATGATGTCATTGGAGTTACAAAAAGAGGTGAGTTATTGGCTCATATGTTCCTTCGCATTATTTGTCCGTATTATTTTTAAGGGAAATCCAAACTTAGATCGAATTTCATTATAAAACTTATAAAAAAACAGAGAAATGTTTGAATCTTTCTTTTAAAAGATGCTCAAGCACATCGGGAGTAATTATCAATAAAAGTAATAAAATACAGACTTCCGCTACCAATAGACTTGGTGCGACACGGAGCCCAAATGTCTGAATACACAAAGTCAAAAGGACAAGCCAATTCTTACACAATTTAGTTGGAAAAGTAGTAGAATAATGTTTGTCATTTGACAAGCTTCACATACTAAAATTAGGCATGCGAGCGGTTCGGTTTGGATCGGTTTGGACCCAAACCGAAACCGAACCGACATGCCTCGGTTTTTGGTTTGTCTAAACCGACCCGAACCAAATCCGGTCGGTTCGGTTCAAAGTCGGTTCGGTTTTTGGTCGGTTTTTGGCGGTTCGGATACGGTTTTTTGCGAATAAATAATTTGAAAGGTGAAATATGATTGCATTTTCATATGATAGCTAAATTCACAGATAGCTAAATTCACAGAGAACTTAGTGTAAGTGCTAACAAAATTACAATATTTGAAAGGTACGATTTAAATTGGAGCAAAAGATAACTGTAAGTAGCAAGATAATACCTAAAAACAAAATGGAAAGAATAATTGTAGAGTTGCGTCTTAGTAAATAGCAAGGTCAACAATTCATCCTGGATGCAGCAAAACACTAGAACATAAGATAGAACATATCGGTTCATAGTGCTTAGGTTAGGAGTTAAATATGTAGATTATTCAAGTGTGTCAAAATACTTACGTGCTTTATTAAAAGAGATGGCTAACCAACGAACATATCAAATCAAAAACATGCTTCAAATACTTCCCAAAACAAAATCAAAAACTCCTCAATTAGTACATTCACTACTAGTAACAAATCTATAATGTAATTAACCAACTTGATTTTATCATAAATTGGTGCGGAGAACCGTTTAAAGTTTGTTTATCAGCATAAACATGTAACAGGAGCCTTCCATCAATGGTGGGAGGAAACTCGATGACAAAATATCCCACTTCATCCCAAGCAATAAAAACACAATGAAAATCTCAGCTACAGTTCCCAAATATGAGCGATCTTTACACTTACAATATTGCCAATATCAGTGAAAGGAATATCAAGCAATGAATATGAGCCTTTAACATGGTCCAAAATTCATTATTTGTGAACCGATAAGCCATTAAGCCACAAAATCTCATTATTTGAGAAGCAGTTAATTTATAAAAAAAATTTAAGTCATATAATTTAAAACAATTATAATATTACTCGATTCGGTTCGGTTTAGGCGGTTTTCACAACTTGAAAACCGACTCGAACCGATAAGCCATCGGTTTTCAAAAGCTCCAGACCGAACCGACATCGAACCGGGCGGTTCGGTTTCAAAGTCGGTGCGGTTCGGTCGATTTGGTCGGTTTAGTCGGTTTTCGGTTTTCGCTCCTCACCCCTAACTAAAATGACAACAATGTCACAATGGTGATGCCACTGAAGCAAAAAAAAAACCGAGATGACGAATGTAGAGAATGTGCGAAGATCGTATAGTTATTTGAGTTCTTTTTCAGTCATAATAACAATTGTACTCTTTGATTGGGTGTCCTGAAAATTAGTAGGAGAAAATCAGATAGAGCGATACAATTGTTTAAAGAGTGCACTAACAGATAATAGCTTGCAAAGAAAATTTGAAACATATATAATGTCGTCCAATTAGAGAAGAGAGGTGGTAGTAACAACTCTAGTTCCACAAACTGGAGCAGGAGAGCTATTAGCCACAAATATGAAATACTGATGGTGATCGGTTATGCTTCTTGAAGTCAGAAAAGACAATGATTCTCAATCATATCATTGGTGACACTGGAATCGATGATCCACTTACCCTGTATAGCAACATGCACACTACCTACAGAAGTGCCAATGGAGGCAGATTACTTGGAAGCATTAATAAAAGCCTTAATACCTGCCAAAGAGAACCATCGGCCGATCTCAGGTGGCAGAGTAGAGGTGGGTTAAGAAGGCTCAAACTCAGTAGTACTGACATGAGCATGAAAACGAATATGAGGATGCTTTGTAAAACACCGCTCGACGAGATGGCCAAGCCTTCCCATAATGTGAGCATAGAGAGTGATTCGGTGATTCCCCTAAGACCTCCAGTGCGACCCTTACAGTCACGTTGTGCTCCACAATCATCCGCATAAGCATACTGTTCTGAGGGTGGAAGGGATATTATAGAAGGTCAGTGCAGAAGGTTTGGAACTACAGAGATGTGAGCGGCAGTAGCATCCAAGCTGTGAGTGTCGAGTTCTCCCAAGATCTGTCGGCATAACATCCCATATTAGTCTGGAAGAGGTAAAAGATAGTATACCACAAGGAGTTCCTGAAAATATTTTGTTGGGTTGCAAGGTCAGCATAGAAAGGTCGACACTGGAGATGTTGATGTGATCTAAAAAACACAGTTTGATTTTAGAAAATAAATTTTGAGATCAATTTAAAACATGAGGCGCTAACAAAACTTTCTCAAATAATATTGCGCGACATTTGATCTAGGTTAGAAAATGAGCATAATAGTCTAGCTTTTGTTCGTATTCAACACTACGACAAATTCTTCCATATGTATAGAAAACAACGGATTTTCAGGTTAACGACAAGCAAGTAAAAAATGCTCTGAATTTTTAAAGAACGTGAAAAGTTGAGCAAAAAATTAAACTAACATGCTATAAGAAAAAGAGGAGAATAATTATACCTTGGGCTATGCATAACTTAGGGTTCCGTTCATTGTCAAACTGGAATGCAGAAATGGAACAGTTCCTCGAAATAGGTAGGGAACATATGTTGTTGGTCTTAACCATTATAGCCAATATTTTAAATATCGGATGTCGGCGACATATTAGATTGCGTTTTAAAGGTCGGGTGTTGGAGAGATGTCGGGGATATTTTAAAATATTAGATTTTCGTGTCTTATAAATAAAATTTTTATGCATACAAACTATAATTATATGTTATAAAAATAGACAAATAATATAACAAATAGATAAAAAATGAGTCATATTATGAAATAAAATCGAATAGTAACGAAGATAAAATATTATTAATAAATACAAAATGATGCATTGCAAAAAATATTTAATAGTATGCAATAATTTTATTTTGATAACAATAAGTTTATTACAAATAAAGAATATTTAAAAGTTAAAAATTTTTGATTGATTATAAGTCTTTTCAAACTTATAAATTTATATTAAAAACATGTAAACAATCAACTAATAAATGTATTATGTGTTTTCAAATTTTTGGTAATATGAAAAAAAAATTATGAAACAATTATACAAAATTAATTGTAAGAAAAAATGTTAAAAAATTGAAACAATAAGTCTAATCGATTTATACATGCATAATAATATATATATATATATATATGTGATTTAAGCACATGCTGCTAGTCTGCTAATATAACCTGCAATAAAATAACAGACGACATATTTAAATGTTGTGTCGGTCGATATATCAAAAAAAAATGGACATGTCGGCCTATATTTTACAAAAGGACAGTCTATTTTTTTAAGAAAAACATATCGTTTTGCCCTAAAAATAACATGTCGGGAGACATGTCAGACATATCGGAGAACATATAAAATAATGGTTGCAACGTTCTAGTTGAGGAGAAAACATCCGGTCCAACCAACAAGTGTTGACTGATGGAAATTACCTGTCGCCGGCAATAATTTAAATGTCCTCCGACATGTCCGACATGTCATTTTTTAGGGCAAAACGATATAGTTTTTCCAAAAAAAATAGATTATATTTTTTTGTAAAATATAGACCGACATGTCTGATTTTTTTCGATATATCGACCGACATGACATTTAAGTATATCGACTTTATTTTATTTCATGTTATATTACAGACTAGCATCATATATTTAAATCACTTATATATATATATATATATTATATTATGCATGTTTAAATCGATTAGACTTATCGTATTGATTTTTAACGTTTATTCTTAGAAAAAAATTTGTATAATTGTTTCACACCTTTTTAATTTCATATTTCTAAAAATATAAAAACATTTAATACATTTATTAGTTGATTTTTTGCATATTTTAAATATAAATTTATAAGTTTGAAAATACTTTATAATCAATCAAAGATTTTTTTAAGTTTTAATCTTCTTTATTTGCAATAAACTTATTGTTATCAAAATAAAATTATTGTATACTATTAAATATATTTTGCAATGTATCATTTTGTATTTGTTAATAATATTTTATCTCAGGTACAATTCATTTTTAATTTGTAATATAAATGTCTCATTTTTTATCTATTTTTTTTTATTTTTTTTATTTTTATAACATATAATTATAGTTAGGATTATAGCCGACCCCATTATAGTGGGATAAAGACTTGAGTGTTGTTGTTGTATAATTATAGTTACTGTACATAAAAATAAAAAAACAAGTTATTTATAAGCCATGAAAATCCAATATTTTAAAATATCCCCAACATGTTTCCGACTTCTGACATCCGATATTTAAAAACTCAATCTGATATGTCGCCGATAACCAATATTTAATACATTGGTCGCCGAAGAACGTCAACGCATCAGACGGAGGTGGTGAGGCTCGGTGGGCAGTCGTCGGCTGTTGGGAGCAGGAGTTAGGGCACGTCGGGCTTGGAATACCGAAAAAAGAGTTTCTCTGTTTCGGTTTTCTTCCAACTGACCCGAAGGAAGGGGGAAACGGTCCTTTAATACGAGTAATAAAAAATGCCAGAATTTGATTAAATATGATTAAATGGCCTTGTTTAGGCTTTTTAACGTGGACTCTTAACTCCTAAGTTTAAAATTTTGATTAAATTTGATGAAATGGTTTTTATTAGAAAACCCTTGGTATTCTCCCTTTACTAATATTTCTAAATATCTTAAAATTGAAATATAAAATACTTAATTTTAGTTCTTTTTAATTATTTGCTTGCCCTAATTATCACATTACTTAATTTGGCAGACATTTTCATTCAAGTTCTTTATTGTTCGGTCACATCAATAAGTTGTATGGGAGTGGGCAAGTGACGTGCAATATGAAACACACATGCTAATAATATGCGTGAAAGATAAAACATGAGCATGCGTGAAGACGTGTGCTACATGAATAAAATGCGGTAAATAAAAATAAAGAAAGATGCAACTCATGTTGTATAAGAAATTATGTGTTGAGAGGCTGAACTTCCTAATACGCAACATCGAGAGAGGGTGTTGGTCACGCGAAGAGATCTGAATAGATGGTGCGCATGCGAGAAGAATTCATAATCATTCAATAAATAGTGTGACTTATACAAGGATATTCAAAACTTTAAAACCAGATAATATGTTTGAATATTTAATATGAAATAAGATTGATCCAACTACAAATAATGCAAATTTATGGAATTCTTAAATTTTTTTTACTAGTCCACACATCACTAGTTAACTTCCTTCAAAATTTTCAAAATATTGAATAAAATATTTTTGGCTTTTATGTAAGATTTAAATACGAGTCTAAATGTTGTTCTACTTATGATATTTGGGTTGCAGCGAGTTGTAAATGTATTTTGTTTCATCTGTATTATTAGTGCTTGAATTGCCAAGCAACGTTTGATGATATTTACATTTGAAATTCTCTTTGTTGTAGTTGATAGTACATTCAAATTTTTCCAAAAGAGAAAACCTGTGCTCGACTAGAATTTGGAGCATTTTATCAAAACAAAATTTGATATGTTACATGGGTGTGATATTTTCTTTCATTGTGAGAAATTCCGAATAATGTTTGTACTTCGCTTTGAATTCACCATTAACACTTACTTTTTGAAATTCTCACACGTCGGTGAATCTTACTTGTGCTCAACCACTTCATAATTTGAGATTGAATTTGTGGAATCGGGAACAGTCAAATCAACATGCGAAGGATTTTAGGAAGTCACAAATTTGAGGAAAATGGCAATGATGAGAAAGCTTAAAAATTTATAGAGAGCAGGGCTTGAGAGAATGTGAGAAATAAGAGAAGAAATGGGAAATGACGAGAAAGCTCCATTTACAGAATTTTAAAAAAAACTCATTATAATTATACTGAAAATATCCCTTAGTTACTTTATACAGCTTTTTTAATTGATATTTAAAAAAACAAGGTTATTGCTAGACAGCTGGCATGTGCAGCCTGCCATCTGGAAGCGCCTCCAACGGCTCTGGGAGCCATCGGATTTAGCATCTCAAGCTGCCTAGCTCGAGCATGTCCAAGTGATGTATCCGAGGGCACATCCATTTAATCCCTTTGGATTTTCTTCATTTACATTTTTTTGTGATTGTTCATATTTCATGTTCATCGCCATATTGCATGTTTTCCGTATTTGTATGTTCATCATTTAACGTTGTATGCTAGTTTTAATATCGGCTTATTGGCCCGACCAGCCAATAAAACCTTAAATAAACAGGTCCGTCAACACTGAATATGGTGGTATGCAGGAAAATGGGAAATGAAACAATTGCATAAAACATAAAATTATTACTAAATTAATTTCAGAATAAACACTCAAATTAATTATCTTTGGGAGGAGTAAAAGCCACTTTGCCTCTTGATTTCCAATTTCAGTTTTTCTACCAGCCCGCATATTAATTCATTTCACTTATTAATTATAATCTGTTTTTTTCATTACCTAGAACTGGTTCTATCACCAACAGCTTTAGCCCATTGAAGACATTTACCTATAATGAAAGCTATTGTTACCTTACCTCTGCCACAACTATGAAAGCCGACTACCTCCTCTGTGAAAGCCAGCCTGGAGAAAATGAGAAGCAATCGACTGTTCCTGCTTCTCGGCATTCCAGGAGCCTCCCGCTGAAATCTTGTCAGCTGCCACCTGCCACCAACGCCCCACGAGCCTCCGCAGACTCCATCAACTGGGAGGAAGGCCTCCAACAACCCTTTCCCTCTGCCTCCTTCGACAACCTCTGCAATTTTCCAATCATGACATCCCAACCTGCTCTTTGACCCAGTTGGCCAGGATATCCCTCACAACTCACAGCTACCCTTTTTCCCCTCCTTTTCTGTAACCTTCCGGAACCAAAATTCCCACACGACAACTCCCCATCACTGCCTGAGCCGTCTAAACCCCAAATTCCCCCCAAACACTAGCCCAATGAGTACTCTCCTTCCACCCGAGCCCTACCAGACCAACCCACTCCCATACCACCGAAGCCTACCAGCCCAGTTCTCTTCCTATCCACCCAAGCCTACTAGCCCAGTTCTCTTCCTATCCACCCAAGCCTACTAGCCCAGTTCTCTTCCTATCAACCCAAGCCTACTAGCTCGATCCACAGAAATGTCCCCCACAGCCAACCTTGTTCTATTCCTAGAAATTGCCGCATGTATAATTCGACTCCCTCGCTATTAGAATAATTTTATGCAATTATATTTTTACGTGATCACTTTCATTTACTTGCACGCATCCACTTCCGTTGACGTAATTTCTCAAGTTCTTTGCTCGAATTGCAGCTCTCGTGTGAAACACATGCGCCATGCTAACCCGCTTAACCTAGCTAATTGTTTGGGTAAATCGAATAGGCTCTAGGTTTACTATTGAGGAACCCACTCTCTCGGGCTGGTAGTGCGGATTGAATTTCTAGCCATGACCTAATTTAACTCGAAGCATACTTTTATTTTTAAAACAAAAAAAAAGTCTACATCAGTTTGGTATCAGAGATAGATTGACTCACTCCTATCGTGAGTCAGACGATCTGAGATGAATTTAAAAAAATTGCATTAAATTCTCCTTTCTTTCCTTTTTCATCAACACCACTCTTTTTTTTAAACAGAGATTTTTTATTTAAGATTTAGAATAAAAATATGTTATTTTAAAGTCTTTAAAAAAACTCAATTAAATAAACAAGAACACTCAAAACCTTTTTCCCACCACAATGGGGTCGGCTATATGGATCCTTTGTCCAATTGCGCCCTATCTTTAGTCATAATCTCACTAATGCTTAAGTGCATCATGTCATTCATTATGGTTTCATTCCAAGTTTTTTGGGCCTACCCCTCCCCCGTTTATCATGCCTTGACTAAACTCTCACAACGCCTAACAAGTTCCTCAAATGGTCTCCTTTGTACGTGTCTGAACCATCTTAATCGAGCTTCTAGCATCTTCTCTACAATTGGTGCCACTACTATCAATGAAATATTCATTACTAATTTTATTCAGTCTCGTGTCTACACATCCACCGAAGCATTTTCATCTCTACAACTCTCATTTTTGCTCATTTACACAATTCACTGCCCAACATTTAGAACTGTAAAGCATCGTTGGTCTAATTGCAGTACGGTAAAACTTGCCACTAAGTTTTAATGATATTCTACGATCACATAAGATTTCAGATGTGCCTCTCCACCTCAACCAACCTGCAAGGACTCTATGTATCACATCTTTATCTACACCATATTTTTGAACTATCGATCTCAGATCTTTAAAGCACTCATTGGGAGAAATATTTTGGTCACCTAACTTAATGACAGAGTCACCCATCCATCTTGCACAACTAAATTTAAGGTTCATATACTTCATCTTTGTCATGCTCAACCTAAAATCCTTCCTTTTTAAAGTGTCTCACCAAGATTTAAGTTTTGTGTTTACACCCTCACGCGTCTCATCGTCCAAAACAATATCATCTGCAAAAAAAAACACCAAGGAATTTCCGATCTTGGTCGCCCAACTTAATAAAGAAATCATACGCTCTTCTTGCACTACTAAATTTAAGCTCCATATATTTCGTCTTTGTTCTGCTCAACCTAAACCCTTCTTTTTTAAAGTGTCTCGCGAAGATTCAAGTTTCGTGTTTATACCATCGCGTGTCTCATCAACCAAAATAATATCATGTGCAAAGAGCAAACAATAAACACCAAGGAATTCCCTAAAAAATCTCAATTAAAATATTATAAATGGTTTTTCTATATTACAAAAAAATGGAGAATCGAGTAGAACGCTTAGAAACGATCATCGATGACCTAAACCAGTGCATGGAGAACCTCATACAATTGGTTGAAACATTCACCACTAACATAGGTGATGTTCGACAAATCATGAACGGGTTAAGAACCTTCGTCAATAATATTGAGGTCGCTATTCATTAGGGTGGGAATCAAGTATCTCCATCAAACCCTAGATAAAAAGCACTCATGCTACAACATTCTGAGCCCCGAAATCAACCATGTTGGGATGATGGTGTTAAGTTCCATGGAGGAGATTTTGAGGGCTGAGTAGAACCCGAAGGATGTTTAGATCGATGTGAGCGTATCAACGTATGGAACAATTCATGGCATGGAAACGGATGCCCTTAAATCGTCAGGTAGAATGTCACTCTTAGGCTTAAAGGGCAAACACTAGTCTGGTGGGTTCAATTTGAGCGCACATCATGCAGCTTACGTCTAACTCTAATCATTACATGGGTAGAATTTAAAACCCAACTACGAAAGCGATATGTTCCCCCGGATTACCTTCAAAATCTTTATTGTAAATTTCATAACCTTCATTAGTATAAACTCTCGATGGATGAATACATCAATGAGTTTCTTATTCTTCAGTCTAGGTTGGATATATGAAAGGAGGACGCTACAACTGTCTTGCTACCTAAATGGGCTTTGCTATGTCATTCGAGAGCAGCAATTAAAGCTTCATGATTTTAGAGACTTAGGGGAGATATCCAGTAGGGTCCGTCGTGTCGAGCCATCACTACAAAAGAAATTCTCGGGCCCTAAGACTTCAGATAGGCTGCCTAATGTAATATCTCAGGTTGCTACATTTGAACCCCCCATGTTGAACCGTCCCTTAGGGTCCACTAGTGTCCCTACACCACCTAACTTAATGACGGAGTCATCCATCCATCTTGCACAACTAAATTTAAGGTTCATATACTTCATCTTTGTCATGCTCAACTTAAAATCCTTCCTTTTTAAAGTGTCTCGCCAAGATTTAAGTTTTGTGTTTACACCCTCACGCGTCTTATCGACCAAAACAGTATCATCCGCAAAAAATAAACACCAAGGAATTTTCTATCTTGGTCGCCCAACTTAATAAAGAAGTCATCCGCCCTTCTTGCACTACTAAATTTAAGCTCCATATATTCCATCTTTGTTATGCTCAACCAAAACCCTTTTTAAAAGTGTCTCGCGAAGATTCAAGTTTCGCGTTTATACCATCGCGTGTCTCCTCGACCAAAATAATATCATGTGCAAACAACAAACAATAAACACCAAGGAATTCCCTAAAAAATCTCAATTAAAATATTATAAATGGTTTTTCTATATTACAAAAAAATGGAGAATCGAGTAGAACGCTTAGAAACGATCCTTGATGACCTACACCAGTGCATGGAGAACCTCATACAATTGGTTGAAACATTCACCACTAACATAGGTGATGTTCGACAAATTATGAACGGGTTAAGAACCTCCATCAATAATATTGAGGTCGTTATTCATTAGGGTGGGAATCAAGCACCTCCATCAAACCCTAGATAAAAAGCACCCATGCTACAACATCCTGAGTCCCGAAATCAACCACGTTGGGATGATGGCGTTAAGTTGCATGGAGGAGATTTTGAGGGCTGAGTAGAACCCGAAGGATGTTTAGATCGGTGTGAGTGTATCAACGTATGGAACGATTCATGGCATGGAAACAGATGCCCTTAAATCGTCAGGTAGAATGTCACTCTTAGGCTTAAAGGACAAACACTAGTCTGGTGGGTTTAGTTTGAGCGCACATGATGCACCTTACGTCTAACTCCAATCATTACATGGGTAGAATTTAAAACCCAACTACGAAAGCGATATGTTCCATTGTTACCCCGGATTACCTTCAAAATCTTTATCGCAAATTCCATAACCTTCATTGGGATAAACTCTCGGCGGATGATTACACCAATGAGTTTCTTATTCTTCAGTCTGGGTTGGATATATGAGAGGAGGACGCTACGACTGTGTCTTGCTACCTAAATGGGCTTTGTTATGTCATTCGAGAGCAATTAGAGCTTCATGATTTTAGAGACTTAGGGGAGATATCCAGTAGGTTTTGTCGTGTCGAGTCATCACTACAAAAGAAATTCTCGGGCCCTAGGACTTCAGATAGGCTGCCTAATGTACTATCTCAATTTGCTACATTTGAACCCCCCATGTTGAACCTTCCTTTAGGGTCCACTAGTGTCCCTAAACCTCCGCCCGCCTCATCTACAGGCAAAGAGATTACTGTCTCCAAACTCAACCCTGGGGTATTTCGATGTTTTAAGTGTATGGAATCAGGGGCACAAATCCTCGGAATATCACCATAGACAGTTTGTAACATTTGTCGAGTCTAAAGAAAATCATGAGCCTAAATATGGAGTCTTTCTCACCGAGTCCCAACCTAATTCAGTGGTCGAAGACGAGGAAGAAGTTCAAGGAGAGCAGTCAGAGCACACTAAGCATTTAGTATATGTTCTCCAACATTGCCTACTAACCCACAAAATTTCCACCAAGGACAGTGGTTGAGGCATAACATTTTTCATATTATTGCAGGCATTCATGGCCAATTCTACTCCATTATAGATAGTGATAGCATAAAAAAATTTGTGCCTCAATACATACTAGAAAAGTTATAGCTTTAGGTCCATCAATGTTGAATATGGTGCTATGCATGTAAATGGGTAAATGAAAACTTGAATAAAACAAAAAATTATTATTAAATTAATTTCAAAATAAACTCTGAAATTAATTACCTTTGGGAGGAGTAAAAGCCACTCTGCCTCTTGATTTCCAATTTCAATTTTTTTATCTGTCCGCCTATCAATTCATTTCATTTATTAAATATCATTAGATTTTTTTCATTACCTGGAACTGGTTATATCACCTACTGCACAGCCCATTAAAGCAACTTACCTAGAATGAATGCTACAGTTACCTCTTCCACACCTATTAAAGTTGACTACCTTCTCTGTGAAAGCCAGTCTGGAAAAAAAGGAGAAGCAGTCGGCAGTTTCGGCTTCTTGGCATTCCATGAGCCTCCAGCCGGAATCTCGTCAGTTGCCTCCTGCCACGAACGCCACATGAGACTCCATCGACTCTATCAAAGAGGGGAGGTAGGACTCCGACGACCCTTCCCCCTTCCCCTCCGTCGACGGCCTCTGCATTTGCCATTCACGACATTGCAACCTTCTCCTCTTCGATCCAGTCGGTCAGGATATCCCTCACAACTCACAGCTACCCATTTCCCCTCCTCACCCGCAACTTTCCAGCGCCAAAATTCACTAACAACAACTCCCCATCATTGCTCAAGCCGCCTAAACCATGAATTCCCCCTAAACACCAGCCAGGCGAGTTCTCTCCATCCACCCGAGCTCTATAAGACCAACCCACACCCTTACCAATCGAGCCTACCAATCCAATTCTCTATCTGACCACCCAAGTCTACCTTCACGATCTACAGAAACGTCCCCCACAGCCAGTCTTGTTCCAATCCTGGAAATCGCTGGATGTATAATTTCAGCTCCCTCAATATTAGAAAAATTTTATGCAATTTTATTCTTAAGTGATCACTTTCATTTACTTGAACGCATTCACTTCCATTGACGTAATTTCTCAAGTTCTTTGCTCGACTTGCAACTATTCTCATGTGAAACATTTGCGGCTTGCTAGCCTTCTTAACCTCTCGCTAATTGTATAAGTAAATCGAATAGGCTCTAGGTTTACTAATGAGGAGCCCGCTCTCTCGGGATCGTAATGTTACCGAATTTAACTCAAAGCATATTTTATCTTTAAAACAAAAAAATAAGTCTACATCATCAAGCTGTTCATATTCCAAACAAAGACTTGTTCCCATGCCTGGCTTGGACATGGCACAGGCTAGGCTTCATGCAAGGCTACGACAATGAATGGGGAATGTTAAGGCCGCCAAGGTCAGTCTTAGGCCTGTTCGGGATTTCTATTCGTATACACATGCATACTTTCCAATCCCAGGCTTAATTTACCCCTCCCCCCATTTAAAATGGATAAACACTTATGGTAAGCTATACAATAAGAAAATATATTGAACATTAAAATTAAGTATAATAAACTACAATTAGATCAACCATATTATGTGGAATTAAATGTTGGAGATAATGAAGTCTTCAATAGCAAAGTTGCGTGGAAAATGAGAATGCTAAGATGAAGTGTGGAAAATTTACGAATATTCACAACGGAACTATAAGCAGCAACAAATGAAAAATAAAGTAGTTGATAATAAGCTTAGATAGTTTGGGATGAGGTCAGACAATGCATCAATAAAACAAGTAAATAAAGCTATGTCTGGTTAGCAAGGTAAAGGCTGGCCACAAAGCCCACGACAAATAGCAAGGTTATGCCACGTCTACAAAGCTTCAAAATTATTCAACCAACACCATTGGACATCTAGAAGAAGTTGCACCAACACTAAATTCTTTCATATAAATATATCAAATGATAATCATTATCAAACAAATGAACTTTCCACTTATACATTGCTACATCTTATGAAACCTACACACATATTTAGATATCTCAGAAAGTCAGAATAGACTACAATTTTTTTTAGGCTTTTTGGCACTTTGCACCCCCTATATACCGGATTTTGGCACTTTGTACCCCCAAAGTTCAAAATTGGCAGATTGCACCCCCGAATTCATAAAATCTAGCACTTTGCACCCCATGGAGGGTATTTATGTACTTTGACGTTATTAAAATTAGGATTTAGGGTTTTTATTTCTCCCGACTTCACTCTCCGCAGTCCGCTCCTTTACTCTCCGCTCAGCCCTCGACGCAGAAGCCACGGGTTGTCGACGACGAACAAGAAGCCCCCCGCTGCCGTTGACATTGACGCCGAAGCACCGCCTGGAAGCGATCTCTGGTGCGGTCGACGAAGAAGCCCCCCTCTGTCGACGACGACGAAGACGCAACTCTCTGCAGTCGACCTTCACGCCGAATCCCCGCCTGGAAGCCATCTCCGGTGCGGTCGACGAAGAAGCCCCCTCTGGTGCGATCTTCACTCTCCGCCCCTTTAATTAGTATAGTTATATGTCCAGGAAATTCCCAAAAAAAAAAAAATTTGTTCTATGTTAGGGGGCTGAACATGGCTGTGAACTTTGATTAAGTAAAAAAAAATATTCACATGTTTTTCTTCTATGTTGGGGCCTAATATAGTGCCAAAAAGCCCTATATTATATTCTATGTTGAGTCAAAAATTTTATGTCAAGATCTTACTCTATATTTTTCTTCTATGTTCAGGTAGTCTCAGTCGGTAGTCTCCAGATCAACATTAATTAGTCCAGTTAATAGCCTCAATCTCTGGTATTGTTTTTATTCACATGTTTTTTTTTTCAGATTTCAGATTTTTTAGGGTGTGCGTCAACTATAATTTTGTTTTTAGGTGTAATTTGACTTTGATTAATTAAATGACTCATCCCGAAGATGTGGAGTGGGGAAATATGTTGGTTGACGACATTTATTCTGAAGGGATGGAGGGTCTTCTTGGTAGTAGTGATGACTCGCAGAGCATGGACGAGGAATTTGATGATCAAAATTCATCATTTTCTGATGATGATTTGAATGATAGTGAATTTGAGGTAGAAGATTTGAATTTCGATGATAATATAGATGAAGAAAT
Source organism: Platanthera zijinensis (assembly GCA_039513925.1). Lineage (NCBI taxonomy): Eukaryota > Viridiplantae > Streptophyta > Magnoliopsida > Asparagales > Orchidaceae > Platanthera > Platanthera zijinensis. Next base: position 221,323,214 of record CM077080.1, on the reverse strand, counting down.
CGAACTGATTGGTGAAAGAGTCGAATCAAATCAACCTTTGAGTACGAATGTGGGAATACATTTAAGGGAGCATGGTAGTCAATCATCATCCAAGATACAAAAAAGGAAATGTCGTGAGGTCCAAGTATATCAAGGAGACGCGAACGATTCCGACTTTGAGTTTGAGGTCGGCTTGTGTTTTAATAGTGCTTCTGACTTTAGGGATGTTGTGAGGATGTACTCTATGAAGCAAGGGAAACCACTCAAATTTGAAAAATTGTACAAAATCATGTTGTAGGGTTGGATTATGTATTCTTCTTTCATGTCAGTGAAAAAACCTCAAATTAAAACCAAGGGGAGCACACATTGTAGGGTTGCAAGTTCCCAACATTGTAACTCTAAGTTTTTTGCCCATAAATATGAACACAATATTAGAAGCAATCCGGAGTGGCCCGCTAGTTCAATGCAGGAAATCATGCAGAAGGATAACAAAACGTCTCTCAGTATATGGAAGATGTAAAGAGTTAAAAAACATGCTTCCAAATTAATTAGTGGCACGGAATATGAGCAGTATGCAAAGCTTTGGGATTACTTTGAAGAAATTTATAGGACTAATCCGGATACCACAATCAAGGTGAAATGCAAGCATGATGTAATCTCTCAAACATGTTTTTTTAGAAGACTTTATATATGTTGGGGTGCGTTGAAGAAAGGTTTCATGGCCGGATGTCGTCCTATTATTGGTTTGGATGGGACTCATTTGAAGACATCAACTGGTGGAGTCTTGTTATGCGCTGTTGGAGTTGATGGGAATAATAACATGTACCATATTGCTTACGCAGTTGTTTTAAAGGAAAATACTAAGACATGGAAATGGTTCGTTAGTCTTCTAATAGAAGACTTGTGCATTGAAAACACACACACATGGTCGATAATATCAGATAAACAAAAAGGGCTAATGAAAGCTATCGAGGAGCTACTACCCAATGCGGAGCATAGATTTTGTTTGCGACATATGTATAATAACTTCAAACAAAAACATAGAGGACTGCACCTAAAGGATATGTTATGGAAGGCTGCATCCGCTACTAGGATTGTGGATTTCAATCTTGAAATGGAGAAGTTGAAAGCGTGTGATAAAAAAGCTTACGAATGGGTTAAAGAACGACATGAAAAACATTGGGCAAAAGTCTCATTTTAGTACTTGGCCTAAATGTGACATGTTGTTAAATAATTTTTGTGAAGCTTTTAACAAAGTGATTCTAAAAGCTAGAGATAAGCCTATAATAACAATGTTGGAGACTATAAGGGTGCCACTTATGAAGAGACTTCACATGCAAAGAGATAAGGTATTCAAATTTAATGGCAATATATGTCATTCCATACAACAGATATTGGAAAACAACAAAAAAATGCCCATAACTACATTTTAGTATGGAATGGACACCACAAATTTGAGTTTGAAGGGTGGAGAGGAGATAAGTGGACGATTGATTTGGGTTGTAGGAGTTGCAGTTGCAGGAGTTGGGACTTAACAGGTATTCCTTGTGTGCACGCAACATCATGTATATTCTATCGGAGAGAAAATGTTGAAGACTACGTTGAACATTGGTATCGAAAGGATATGTTTATAAGGGCATATGAACACATGTTAAATCCCATAAAATCACATAAGGAATGGCCTTCGGCGAATTTAAATCCAATAGTTCCGTGGTGTAACGTTCACAAAAAGCCCGGAAGGCCGTCACATTATGCTAGAAGAAAAGAGGAGGGTGAATTGGAAGATCAAAAATACGGAGTTAAAAGACATGGGATGAAGTACACATGCTCCAACTGTGGTATGAGAGGGCACAACAAGAAGAGTTGCGTTGAAATCTGCAACACCAACGCTACAACATCTACTACAAAAAAAAACTACCGGTAAGCATTTAGTCATCTTAAATTTCTTTTGTCATTTTTATTATGCATTGTTTTTTAATTACAACGTGTTTATGTGTAGGTAAGGAAGAATATGTGATCGTGAACTTACTCTTGTGGAGCTTCTCGGGATCTTTATGTTGCGCAACATTATGTTTTTCATGTCGTGTATCTTTAAGATTTGGAACTCAAGTTACTTTAGTATTGAAAACTCATGTATTTTTACTATTTGGAACTCATGTATGTTTATTTGGAACTCATGTATGTTTATTTGGAACTCATGTATGTTTATTAGTTATGGTGGTTCTTCTACTCTTGCTATTTTATGCTTTATTAGTTATGGCGGCGACTAGTAAATAAATAACACCAAATACAACTCAAGTTGAGTCTAATGATCAGCTTATTTTCCTTTACAATTTTCATGAATTTGGCACAAAATTTGGCTTTTTCATTAACCATCATTGGTAGATTATTTAATATGGGCGAGCCATTATTGAGTCTAATGATCAGCTTATTTTCCTTTGGATGTGAAAAGGATCGAATCATATACCTGGTGAAAAAAAGCAAGGTTTAATTTCACATATAAGTGCAGAGTCAAAGGATGAAAATATGATGCATGACACAGACAAGAGCATGTGATATGTATATGTAAATATGAATATATAACATATGAATCTATGAATACATATGATATTAGGCCAGATATGATTTTTTTTTATAAAATAGCAATTTAAAAAAAAAAGAATTACGGTGTGCAAATAGCTAAAAAAAGAAGTCCGGGGTGCAAAGCGCCAAAATGGCTTTTTGGAGAGGAGCCGGACCTAAATACCCCTGAAAAATCGGCCATGGGGTGCAAAGTGCCAGATTTTATGAATTCAGGGGTGCAATCTGCCAATTTTGAACTTTGGGGGTGCAAAGTGCCAAAATCCGGTATTTAGGGGGTGCAAAGTGCCAAAAAGCCATTTTTTTTAGCAACTTTCACTTATATATTCTGAAGTGTTTCCACCAGAAATTCAATTAAACAAGCAAACGAAAACGCTGGTCAATAAGCAAAATCCAAGTAAAACAAGTTGGGCAATGACTAGTACAGCAATAACTTGATGTAATACTAAGATAACAAGATGATTAAAAACATTCTTTACCCTAAACTGATGATTCAAACCAAATCTGTCCGAGTTCACCATGAACAACAATAAAACAATATAAGAAACATTTTAATGTGCACAAAGAGCATCAGAGAAGATTAAATGATTCAAAAAGTATCAGAATAACACAAATTTGTTTTTTTCAATCAAATCCAACAGCCATTTCGAAGCCAAAAACTGGAAATTAAACGACATACTCGGTTCTGATCGATCACGTCGACGATAACAACAAGTTTCCCGTAGTCCTTCCCATAGTTGACGAGGGCTACCCTCCCAATCTCCACGTACCTCTGAAAAGGCTGCGGTATAAGGAAGAAATCAGTAAAACGGCAATTAGAAAAGAAAATCGTAAAATGGAAGAAGAAGAATACAAAATGGGAGGAAGCGAAGGTATCACTCACCATGGTTGCTGCACCTGGCCGAAGCGCGCCAAGAATGGGGATACTGAGCTAGGGTTACGAACGTCGAGGCCGCCATGAGCGATGCGACGTTTTATAGCTTACATGACTTCGGAGGGTTTGCTCGCCCAGCATTTGGGACCGTCGGATCTTCGGATGGGCAGCCCTATATAATTAACAAAAAATTGCATTTATTAAATATAAATGTGATTGTTAACCATAATCAAGCTTTAATTATTCTACTCTAAAATGAAAAAAAAAACTCATAGTAACTCAAGTTTGGTTTTTTTAGCTGCAACCAAACCCCTATGACTTTCAAGTGCACTTTATGTGTCAGTGTCATAAAAGGAATAACTAATCATCCTCCTAACCATGATTGATCTTTAGCAGTTTAGCGTTATGGTCATTGAGAGATTAGTTTTTGGATGTTTTACCAAGCTATCATCTTCCTAAAGAGGGAAGTTCGCGAAAGAAAGGTTCTCGCATGTGCTCCATCAGTATTCTCCTAATAGGAAGAAGCATGTATTCACCAAAGGGAAGTTCTCACAAGTCATTTATGTAACGATTTTCCTGTAATGAACATATAATATGAGTCTGATCGGAACCCATAACATAAAACATTAAACATAGCAATGTGTCACGACACTTCTAGGCTACTTTGGCGTGCAAACTGGATCACAATGAAAGAAACATAACATACAAGCAAACAAGAACAACATAAGGATGTACACTTCATGAGGCTTAGGCCTTTTTGGCCGGCGAGCTGACTCAAACTTGCGATCCTTGTCATGTAAAAAATTTATGTAACGTGATTTAGGTAAGACTGACCTCAACTGTAACAAACACTCATCCTCCTGGTCGTCCCTAGCGGACCACGAGGCACTCCAGCACTCTGCAGGTCAGCACTTTGTATGCACATGTAATAAAACATAAAATAACATAGAAAAACAGGAATAAGTGTCTCAAACATCAAACACGTTTTTATGTTGAACATATAAATAAAAGAGACATACAATGCGGCATGTATGCAAACCTGAGTTTCACCCAAGTCACCTTATAACATGTATGATTCTAACATATCATCAAACATCATCATGTCGCATCAATCACATGGGTACTTTCATTTTCCAAAAGGTATACAAGCTCAAGGCCAAGAACTCCCGCTGAGACCCCACCCGCACATGGATCACAACATCATTGGGTTTGTCCATCAGCTCCACTGTTCTCGCCAATTTCATCAATTCAAGCACAAACTGATGCTAAAAACTCTCGTTTAGACCCCACCTGTATATGGATCACAACACCATCGGGTTTATCCAAAAGCGCTGACGTTCTTGTTAGTTTTCATAGAAGGGGACTTGTCTTGTCGGGACACCCTCCATGCGTGAATCACAACATCATAGGATAAGCCAGCCGATCACAAAAACGGAGTCACGCCTTCACATATAAACGGACATCACAATCCATCACTTACATTTCCTCACTCTAGTCAATGTTCGTTCTCATACAAAATTTAGCTGATATGACTTCAGAGGGTTTGCTCGCCCAGCATTTGGGACCGTCGGATCTTCGGATGGGCAGCCATGTATAATTAACAAGAAAAAGTGCAATTGTTAAATATAAATATGATTGTTAATCATAATTTAAATTTGATTATTCCCACTTAAAAAAACTCATAATAACTCAAGTTTGGTTTTTTTAGCTACAACCAAAACTCGGACGTCTTATTAGTCGGATTCGGATACTATGACGTTTAAGTGCATTTTATGTGTCAGTGTCAAAAAGGAATAACTAGTCATCCTCCTAACGACAATTGAACGTACAAGTTTAGCGATGTATGGTCATCGAGAGATTAGTGTTTGGATGTTTTACTCGGCTATCATCTTCCTAAAGGAAAAGAGACGAGTTCTCCTAAGAAAGGTTCTCACATGTACTCCAATAGTATTTGCCTAATAGGAAGAAGCATGTATTTGCCAAAGAAGAGTTCTCACAAGTCATTTAAGCATTAGAACATGCAACAAGAGATATTTTAGAAGGTGCTAGAACTTGCTATACCCCTCTAGAAGCACGGACAAACTGGGCAAAAGAAGATTGATCGTAGAGCAGCCCCTAGGAAAATAAATAGGATCGAAACTATAGTAAAAAGGACATTGGATGGAGACCATCAGAAGGATCAAAGAGTACACGCTCCCTTTCTAAAGAGCTCACGAGTACCATAAAACACTAACCAAAACATCAAGTAAAAGCAAGAAAGACTAGAGACCATATATTGCCACCTCTCAACTTGAGTAAACTATCACTCGGGGTAAAAGGCATCAATAGTTTAGTAGGCCTTCGAATTTGCAACATTAATGTAGATCATAACCGACGCAGTTCAGTGCAAGCTGTTGGTTACATATTTTGACGGAAAAGCTAGGGAGTGGTTTTATAAGCTCCCTTCCCAGTCAATCCATTCTTTCTGAGACCTTTGGAGAGCTCCTAATGAGGTTTGCAACCTCAAAGAAGAGGAAAAACGGTCCACCTACTCTCTTCGATATAAAGCAAAGATCGGATGGATTTATCAGATGCTTTGTAGATAGGTTTCAAGAAAAAATTCTTGGAATTCATATTGTAGAGCCATCTTGGTACTAGGTCGCCTTGACTTGTGCCATGCAAGAGGGTCTTTTCAAATTCGATATTGAAAAAAACCCTCTGTTCTCTTATGGAGATCTAATCGACAGGGCTAACCATTTCATCAAGGGTGAAAAATGTAACCTCAATTTGGTATATTCTCTCTGGGAGCTCATCCACCAACGTTGAGAGTTAAGAGTGTCAGCTCAACCCTCCTCAGCCCCTTATTTTAATGCACCACGATAACATAAATTTTTGTCGAGTCAGCCATGGCATATTAGGAATAATCGCCACCCCAGTTGCCCCTACTTTTCAATCGATTCAATAAGATGAGATTCCAACATTCTTCATACCCCTCGAAGAATAGGGTGACAACTCTCCCCCATGACCACCCATCAACCTCACAAACTCGACCGACATCACAAAAAGATGTCCAGGAAGTATACACATATCTGATAATTCCTTTGGAAAAAGTGGTAGAGATTATGCAGATTCATCCTTGCTACAAAGGGTCGACCGCTCTCCAAAGAGGGTATGTTAATAGAAATACAAATCTCTATTGCAGCTTTCATTGGAATACAGGAACGACACAAAAAAATGTTGAGCCCTCCAAGATCTGATAGAGAAGCTCCTGAAAAGTAAGAAAGCTCAAAGAGCTTGTAGCCCAGAAGAATAACGATTCATCTAGTGCGACAAAGGTGAAAGGGGTGGCCGAGATCCAAGGTCTACGATGTGAATGCATCAAACAAGAAGATATTGACTTATATGGAAATTTGGATATCGGTACCGAATGCGTAAAAATAGAAAGTCAAAGAGTCTTAAACTTCATTCACTGTATTCACGGGGGAGCGGGGCTTGAATCCCCGAAAAATTCTAGTACAAAGAGATATATTAGAGAGAAGTGGCCTCAATGTCACAATCTCTACCCTCTTGAGGAAATATTACTTTTGAGGAGGAAGATCTCCCAAAAGATAATAATCCATTCCATGATGCGACCGTTATTCGGGTAGTCATCAACAACTTTGCGGTGTCAAAGGTTCTCATCAACACCGGTAGCCCGATCATCGTTCTTTTCAAGCCCGCATTCGATGTCATTAAGATCAAAAAGAAGCTTCAAGACAGTGACGTGACCCTCTATGGGTTCTCAAGGAAAAGAAAAGAAATTGAAGGGAGCATCATGTTAATTGTCACCTTCTGCGTTATAACAAGACAGGAAACTTTCCTGGCCGGCGATGCTCCCAACAGTTATGATATCATCTTCAACAGGCCGCTCCTTAATGATTTTCAAGTCATACTATCAACATATCATCAAGTCCTAAAATTCTTCCTGGGAGGGAAATAATAGCAGGTGTCAGAACCCGCATTTTCTTCGAAATAAAGAAGTATCAGAGTAGAAAAAGACACGCGTTGTGATGCCACGTCGAGTAGGGGATAACTGCCGACACTCAGGCAACCACCAACTACTAAGACTATAAAAAAAATCATAAGCTTTAATGATTTGAAAATCAATTATATTTTAGAGGTTGTATCCCTCGGCTCAGTGGATCAGCTAGTTCACAATTAAAAACTATACTTATACGCAGCGGAAAATACTTTATTTACATTACTTTGACATCCTAAGAGAGTGCATAAGTGTCCTCAGGGGGCAACTTATACTATGCAAGACCCTAGATTTATCTTATATCATCTATACGAAAACGATCTTTTTACGTTATTTGGAAAGTAGTGTATGAGTTTTAGAAAACATGTTGATCATGAGATATAAATATAATAGTGCTACTAGGTTTAAAGTAACTAACAACCTAGCATAAATCTTCCCAAGAGCAAGCTGAATAAACTCCAAAACAGGAAATCTGGCAGTATAAGCAAAGTACAAAGCATCTAAAAGAGAAACCACCAGTGGGCGTCAACAACTGACACGAACCCACTGGTGAGTAGGCATATCTGTACTATAAGACTATAGAAACTACCTCCCAAGAGTGAGGAAGAGAAAATCACAGTAGCAGCTATAGCGCTAGCAAGCTCCAGAAGAAACCTAGCCGCACAGACGGCTATAAACCTGAACCTGAGGCATTCAAAGAAAAGAACACCTTAGCAAAACAATTATCAAAAGGAAAGAAGACAATTAGGTTTAAGAAGAGAGCATTAACATAAGGCTTACCAGGCCCAAAATTTGTGAATGCTAGCAACATAAGCTAAATGAGGTAAAGTAAACAAGTAAAGGAAAATACTCATCAAAAGTTGAGTAAAAAGGGGTGCACCAAGTGCACGGATGAAACCAAGCTTCAAGAATCTCTGCAAGAAGGATTAGCAAAATAAATAAATCCTTACATAGAGCTAGGGCAGAAAGAATCACCTAATACTGGAGATGGACAAAAATCATCAACAAGGGCCTAGGCTGGTGGCAACATGTCCAACCAAGTCTATCATGCCTAAATATCTTCAAGGTGCTGTGGTGGTGGTATCAGTCCAACTCAACCAAACAGCCCATAATGTCTTAGTAAGACATGAAATAAAACAAGGGTGGCGGTATCGGTCCGACCCACCCCAAAACCACATCCTACTCCAGTACTAAGTGACTCGGGAAAACCCTTGTTTGTGGTTCCATGAACCACCAAGAAGTCACACTGAACCCTAAACAATCTAGAGCAACCCACCTAAGAGCCTTATATGCCAGTGGACTAAACACCCAATTTATCTAATCAAGTGGTTTGACACAAAATAAAATAGAAAGTGATTTGATACAAAATATCTGCAGGTAGCTTGATACTAAACCCTGACCAATAACTTGATATTAAACAATAAACAAGTAATTCGAGGACCAAACACATACCATTAATTTAATACCAAAACATACATAACCAATTTGATACCAAAACATACTTAATTAGTTTGATACCTAACCATGTACGATAATTGGATACCAAACCTAAACGATTAATTAAACATAAACAATTAGCTTCATAAGGATTTTGGTTGGTCTTGGTTTACACCCGAGGAAAAACCACAAGTTATAAATTAAATTGAAATGAACAAGATTCTAACAAGTGAGCATGACCGGAATTATTGAACAAATGAACAAGTTCTAACAACCATAATTTCTAACCATTGTACATGTTCTAACGACAATTATTGAACAAGTTCTAACAACACAAAAAAAGGACAGCAACCTAATGATTCAATTCGGCCATTAATTTAGCAAGCAAGAGATTTTGAACAAAAACAATGATACAATCCTTAACGGATCTGGGCATGACTCACAGTCCCAACATAAAACATTTAAACTAATAAATCATTTGGTATAAACTCGATCTAATACTCAAAACCGTTAAGCCGCAACAAAAGAAATGAGGATTAGCACAAAGATTTCGGGTGAGCAAGACTTAGGAGAGTAGATCTGAAATCAAGCAAAAACCAAGGGCACTACATTTAATTACTTTGGTAAGGGCGAAGGGCGCACTTGCCTAGGTTTTTAGAAAGATTTCGGCCGACAATGCTCTTCCCAACAGGACCGGCCACAAGCAACAACCTATGAAAACCTGGACAAAAATCTGGGCTTTTTTAGCTTGGGAGAAGGCGGACTCACCTCTCTCGGTTCAGAAAAAGGGAATGGTGGAATCCCAAAAAAAATACCTTGGAACGAAGGTCTAGCCTAGAGGAGCTCGGATCCGGCCTCAAACTAGCGCCCCGACCTAAGCTGGGCAGGGAGACGGCGGTCGGAGTGCCTCCTGGTTCTGCCTGTTTGGCTCATTCCGCAAGGGGGGCCGCCAGGTTTGGGGATGAAGAATGACCTAATGCCTAAAATAAAAACCCTATATATATATCCTAATTAACAATATACTAATCTAATTTATTTTAAGGATATATAGGCAGCAACTAATTAATCCTAATTAGCTAAGTAAAATCCTAATTAAGTATGTATACCTATATACTTATATACCTATACACATTTATACATATTTATACCTATTCATCTATTTATACACATACATATACTCTATACACATATACGTATAGACACGCACATGCAAATTTTATAAAGCTTTGCACGCACGTGCACATATGCATTTATTCACCGGCACGCCTAAATCACTCAACAAACCAAAATGCGTAAATATATATATATATATATACGCTTAAATAAAATGACTACCCGCTAACAAGCAACCGTCGAAACGACGCGAAAATAAACGATCTCGGATTTCGACCAAACTCGCACCGTAGCTAAACACTCAGGCTACGAAAACAACGGCGAAGTCGCAAACAACCTCCGATGATCAAACGCTCGGGCTAACACCTCCCGAAGCCGAAACACAAGCATTCCCTGAGAGGCTCAGCCGAGTCTCCAAAACAGACTCCGGCTAGCTGGGGCACCCTGCAAATAGGCTACGACCACTAAGAACACCTAACGAGGTACTCAACCAACGGCACAAGCTGGAAACGCGTCAACGTAACGCCAAAGGAATACTAAATAAATACTGAAAAACCGGGGGCGTTACAGACACTCCCCCTAAAAGAAAGTTTCGCCCCGAAACTTTACGCACAAGCTTCTAACAAGGAAGAAATAGAAATAGCCTAACTAGAGCTATAAAGAAGAAGGCAAAACATACCAGGCACAAAATAAAGGAAAGAGATGAGGGTGAGCCTCCCTCATTACCGACTCCAACTCCCAAGTCGCGCTTTCCACCTCCTGGTTCCTCCATAAGACTTTGACCATGGGAATGGTCTTCCGCCGCAGCACTCTATCCTGAGAATCCAGAATGCGGACCGACCTTTCCACAAAAGTCAGATTTGGATCCAACTGAGGCACAACAGCCAACACTTGCCTACTATTCCGCACGCACTTTCGCAGCTGGCTCACATGGAAAACATTATACACACCTGGAAAGGTTGCTGACAAATCCAACCTATAAGCTGCCACACCAATACACTCCACTATCTTGAATGGGCCAACATACCTTGGGTCCAACTTATGATTCTTGCCGAACCTCTTTACTCCAACCATCGGGGACACCTTCAAGAATACCATATCCTCCACTGAAAATTCCAAATCGAATCTATGCTGGTTGGCATTCTTCTCATATCTCTCCTGAGCTAAACGAAGCTTCTCCCGAATAAGCTTCACAGCAACTTCCATTTCCTCGAGCGCATCAGGACCCAACAAAGGCCTATCACCAGCCTTAGTCCAAAACAACGGTGTTCTGCAGCGCCTCCCATACAAGGCTTCAAAAGGAGTCATTTGCAGGCTCTCCTGATAACTGTTATTATACGCAAATTCCATCAGCCTCAAGCGCTCATCCCACGCTCCTCCGTTGTCCAGAATATAACATCGGATCATATCTTCCACAATCTGGTTGACTCACTCTGTCTGCCCATTAGTCTGCGGGTGGTATGCGGTAGAATATCTCAAGTCTGTACCCAAACCCTCCTGCAAACTCTTCCAAAAATGGGAAGTAAATCTGGAGTCTCGGTCTGAAATGATACTAATGGGAACTCCATGCAATCGGATGACTTCACTCAAATACAGCTTCGCTATCTTTTCCATCAGATAATCAATCTTATACGGCACAAAGTGAGCACACTTTGTCAGTCTGTCCACTATCACCCAAACAGAGTAAAAACCTCTAGGAGACCTCGGTAAGCCCGTAATGAAGTCCATAGAAATGCTCTCCCATTTCTAAGTCGGGATCTCCAATGGAGTCAACTTGCCACCAGGCCTTCCATGATCAGCCTTAACTCGCTTGCAGGTATAACACTCAGAAACAAATCGTGCTATATCCCCCTTCATGCCATACCACTAGGCAATCTGCTTCAAGTCGTGATACATCTTAGTTGAGCCCGGGTGGTAGGCAACACTCGAGCCATGCGCTTCCTTACACAACATGACTCGAATGTCCAAAATAGCGGGGACGCAAAACCTGCCACGGTACTTCAAAGTACCCGCATCATCAATAAAAAAGTCTGGCAATTCTTCCCTCTCAGTTCGGAGATACAGGTGCAAAAGATCTGGATCTTCCTTCTGGTGTAGCCTAGTAAGTGAAATCCAAGAAGGCTTTGCCACGGCCAAACTGCTCTGCAACTCACAACACCCCACCGAGATGTCCATCAAGAGGAACTCTTCCACCAAGCGTTCAACAGAGAGGTTAAAGATCTTTCCCGTCTTACGGCTCAGGGCGTCAACCACCACATTGGCCTTGCCCGGATGATACTGGATCTCCACTTCATAATCTGCAACATACTCTAACCAACGCCGCTGACGCAAATTCAGCTCCTTCTGGGTGAAGACATACTTTAGGATTTTATGATCGGTGAAGATCTTGCACTGCGCACCATAAAGTAAATGTCTCCACAGCTTCAGGGCAAAGATCACTGCTGCGAACTCTAGATCATGCGTAGGGTAGTTCCTCTCATGAGTCTTCAATTTCCTCGACCCATACGCAATCACTTTCCCTTCTTGCATCAATACACCTCCGAGCCCAACATGCAGGCATCAACATACACATCATAGTCCATGCCCTCCGTAGGCAATGTCAAAACAAGAGCAGTGCACAACCTCCTCTTTAGCTCCAGAAAGGCCTCCTCGCATTTCTCGCTCCAAATGAAGGCCGCATTCTTCTGCATCAGCTTAGTCAAGGGCGCTGCCAGTGAAGAAAAGCCCTCCACGAATCTTCTATAGTAGCCGGCCAACCCCAAGAAGCTCCTAATCTCCTTGGATGTGCTCGGCCTATGCCAATCCATCACTGCAGAAATATTTTCCGGGTCAACCGAAATGCCGTCTTTGTTCACCACATGACCCAGGAAGGAAACCTAGGGCAACCAGAATTCACATTTACTCAGCTTGGAGAATAACTGATGATCTCTCAAAGCAGATAAAACCAATCGCAAGTGCTGATCATGCTCCGCAGCATTCCGAGAATAAATCAGAATGTCGTCTATAAATACAACCACAATCTTATCCAGAAAATTCTTGAACACCCGGTTCATCATGTCCATGAATGCTGATGGCACATTGGTCAAACCAAACGACATAACCAGGAATTCGAAATGCCCATGCCTCGATCTGAAAGCAGTCCGCAGAATGTCCGACTCACGGATCCTGAGCTGATGATAGCCTGATCGAAGGTCAATCTTAGAAAATACTGAGTTACCACGCAATTGATCGAACAAGTCATCGATCCTAGGCAGAGGATACTTGTTCTTAATGGTGACCTTGTTCAACTCCCTGTAGTCGATGCAAAGGCGCATCGATCCATCTTTCTTCTTTACAAAGAGAATAGGGGCACCCCAAGATGACGAACTCGGCCTTATGAAACCCTTCTCCAACAACTCATCCAGCTGGGTATGCAACTCCTCCAGCTCTCGCGGGGCCATCCGGTACGACGCCTTTGCAATAGGACGCGTACCCGGCTCCAAATATATCACAAACTTGACATTTCTGTTAGGAGAAAGACCGGGAAGGTCGCTAGGAAACACATCAGAAAACTCACGCGCAACAGGAATCTTATCCAACCGTGGCAAACTGCTAACAGTCCCCAGTACTGAGACTAAGCAAGCAAAACAATAAGAACTAAATAGCCTCTGACCACATACCGCAGAAATCGCCGGAGAGACCTGGCGTGGATCACCATAAATACTCCCAGGCTGACCGTTGTTCTTCTTGAAATCCAAGCGCTTACCCCTGCACTAGATCACTGCATCAACATAACTCACCGCTCCATGAGCAACCGCTAACTGCTGAACATCACTTCTCAGGCCCCCAAGGAAACGCTTCGCTCTATCTTCCTCGAAACTCACCAAACTGGGGGCAAACCGACTGAGTTTGCTGAACTCAATCTCATACTCGCTGACCGTGAGCTGCCTCTGCTTCAGATGCAAGAAATCGTTCATCAATCTGTCCCGCTCAACTGTAGGTAGAAACTTCCTCATTAATATCTCCTTGAAGGAAACCCAAGAGCATCCTCCTACCATGCCCTCCTTCTCTCTCATCCACCAACTCTTTGCCAACCCCTTCAGCTGGTAGGCGGCAAACATCACCTTCTGATCATCAGAAACTCCAGAATAGTGAAACATCTCCTCTATGGAAATCAGCCAATCATCCAGGATCATGAAATCCGCCTTCCCATCATAGGTAGGGGGTCGAAGTCACTGGAATTGAGAGATGAAGGTCATCTTTGGGGGCACCACAACTGGAGGCACCAAAGGGGCAGGAGGTGCTGGAACAGCTATACCCGCCGCAGGATCCTGCGCTCTCGGGGCTAGTCCTGCCACTATAGATAACAAGGCCCTGATCTGAGACTGAACATCCACCATCTGCCTCGATAAAGCCTCATTGCTCTGCCTCAGACTTGCCACAACTGCATCGCTTTGCGCTCCAGAATACTCGCCCTCAGATTGGGGAGTCTACCTCGTCACTATACGCTTAGGCGTCATACTAAAAAGAATAAACAAAACAATAATCAGAACCTAGTTCAACTACCAGGACTAAACAAACAAATACAAACAAACCTACATAAGTACTTGCTTCAACTGCCAACTTGCTCTGGGGTTTTCAATTATAATGTTATGCCTAACTTAAGATGGTTCACCACCATCATACTAAATCAGGTGCCTAGACCATGAATGCATGTATTTATATTCTTTTTAACTCAAAACCATGTGTGTACATATGTCATCATGTAAATCTTTAGCTTGGCACGTTGTGCTTATGCAATGTTATGCTATGCATGATTGTGCTATGCATTCTAAAAAGGCCCTAATGCATGTTATGAGCGGCGTACACATGAAAATTGTTGGTACCCTAGTTTGATTTGAGTTGAGTCCTCTCCTTTGTGCTCCTTGACCCAAGAATTATCTATGGTCAATGGTTAGTAGTCTAGCTGTAGAGTCCTCACTTTTCCAGATTGAGAATTTGGTTAAGTAGTTTTTCGTTCGACTATAGTCGAACGCCGCTCGACTATCGTCCATCGGCTGATCGACGATCGTCTATCAGTTGGTCGACGCTCTGTCTGCGTTGATAGGTCGACTATCTGTTGATAGGTCGACTATCTGCTTGGCGTGATAGTTCGACTATCTGTCCTGATAGATCGACTATCTGATAGTTCGACTATCTGTTGATAGGTCGACTATCTGTTCCACTTTGATAGGTCGACTATCTGTTGATAGGTCGACTATCTGTCGTCTTTGATAGTTCGACTATCTGTCCTGATAGTTCAACTATCTGATAGTTCGACTATCTTTTGATAGGTCGACTATCTGGTCTCTTTTGATAGGGACTATCTGTTGATAGGTCGACTATCTGTTTTCTGAGATAGGTCGACTATCTGCTTGATAGGTCGACTATCTGTTTGCGCTTGATAGTTCGACTATCTGTCCTGATAGATCGACTATCTGATAGTTCGACTATCTGTTCTGATAGATCGACTATCTGCCGAGGTAGTTCGACTATCTTCTTCGATAGGTCGACTATCTGGATCGTTCGACTATCTGCCCGATAGTTCGACGATCTCCGTGCGTCGGTCGACGATCTCCGAAGGTCGTTCGACGCTTTCTGCCTGCCTTTATATTTTGTATTTATTTATTATATTTAATTAATTAATACATTTTCTGGCAAGTTGTTTCAGTTGAATTATGATAATATTTCCAGGCATATCTGCTCTATTCTTTTTGCCTGAGTCAAATCTGTTTAGATAAAGTTGTTTGTCTTATTAGCTGTCTTTGTATATTACTTTATCTGCTGACAGCCCTTTATAGCCGTTAGACTGAAAAGTCTTCTCTTTGCTATAAAGAGTATTTCTTTGATGTGACTTTATTTAGTCCTTCTGTTATTTGATTTGGTCCTGCAGCTTCTTAGAAAAAGAGTTATTCCTTTTATAGAATGTTTTGCTGCAGAGATTGCTTTGTCTTCTTGATATTTGCAGCCCAGGTCTCAAGACTCAGAAGAAGACAAATAATTCAAATAGAAGAGAGCTGTTGCTTGTATCTGCTATATAAAGGACCCTTTGAAGAAGGATTGAAGCTAGTTGAAAGCTAACTAAGTAACCAGATATTTTCAAGCATTCAAGCCTTCATCAAGTTCAAGATTTCTGCTCTCAGCAATTTCCATCTAACTGAGAAGTGTTAAGATCTTCGACTCTTCTTCAACCTGAGTTCTCCTGCTTTCAGGAAGTTCAAACTCAGAGTTCCTTTGAAGAAGAAGAAGAAGAAGATAGCTGCTTGAAGATCTTTGATTTTGTTATTTATTTTCTTCCTGTAGCTTTTCCTTCAGAACTTTCTGAAGAGTTTTTCTGCACTGATGCAAGACTTCACCTGGACATCTTTGAGCCAGGGGAAGCCTTGATTCTTTAGAGCTTTCTAGCTCAGTGCAAGTTTTTGTGCTTCTCTAATCTATTGTAAAATAGAGAAGACATCTTAACCTTCTTCCCTCTCCTGTACAGGGTTATTACTCCCTTCAAAAGTATCCCTTGGTGGCAGGGCACCTGATCAAAAACCTGTGCTTGGTTTTTAGACACCTGATCAAAAGTCTAAAGGGTTTCTGGATCTACCTGAAGCAGATCCTGTTGGTGGCAGGGCACCTGATCAAAAACCTGAGTGGATTCCTACCGTGTGAGTAGAAGAGTGGACGTACCCAAGTTGTTTGGGGAACCACTATAAATTTCCTTGTGTCGTCTGGATTCCATTGTTTAATTCCTGTATTGTGGCTGTGATTAGATATAACTAGGTTGCTAGTTGCTGATTAGGTTTTCCAAGCCTTAACTGTAATTACAGTTAGCTTGAGTTTGTGCACATCACTTGTGTTAGGCTCTAGGGTTAAATCTATATCTATAATCTTTCATTCCGCACTTCACTCCAAGGGAGTTGGGTAGACCATTAAGTTTTGTCTTGTGCAAAATTGAAAACTCTATTCACCCCCCCTCTAGAGTAGTATCTATCCCTTCACTTTTAATTGGTATCAGAGGGAGATTGACTGACTGAATAGGCTAACACCTAAGTCACAAGATCCTGATAGATACCAAAGCTTATAGATATTCACTATCATGGCCCAGTCCAAGGATTATTCTAGCACCAGACCTCCAGCATGCAACTTAGCTAAGTTTGGCATTTGAAAGGCAAGGATAAAACTATATATGAATTCTATTGATGAAAGCATCTTTGCTTCTATTTTGTCAGGTCCCCCAAGAGCACCTGCTGCTGCTACTGCTTCATCATCTGATATGAGTGCAGTGCCTCCTCCAGATTACAATGATGAATACAAGAAGGCCAAAATTGCAGATGCCAAGGCAATGAACATACTGGCTCAGATAATGTCTGATGAGGTGTTCCAAAAGGTTGCTGACTGCTCTTCAGCAAAAGCCATGTGGGACACACTGAACCAGATTGTAGCTGGTTCAGCTGATGAAAGGAAGGACAGAAGGTCCAACCTGATCTCACAGTATAAGAACTTCAAGAAAACTGATGCTGAATCAGTTGAAGCAATGTACACCAGGCTCAGCTCAATCATCAATGAGCTGAGGACCCTGGACAAGGACATATCATTGACAGAGGTCAATGATAAGATTCTTATGTGCTTCCCTAGCACATGGGATCTAAGGATCTGGCCCATCAAAGAAGCCAGAAGTACAAATGAGATCTCCATTGAAGCCCTTCTCGGCAAGCTCAAGTCTTTTGAGCAAGTGCTGAAGACAAGGGAAGCTGAAGCAGAAGCGAAGACCCCCACTCCAACAAGAAAAGAGCAATCTCTAGCTCTTAAGGCTGCTGATGCTTCTGAAGGCAGCCAATCTAATGAGGAACTAATGGCATTGTTTGCCAAGAGGTTTCTCAAGATGGGGAGAAAGGAGTTCAGAAAGAAGTCTTCACGCTATGAAGACAAACCAAGGTATGATCGCTCTCCAGCTAAAGAAATTATTTGTTATGGTTGCAGGAAGCCTGGACACATCTTGCCAGAGTGTCCAGAGGAGAAGAACAAAGAAAAGAGAAAAGAAAAGGAACAGCACAGGAAGCACTCCAAGCCATCCTCCTACAAAAACAAGAAGAAGGAGAGAGGTTTCATTGCTGAAACCTGGAGTGATTCTGATGAAGAATTCTCCTCATCAAGCTCCAGTGAGGATGAGGAAGAGAAGAAGGCAAAAGAAGTTTGCCTAATGGCAATAGATGCCTGCAGCAACCACTCTGTTGCAGAGAGTTCTGATTCTGATGAAGAGATGCCTACAGAAGATGAGGTACTCTCTTCTTATGATTTTACTTCAGAAGAATTTAAATTAGAATTTAAATCTTTATGCTTAGATTTAATTAGCTCAGAAAAAGAAATAAAAGAACTTAGAAATAGGTTAGCTGACTCAGAATCAATAGCTACAGAAAACATTAGGTTAAAGGAAGATCTCACTACTTGTAGTGAAGAAATTAAATTTCTTAAAATAGAGTTAGCTAAGTCTAAGAGATTAGAGGAATCACTTAATGGTAGAAGCCTTAAGTTGTTAGAAATTACCAACATGACCAACACTAGGTCAGGTAATGACAAACTAGGCTTAGGAGCTTCTCCCAGTGAACCCCCAGTCCTTCTTAAAAACAATCTTTCAACTCCAGTGAACTTCATTTCAGCTAGTGGAAAGAAGAACACTGAGCAAGTAAACCTTGTTAATAAAACTTTAAATAAAGCTAAGAGAGAAAAGAGAAAGAAATTCTTTAAAGAAATGCAAAGAGCGTCGAACGCAGCTCGACGATCGGAAGCTCCATGGTCGAACGAAGGTCGACGATCTGAGCACCCATCGTCGAACGTCGATCGACGTTTTCAACATGATTTTCAAAATCATAATCAGTACCATAGAAACCTAAGTGAAAATAGAAACCCTAGGTTTGTTGACCCATCATCTGCATGGAGAATCCCACCTAGGAGATCTCACCCACTAGGTTATCACCCTCAGCCTGCATTTTCATACATTTCCAGTTTTTCTTATGTGAAAAACAAGGGACCCAAGGTTACCTGGGTCCACACTGTCTAAATAATTGTCTTGCAGGTGAAGGCCTATCCAATCACTCAAAATAAGTGGTATTTGGATAGTGGATGTTCCAAGCATATGACAGGAAATAAAGATCTTCTGTCAAAGTTCAAAGCTAAGCTCGGCCCAAAGGTTATCTTTGGAGACTCCAGCTGTGGTCAGACAGAAGGCTATGGCAAGATCACAATTGGAGCAGTTACTTTCAAGAGAGTTGCATATGTCAATGGACTGAAGCATAATTTGATTTCAGTCAGCCAGCTATGTGATGCTGGCTACCAGGTTTCATTTTCTAACTCCTCTTGCAATATTACTTTAAATAATAATGTTGTTTTAGTAGGTATTAGAATAGGTAATATTTACTTAGTAGATTTCAATTCATCTCATTCTGAAATCTGCCTGTTTAATGAAGTAACTCTTAATAATAATTCTTTGTGGCATAAGAGGCTTAGTCATGTTAACCTTAAAAATATATCTAGGTTATCTAAGCACAACCTTGTTAGAGGTTTACCTTCTTGCCCCTACAAGAAGGAGAGCCTATGCAAGGCTTGTCAGCTAGGCAAGCAAACTAAAAACTCTTTTAAATCTGTAAATAAGAGTGATTCTCCTAGAATCCTGTATCTATTACACTTGGACCTTTTTGGCCCAATAAATGTACAGAGTTTAGGAGGGAAGTATTACACTTTAGTAATTGTAGATGACTTCTCTAGGTTCAGTTGGGTTTTCTTTTTGAGAACTAAGTCTGATAACTTCAAAGCCCTTACAGACTTTCTACTATGTGTGCAGACTGAGTACTCTACTCATGTGGCCTTGATCAGAAGTGATCATGGTACTGAGTTTGACTCTCTTCTCATGCAAGAATTCTGTGAGAGAGAAGGTATCAAACATAGCTTCTCAGCTCCTAGAACTCCTCAACAAAATGGGGTAGTTGAAAGGAAGAATAGAACACTTATTGAAGCTGCTAGCACATTGTTGGCAGATGCTAACATGCCTCTCTCCTATTGGGCAGAAGCTGTTAGTACAGCCAATTATGTCTTGAATAGAAGTTTGATACACAAACTTAAGTGTAAAACTCCTTATGAGTTGCTTAAGGGAAAGAAACCTAAAATTAATTATTTTAGAGTTTTTGGCTGTATTGTTTATATTCATAATAATAATAAAGAATATATTAGAAAATTTGAAGCAAAAGCTTCAATGGGAATCATGCTTGGATATTCCCAAGTAAGCAAAGCTTATAGGGTTTATAACAAATCAACCTGTAAAATTGAAGAATCTGTGCATGTGACTTTTGATGAGTCTCAGATGTTTTACAAGGAGAAGGAAAATTCTCCTTCCTCAAGTTCTTTGCAGGTACATGATGCCCCTCAAGAAATTCTTCAACTATCAACTCTTCAGATCACTGAATCAGACAGTGATGAAGACTTTGCTGAAGCTGTTGAAGCTGTTGTTGTACCACCAACAGTAGATCAAATTCCTCCTGAGGAATTAATCCCAACTGTTGCTGAAGATCACATCCCACCTGCTGATATTGTCACACTTAGAGATCACCCGACATCTCAAGTGATTGGAGACATATCAGCTGGTGTGCAAACAAGACATCAATTAAGACAGGATGTGATGCACGCTTGTTTCCTCTCACAGGTTGAGCCCCTCACCTTTAAAGATGCAGAGCTAGATCCCCACTGGATCATTGCAATGCAAGAGGAACTCAATCAGTTTGAGAGATGTAAAGTTTGGACTTTGGTTCCAAGACCTAAAGGCCAACTGATCATAGGCACCAAGTGGGTGTATAGAAACAAGTTGGATGCTAATGGAATTATAGTAAGGAATAAAGCCAGGCTTGTAGCTCAGGGCTACAGACAGGAGGAAGGTATAGACTATGACCAAACCTTTGCTCCTGTTGCAAGGCTAGAAGCAATAAGGATCTTCTTGGCCTATGCAGCCTTCATGAAGTTTAAGGTGTTCCAAATGGATATCAAAAGTGCATTCCTGAATGGTGAGCTTAAGGAAGAGGTGTTTGTTGAACAACCACCAGGGTTTGTTTCTTCAACTCAGCCTTCTCATGTGTTTAAGTTGCAGAAAGCTCTTTATGGACTAAAGCAAGCTCCTAGGGCCTGGTATGAGACCTTAGCTAGTTTCCTGTTAGAGCACAACTTTACTAGGGGAGTAGTTGATAGAACCCTTTTCGTCAAGCATCACAAGGACACAATCCTGTTAGTTCAGGTGTATGTAGATGATATTATTTTTGGCTCCACTGATCCCAAACTATGCAAAAAGTTTTCCAACTTGATGCATTCCAAGTTTGAGATGAGTAGTATGGGTGTGCTGTCTTACTTTCTTGGTCTCCAAGTTAAGCAAGATGCTGATGGTATCTTCATCTGCCAATCCAAATATGCCAAGGAATTGGTTAAGAAATTTGGGATGGCTGATGCTTCAGCAATGCCTACACCCATGGCTACTAATGTAGTTATTGATTCTGATGATCACGGCAAGCCAGTTGATCAAAAGAATTATAGGGCCATTGTTGGTTCCCTATTATATCTAACTGCAAGTAGACCAGATATAATGTTTGCTACATGCCTTTGTGCTAGATTCCAGGTCAACCCCAAGGAATCTCATCTAATTCTTCTAAAGAGAATCCTGAGATACCTGAAGGGATGCCCAAATCTAGGACTTTGGTACCCAGCTGAGTCAGAATTTGAATTAATTGGATATTCTGATTCTGATTATGCTGGTTACAGAGTTGACAGGAAGAGCACCTCAGGAACTTGCCAGTTCCTGGGAGAGAGATTAGTCTCTTGGTTCTGTAAGAAACAGGCTTCTGTCTCAACTTCAACTACAGAGGCTGAATATATAACAGCTGCCAGTTGTTGTTCACAGATCCTGTGGATTCAAAACCAGCTTGTGGATTATGGTTACTCACACAAGAACACCAAAATCATGTGTGATAGTACCAGTGCTATCTCAATTGCACAAAATCCTGTGCACCACTCTAGAACGAAGCACATTGAGATTCGACACCATTTCCTGAGAGATTGTGTGGAAAAGAACAAGATTTGTCTTGAGTTCATATCCACTGAGTTTCAGAGAGGTGATATATTCACCAAGCCCTTAGATGAACAGAAGCATCTGTTCTTTTTAGTTCAACTAGGCATGATCAATGGACGAGACTAAGTGTGACTTTATCTGCCTTTGTTGAAACTTGTTTGAAGATAGTCGAACGACGTTCGAAGATAGTCGATCGGGTCAAGCCCATCGTCGACCTATGGTTGATGAAAGTTTGTCTGATTGGGGATCGTCGACCGACGTTCGACCATCGTCGAACAGGTCGAGCTCATCGTCGATCTCTGGATGACGATAGCCTGCTGTTTGAGAAGCCAGAAATAGTCGAACGATTGTCCGACTACTCTGCTTCTGAGCCGATCGTCGAACGGCCGTTCGACCATCGGGTCTAGTATCTTTTTAATAGATCGACTATTTCCGGTCTAATATAAAGCCGATAGTCGACCTAGGTTAAAAGATCTTGTGTTTTATCGTCGACGGAGCGTGTCTTTTCGCATTCTGTCTTCCCGCTTGCGATTTTCTGCCGCTTCGTCCCCTTCGCCTTCTCCATCCTCCTCGCGATTTCTCCAGCAATCCATGGCGATTTCTCCCGCAGTTCTAGCAGTTGTAAAGTTTGATGCAGGTTTTAGCGTGGATTTCGACGCGTTCAGTAGCTGCGATGCAGGGATCGTAGAAGTTCTACAGCTGTGCCGGGATCAGGGATTAGAGAGGCTAATGTCTTCAAGGATTAAGATAAACATCCCAGAGATCAAGGAATGGGCCTTCACGTCGTCCTCCACCGACGACTCGATGACTGGCACCATCGGCGGAGAAGAGGTAATCCTAACTCCGGTCGTCTTGACTGAAATTTTTGATTTAATAAATGGTGAAGAGGATTATGAGCAAGATGCTCAAGAATTCGGAAGAATGTTAGTTGAGCTGGGACATGCTGAGGGCATTCCCACCAAGCTGCTCAAAGTAAATTTCCCCTTCAAGATCAAGTTTCTTGCTGAGTTGGTAGGAAAAGTGCTCCTTGGTAAGCACTCTGCCCATGATAACATCACAAGGCAACAATTCGCACTGATGTGTGCGATTGTTAATCGGAAAAGGATAGATTGGGCAGGAGTTGTGTTTGATTTAATAAGGAAAAAGACTGGTAAGAAGGAAGTCACCCTAGGAAGGGTCATTGGAATCTTCCTGAAGGAAAAGTACCCCCAGCTGCTGAGTTCAACCGCAACAACAATTAACGCCAGCAAGAAGATGGATCCCCACCTGTTCTCAAAATGGAAGAGAACATTTGTGAAACCCGCTCTCACAAGGGTTGCTCCAGCAACATCTGAGGACACCAGGACTGAATCAGTCACTCCTCACCCTGTCGAAGCTGGCTCAGCTCTTCCCTCTTCTTCTGATATGTTGTCTGCCTCAGTTGAAGTACCATCAACTTCAGTTGAAGTAAGACTTTCCCCTTCTTCTGCTCCAGAAACAACCACGGTTGTTCCTCTTTCCCCTCCAGCATCTCCTCTACCTGCTCATCTGGCTAGGATATCTGCTCCTAGCTTTGATTTGTTAGGTTCTGAGAGGATTCCATCTCCTCCTCCGTCTCCCATTCATTCCCCAGTTAATTCTCCAATTAACTCTCCAGCTCCATCTCCCATTCAATCCCCTGTCCACACCACTCTTCATCCCAGCATTTCAACCATATCTGCTGCAGTTCCATCCACTTCACATCCATCATCTTTTGAGATTACTCCTGAGCTCATCTCCCGCATTGTGGAGTTGATTACCCCGTCAATCAAAACCATGATTGAAGAGGCAATCGCTCCCCTTGCATCCTCCATTGATATCTTAACTGCCTCCATCAAATCTCTCTCAAAATCTGCTGAGCCATCTTCCTCAAGGGGCCTGGTTTCAGTCTCCACTGAAATCAGGCAGGGGGAGATGTTCTATGAAGATGCCTCAGAACCTCCTGCCTCCCTTCCAGCTATAACAGATACTGTAATGACAGCCCTGGAAGAGTCTGCTCCAGCTGAGAAAGAAGTAGTTCAAGTGTTATCTGATAAGGAAATAGCTGATGGAATCATGCTATCTGAAATTGCAATAAAAGTCTGCCTAGAAGATCTCACCACTCCTGTAGTTGCTAGATTCCTAGAAGGAATTATAACTTCATATCTAGATGAATCATGGGAGATGGTCAAGTATGAAGGTAATTCATTCATTCGCTTTGTTGATGAGTCGATAAATTTGCTTGCTAGTGAATACCTTGAAGGAATGATTATTGCTTATTTAGCAGATCTGTATTCATAAATTCTACAGATGTTATTAGAGAAGATTTATCTGCTCAGATAATAGTAATTGTCTCAGAGGCTGCCCCAAGTGTTCCTGATATCCAAGTAGATCCTGAATTGGAATCTTTCTTAGATGATAGAGAAGATGAGTCTGAAAAGCAAGATGAAATCAAAGCTGACACTCCTGCTCTGAGTGTGGAAGAAGAAAAAGCACGAGCTGCCTGGGATTTAAGAGTACAGTCTTTGTTGGAAGATAAAGAAAAAGAGCTGCAAGTTGAAAAGTCAACCATCTGGGATGATTCACCAGGGTTGGACTTAGATTCCCTTCTGGCTCTGGATGCCATTGAAGAGGAAAGAGAGAAATCTGCTCTGAAGCTTAAAGAAAAGGCTGTTTCTGAAGCCTATGATCCGTATGAAAATCCTCCCTCATCTCATTCTGATGATGAAGAGGATTCTGTTGTATCTGAGAAATCAAGGAAAAAGAAAGCTGCCCAAAGGAAAAGGAAAGCTGCTGCTCATCCTCCTCCCAGTAAAGACAATGATACTCCTTTTTATATTCTGAAGGGCATTGACCCTAAGTCAAAGGAATTTCAGCACTGGATGTGGTTTTCAAAGAACCAGCAGAAAGAAAGGAAAAGATCTAAAAGATATGATAGTCCTGGTTCAAGATGGACTCCCAGAGGTCCTCCTCCTCCTCCTCCAGGTGCAGGAGCTTCTGGTAATTTCTCTGCCAACCCTTCAGCATCTTCAGGAAAATCTGCTCCATCAGCAAGATCTGCTTCGTCTCAGCATCAATCAAGGAAAAGCTCTCACAGTTTTTATGGAAAATCTCATTCTGATAGTCAAATGCATGAAGCAGAAGTAAAAGAACAAGTTAAGGAGGTTGTGCATCTAAAGCCAACTTTTTCACCTCCTCCTTCTCCTAAGAGAAAGGTTTCAACTGCTGCACCAGTTCAGTCTGAGAAAATTGTTTCAAAAGATAAAGTATCTGATGCTGCTCCTCCTGAGCCTATTTATGAAAATCCTGAGCTTGATCCTAATTTTAGGATGGCTCGTTTTCAAGAACTAGTTGGAACAGCTCAAATAAGAAAAGCTAAAGCAGAAGGTAAAGATACGACTGGTTTAACTACCATGTCTGTTTTCAGAAAGAAAGAGTTTGAAAAGTTCCAGGTTAATCCTGAGGTTTTTGACCCCTCTAAATACATGGAAAAGCATCCTGAAGCAGTAGTCCCAAGAGCTGCAGAATTAAAGATCATTGGGGTGCAGGACTTAAAGCTATCAAAGAAAGAATCTGATGATCCTTTAAGGAAAATCTCTTTTGTTCCTAGTTCCTCTGATTCTTTGCCAGACTCTGTAGATTCTTAGTAGTTTGATTAACTGCTGTGCTATATTTATTTATTATCTGTTATCTGTTAGATAATCTGCTAGTTATTTGCTGTCTATTTCCTGTATTATTTTAGTGTTCTATAGCTAGCTGTATGTTTTAGATTTTGAGAGACTTAACTCAAATAGGGGGAGATTGTTGGTACCCTAGTTTGATTTGAGTTGAGTCCTCTCCTTTGTGCTCCTTGACCCAAGAATTATCTATGGTCAATGGTTAGTAGTCTAGCTGTAGAGTCCTCACTTTTCCAGATTGAGAATTTGGTTAAGTAGTTTTTCGTTCGACTATAGTCGAACGCCGCTCGACTATCGTCTATCGGCTGATCGACGATCGTCTATCAGTTGGTCGATGCTCTGTCTGCGTTGATAGGTCGACTATCTGTTGATAGGTCGACTATCTGCTTGGCGTGATAGTTCGACTATCTGTCCTGATAGATCGACTATCTGATAGTTCGACTATCTGTTGATAGGTCGACTATCTGTTCCGCTTTGATAGGTCGACTATCTGTTGATAGGTCGACTATCTGTCGTCTTTGATAGTTCGACTATCTGTCCTGATAGTTCAACTATCTGATAGTTCGACTATCTTTTGATAGGTCGACTATCTGGTCTCTTTTGATAGGGACTATCTGTTGATAGGTCGACTATCTGTTTTCTGAGATAGGTCGACTATCTGCTTGATAGGTCGACTATCTGTTTGCGCTTGATAGTTCGACTATCTGTCCTGATAGATCGACTATCTGATAGTTCGACTATCTGTTCTGATAGATCGACTATCTGCCGAGGTAGTTCGACTATCTTCTTCGATAGGTCGACTATCTGGATCGTTCGACTATCTGCCCGATAGTTCGACAATCTCCATGCGTCGGTCGACGATCTCCGAAGGTCGTTCGACGCTTTCTGCCTGCCTTTATATTTTGTATTTATTTATTATATTTAATTAATTAATACATTTTCTGGCAAGTTGTTTCAGTTGAATTATGATAATATTTCCAGGCATATCTGCTCTATTCTTTTTGCCTGAGTCAAATCTGTTTAGATAAAGTTGTTTGTCTTATTAGCTGTCTTTGTATATTACTTTATCTGCTGACAGCCCTTTATAGCCGTTAGACTGAAAAGTCTTCTCTTTGCTATAAAGAGTATTTCTTTGATGTGACTTTATTTAGTCCTTCTGTTATTTGATTTGGTCCTGCAGCTTCTTAGAAAAAGAGTTATTCCTTTTATAGAATGTTTTGCTGCAGAGATTGCTTTGTCTTCTTGATATTTGCAGCCCAGGTCTCAAGACTCAGAAGAAGACAAATAATTCAAATAGAAGAGAGCCGTTGCTTGTATCTGCTATATAAAGGACCCTTTGAAGAAGGATTGAAGCTAGTTGAAAGCTAACTAAGTAACCAGATATTTTCAAGCATTCAAGCCTTCATCAAGTTCAAGATTTCTGCTCTCAGCAATTTCCATCTAACTGAGAAGTGTTAAGATCTTCGACTCTTCTTCAACCTGAGTTCTCCTGCTTTCAGGAAGTTCAAACTCAGAGTTCCTTTGAAGAAGAAGAAGAAGAAGATAGCTGCTTGAAGATCTTTGATTTTGTTATTTATTTTCTTCCTGTAGCTTTTCCTTCAGAACTTTCTGAAGAGTTTTTCTGCACTGAAGCAAGACTTCACCTGGACATCTTTGAGCCAGGGGAGCCTTGATTCTTTAGAGCTTTCTAGCTCAGTGCAAGTTTTTGTGCTTCTCTAATCTATTGTAAAATAGAGAAGACATCTTAACCTTCTTCCCCCTCCTGTACAGGGTTATTACTCCCTTCAAAAGTATCCCTTGGTGGCAGGGCACCTGATCAAAAACCTGTGCTTGGTTTTTAGACACCTGATCAAAAGTCTAAAGGGTTTCTGGATCTACCTAAAGCAGATCCTGTTGGTGGCAGGGCACCTGATCAAAAACCTGAGTGGATTCCTACCGTGTGGGTAGAAGAGTGGACGTACCCAAGTTGTTTGGGGAACCACTATAAATTTCCTTGTGTCGTCTGGATTCCATTGTTTAATTCCTGTATTGTGGCTGTGATTAGATATAACTAGGTTGCTAGTTGCTGATTAGGTTTTCCAAGCCTTAACTGTAATTACAGTTAGCTTGAGTTTGTGCACATCACCTGTGTTAGGCTCTAGGGTTAAATCTATATCTATAATCTTTCATTCCGCACTTCACTCCAAGGGAGTTGGGTAGACCATTAAGTTTTGTCTTGTGCAAAATTGAAAACTCTATTCACCCCCCCTCTAGAGTAGTATCTATCCCTTCACTTTCAAAAATGTTATGCATCCCATACTACATAACATTTCATTGTAACAAAAAAGAAAACGTGCTAGCCGCATTCATGTGGTGAGGTTATGCATCCCATACTACATAACCCTCACATGTTGCCTCCTATGGTGGATCCATATACAAAAACATATTATGCATCCCATACTACATAATATGCCCCGTATACTTCATGTTATGCTATGAGTGTAGTGTTTGTGCTTCAGCCAAGACGTGCTGATGACATATCGGTGTGTGTATGATATGATGCTAAACATCTAATACTTACAAGGAAAGGTTGTCCGACAAATTGTCACAACCCGTATTTTCTCCGAAATTAAGAAGTATCAGAGTAGGAGAAGACACGCATTGTGATGCCACGTCGAGCAGGGGATAACTGCCGACGCTCAGGCAACCACCAACTACTAAGACTATAAAAAAAATCACAAGCTTTAATGATTTGAAAATCAATTATATTTTAGAGGCCGTATCTCTCGGCTCAGTGGATAAGCTAGTCCACAATTAAAAACTATACTTATACGCAGCGAAAAATACTTTATTTACATTACTTTGACATCCTAAGAGAGTGCATAAGTGTCCCCAGGGGGCAACTTATACTATGCAAGACCCTAGATTTATCTTATATCATCTATACGAAAACGATCTTTTTACGTTATTTGGAAAGTAGTGTATTGGTTTTATAAAACATGTTGATCATGAGATATAAATATAATAGTGCTACTAGGTTTAAAGTAACTAACAACCTAGCATAAATCTTCCCAAGAGCAAGCTGAATAAACTCCAAAATAGGAAATCTGGCAGTATAAGCAAAGTACAAAGCATCTAAAAGAGAAACCACCAATGGGCGTCAACAACTGACACGAACCCACTGGTGAGTAGGCATATCTGTACTACAAGACTATAGAAACTACCTCCCAAGAGTGAGGAAGAGAAAATCACAGCAGCAGCTATAACGCTAGCAAGCTCCAGAAGAAACCTAGCCGCACAGTCGGCTATAAACCCGAACCTGAGGCATTCAAAGAAAAGAACACCTCAGCAAAATAATTATCAAAAGGAAAGAAGACAATTAGGTTTAAGAAGAGAGCATTAGCATAAGGCTTACCAGACCCAAAATTTACGAATGCTAGCAATATAAGCTAAATGAGGTAAAGTAAACAAGTAAAGGAAAATACTCATCAAAAGTTGAGTAAAAAGGGGTGCACCAAGTGCACGAATGAAACCAAGCTTCAAGAACCTCTACAAGAAGGATTAACAAAATAAATAAATCCTAACATAGAGCTAGGGCAGAAAGAATCACCTAATACTGGAGATGGACAAAAATCATCAACAAGGGCCTAGGCTGGTGGCAACATGTCCAACCAAGTCTATCATGCCTAAATGTCTTCAAGGTGCCGTGGTGGTGGTATCAGTCCAACTCAACCAAACAGCCCATAATGTCTTAGTAAGACATGAAATAAAACAAGGGTGGCGGTATCGGTCCGACCCACCCCAAAACCACATCCTACTCTAGTAATAAGTGACTCGGGAAAACCCTTGTTGGTGGTTCCATGAACCACCAAGAAGTCACACTGAACCCTAAACAATCTAGAGCAACCCACCTAAGAGCCTTATATGCCAGTGGACTAAACACCCAATTTGTCTAATCAAGTGGTTTAACACAAAATAAAATAGAAAGTGATTTGATACAAAATATCTGCAAGTAGCTTAATACTAAACCCTGACCAATAACTTGATATTAAATAATAAACAAGTAATTCGAGGACCAAACACATACCATTAATTTAATACCCAAACATACATAACCAATTTGATACCAAAACATACTTAATTAGTTTGATACCTAACCATGTACGACAATTGGATACCAAACCTAAACGATTAATTAAACATAAATAATTAGCTTCATAAGGATTTGGGTTGGTCTTGGTTTACACCCGAGGAAACACCACAAGCTATAAATTAAATTGAAATGAACAAGATTCTAACAAGTGAGCATGACCGGAATTATTGAACAAATGAACAAGTTCTAACAACCATAATTTCTAACCATTGGACATGTTCTAACAGCAATTATTGAACAAGTTCTAACAACACAAAAAAAAGGACAGCAACCTAATGATTCAATTCGGCCATTAATTTAGCAAGCAAGAGATTTTGAACAAAAACAATGATACAATCCTTAACGGATCTGGGCATGACTCACAGTCCCAACATAAAACATTTAAACTAATAAATCATTTGGTATAAACTCGATCTAATACTCATAACCGTGAAGCCTCAACAAAAGAAATGAGGATTAGCACAGAGATTTCAGGTGAGCAAGACTTAGGAGAGTAGATCTGAAATCAAGCAAAAACCAAGGGCACTACATTCAATTACTTTGGTAAGGGCGAAGGGCGCACTTTCCTAGGTTTTTAGAAGGATTTCGGCCGACAATGCTCTTCCCAACAGGACCAGCCACAAGCAACAACCTATGAAAACCTGGACAAAAATCTGGGCATTTTTAGCTTGGGAGAAGGCGGAATCACCGCTCTCGGCTCAGAAAAAGGGATGGTGGAATCCCAAAAAAAAACCTTGGAACGAAGGTCTAGCCTAGAGGAGCTCGGATCCGGCCTCAAACTGGCACCCCGACCTAAGCTGGGCAGGGAGACGACAGTCGGAGTGCCTCCTTGTTCCTCCTGTTTCGCTCATTCTGCAAGGGAGGCTACCGGGTTTGGGGATGAAGAATGACCTAATGCCTAAAATAAAAACCCTATATATATATCCTAATTAACAATATACTAATCTAATTGATTTTAAGGATATATAGGTAGCCACTAATTAATCCTAATTAGCTTAGTAAAATCCTAATTAAGTATGTATACCTATATACTTATATACCTATACACATTTATACATATTTATACCTATTCATCTATTTATACACATACATATACTCTATACACATATACGTATAGACACGCACATGCAAATTTTATAAAGCTTCGCACGCACGTGCACGTATGCATTTATTCACCAGCACGCCTAAATCACTCAACAAACCAAAATGCGTAAATATATATATATACGCTTAAATAAAATGACAACCCGCTAACAAGCAACAGTCGAAACGATGCGAAAATAAACGATCTCGGATTTCAACCAAACTCGCACAGTAGCTAAACACTCAGGATACGAAAACAACGGCGAAGTCGCAAACAACCTCCGACGATCAAACACTCGGGCTAACACCTCCCGAAGCCAAAGCACAAGCATTCTCTAAGAGGCTCATCCGAGTCTCCAAAACAGACTTCGGCTAGCTGGGGCACCCTGCAAACAGGCTACGACCACTAAGAACACCTAACGAGGTACTCAACCAACGACACAAGCCGGAAACGCATCAACGTAACGCCAAAGGAATACTAAATAAATACTGAAAAACCTGGGGCGTTACAGCATGTCCAAAGCAACCCTAAAATCGCCCGGGAATGTTATAACAACGCAGTAAGTATGATTGATGCCTACATTACCCCTAGGATGAGCGAGGCAGAAGCCACACATGATCTACAAAGAGGGGATGAAAGAAAGAATTAGGAAGCCAAGGCTCGGAGCAAACAAAAAAAGGTCTCCATCTCAATGCCACTCACAAAATTCAAGTTATCCTAGTCGAAGGAGGAGATGGAGATAAAATTCTTTTCCTGAATATCGAGTTAAAAAGAGAGGACAATGAGATGTTGATCCAGTGCTTCGTCGAAAACTTGGATATATTTATATGGGCGGCAATTGACATGCCCTGGGTGAGTCTGATGTTTCGTGCCACCGACTCAACATCTGCCCAGAAGCTCACCCCATCAAGGAAAAAAAGAACAATGACGACGACATTAGAAAATCCCATTCTGGATGAAGTCTAGAAGCTCCTGAAGGTGGATTTTATTCAACAAATTCAATATCCTGATTGGATATCAAACATTGTAATATTGAAAAAAGCCAACAATAAGTAGTGTATTTGTGTTGACTTTACAAAATTAAATAAAGAGTGTCCTAAAGATTGTTACCTTTTGTCTCAAATAGATTCTTTAGATGGTTCCGCGATTGGATTTTCCATTAAGAGTTTTCTTTATAGTTTTTCAGAATATCATCAAATACACATGCACACGCCCGACATACCTCACACATCATTTATCACAAACAATGATTATTATTGTTATCGAGTCATGTCTTTTGGTATAAAAATGTTGGAGCCACATATAAAAGGATGATGGATCGTGTCTTTAAGGGTCCGTTTGTTTCAACAACATTGATATTGAAGTATTGACTTTCAATCCAATATCAATACACATGAGAAATGACATTGAGTTTAAATCCAATTTTTTTGTTCAACCGCCTGATGACTGTCATAGGAATTGACATTAATTACTTTTTATTGTTCGTTTGCAGAAAGACTTTCAATCATAGGAATTGATATTGGTCAATGCTCTCAATTAAAAATAACATACGTAGATTTTTCGTCCGACATCAATTTTATCGTCCGGACTCGATTTTTTTGTAATGACGCGATGCTTTTGCCCGGACTAATTTTTCAGCATGAAAGCGAAAATTTTCGTCCGAATCCGATTTTTTCGCCGAGACGCAATTTTTCCACCCAGACGCAATTTTTCACTCGGACGCTACTTTTTCGCCCGGACGCGACTTTTACTCCCGGACACGATTTTGTTCGCCTGGATGCAATTTTGTTCGCCCGGACGTGACTTTTTCGCCCGGACGCGACTTTTTCGCCCGGACGTGATTTTTTCGCCCCAACGTGTTTTCTCGCTTGGTCGCGATTTTTTCGCCCGGACGCAACTTTTTCGCCCGGACGCGATTTTATCGCCCCCACGTGAAAAAATCGTGTCCGGGCGAAAAAAAGCGCGACTGGGCAAAAAAATTGTGTTGGGGCGAAAAAATTGCGTCTGGGCAAAAAAATTGCGTCCAGGCAAAAATATCGTGTCCGGGCGAACAAATAGCATCCGAGCGAAGAAATCGCGTCCGGGCGAAGAGATCGCGTCCGGGCCAAAAAATCGCGTCATGGCAGAAAAATCGCGTGGTCACGAAAAAATCGCGTCCGTCCAAAAAAATCGCGTCCAGGCGATTAAATCGCATCCGCCCGAAAAATTCGCGTAAGGGCGAAAAAATCGCGTCCGGGGGAAAAAATTGCGTCCGGGCAAAAAAAGTGCGCTCGAGTGAAAAAATCGCGCCTTGGCGAAAAAATTGTGATAAAAATGTGTCTGGGCGAAAAAATTGCGCCCGAGCGAAAAAATTGCGCCCGAGCGAAAAAATTGCGCTTGGGCGAAGAAATAGCGTGCGGGTGAAGAAAACGCCTACGAGTGAAAAAAATGCGTTGGGGCGAAAAAATCGTGGTTGGTTGAAAAAATTTGTGCCTGAGCGAAAAAAAATGAGGTGGGGAAAAAAATCGCGTCGGGGCGAAAAAATCACGCTCGAGCGAAAAAATCGCGCCCGCGCGAAAAAATCGTGCCCGGGCGGAAAAAGCGCGCCCGAACGAAAATAGCGCGCTTGGCCGAAAAATCGCGTCCGGGCGAAAAAAAGCATGCCCATGCAAAAAAATCGTTCCCAGGCGAAAAAAAACACGCCCGTGCGAAAAATTCGTGCCCTGGTGAAAAAAACTCTCTCAGGCGAAAAAAATCGCGTCCGGGCGAAAATAGCACGTCAGAGCGAAAAATCGTGTCCTGGCGAAAAAAAGCGTGCCCGAGGAGAAAAAATCGTGTCGGGGCGAAAAAATCGCGCCCGGGCGAAAAAAGCGCGTCCGGGCGAAAAAGCGCGTCCGGGCGAAAAATGCGCGCCCGAGCGAAAAAATCGCGCCCGGGCGAAAAAATCGCGTCCTTGCCAAAAAATTGCGTCCGTGCAAAAAGTCTCGTACGAGCGAAAAAATCGTGTCTGGTCCGAAAAAATCGCATTCATGCAAAAATAATTACTTTTTTTTTGAAAAGCTGATGTTGGCAATCTCAATATCCACACTTGGAGATAGACATTGAACCAATGAGTTTTTATTTTTTGGTGAATATCAACGACTTTCCACCAGAAAGCCAATTCGACTCTACAATTGTTTAAACGAACAACGGAAACGGCTTTCATTTTCTCAAATCCAATACTTTAATATCAATGTCGTTGAAACGAACGAACCTTAAGAGTCAGAAAGGCCAAAACCTCGAAGAGTATGTCGATGACCTTTTAATTAAAAGTCACGCATTCTCAGATCATATTCGAGATCAACTAGAAATATTTTCCACACTTTGAAATTTTAATATGAGGTTAAGCCCCACAAAATGTATTTTTGGCGTAAGGGAAAATTTCTACGACATCTCCTTGCACCTTAGGACCTCGAGCCAAATCTCGATAAGGTTAAAGCTATACTGGACATGAAGCCTCAAAGAATGATGAAAGAGGTCCAACAAATAACGAGATTAAGATGCTTCATATCTTGGCTTGTTGGATCTTAAGGGGGGGGGGGGTGAATAAGGAAAAATAAAATTTATAAGAAAATTTTTAACCCAACAAAATAATAATGAGACTTAAGTAGAAATTATCACAATCAAAAATATGAAACAAGTAATTAAAAACTTATGGAAAACTGAATTGAACTTTTTATTTCACAAATGATAAAGAACATGAACAATGATTTCAATAGAGCTTGAAATTGAGGCTACAGATGAAAATCTTCTTTTTTGATTTCACCGGTCCTTATCCCTAGCACGGTCCAGCTATATCATATCACTCCCTAGATATAGCCTCTAACCTCCCCTAGATTACTCAATGACCTAGTCGCTGCACATAAGGCAGTGATTTCCCCTAAACCTCATAAGGGCCTAGTCGTCACTCACAAGACAATGAATTCTCTTCCGTTTTCAAAGAGTAATGAAAAGAATACAAAATGTAGAATGAAAATAAAAACTCCCTCTAGTCTTGAGCGTTGAAAAAGACGATGAATCCTTGTGAAGATCGTTGGAGGTGAAATACACGAATGGTCTCTTCTTCGCTCTTGAACTTCCTTACACACTTATGAGTTTTTCTGATTTCTGAAGTTATCTGGCTGGGAATGCACGAGAATGAAAGATCCAGGAGATGTGCAACGAAAATTTCCCAAATCCAGCCTATTTATAATTTTCACGCTATCGCCTACGATATCTCCTCCAGTTGATACTTGTCCCACTCCACGATAACCGCTTCGGGAAGATGGAGATCGTATACGGAGGTGGGGCTATCGCACCATGATATCGATATTGTCTGGAGATATCTCAGAATAATGCGCGTCGTGTCCAGGTCATGTGGGTCATGGATGACATCATCATGGTACCGTCTGACGATAGTAAGTTATAGTAAGCGATATCTTCTTCTTCGAAAATTTGCAACTCTTTCTCAAACCAAATTTACCAGAGTATTTTTCCTGTGATATTTGCACATAAAAACACACTATGATTAAATACATTCAAGATTTGTTATTCTCAAACCAAGGAGTGCAGAACATATGCTCCAACAATCTCTCCCTTTTGATAATAACAAATCCACTTAGAAAGAAATCAGCTACAACCTCTAGTGATGTTTAGAAAATTATTTAAGTAAGATAAATAGGTGAATGTGTGCACAAACTCCTCTTATATGGATGCTCCCCCTACAATATACTCCCCATAAATAACCTAAATAATAGATTTCTTTTCTTTCTTAATTCTCCCCCTTTTGGTATTATCAAAAGAAAGTGGGGTTAGAATATGAGAGCGTAATGTATAGAGAGAACGATATCTTGAAGTGAAATACGGAAGCACATACAAGTATACTAATAAAAAAGAATATATGATGGTTGAAAGAATTTGAAAAGTAGATTCGGAGAGCAAAGATGCTTGAGAAGGAATGTGTAAGATAATGTAGGTTTATCAAATAAAGATAATGTTAACAATGTGTAGAAATAAAATTCATGTAAACTAAAACATTGTAAACATCATACAGAGTTATCAAATACAAATACTTCAGAAGAGATATAAATGAGGAAATCATTTTCGGTCCAATTCTCATGAGAAGAAAGTTTATAAGGGATAATGATGTGAACATGGTGAGCTTTGGTAAAGTAAACAAGTGAATATATTAACCATTACATGAACTGATAAATTGAATAAACACAATATTGAATATACATAAATAACATATCATTCAAAAAAGAATTCATGGCACACTAATGCTGAGGAAAATGGCCAAACATATTTGCACAAAGTACTTTAAGATTATTTTCAAGGTACTCAACCACACAATGCTCATTAAGATTTATCAGGAGGGTGAATAGTGCTTGGTGGAGTATCTTCTCAATTTATTTTCATTTTGCATTTTTTTTAAAAATAGCATGTTTATTTTTTTTAAACGAAGGACTCTGAATCCACTTGTATTGCAAACATAGATAACAATTTTTATAGGCCATTAGATTTGAAATAGGTGCATGAATCAATGATGAAGCAAGTGGATTATGTACGTACTTCAAGCGGTTAATATTTAACAAAGCACATTCACGTAAACAAAAAATTTAAAGACACTTGTAGTTTACCAAATAGTGTGCGTGTGATGTCATTATCTAATATAATATTACTCATACTTAGAGACATGCGAAAATAATTTTAAACATTTCCTATCCACTAGTTCATTGTATATGAAAGATATACAAGGCATGAAAGCACTTATACGATGTTATATGAAACTTGACTTGAAAAACACATATTGAAAATTATCTATAAATGACAAACCAACAAAAACTTGACTGGAGCAATTATAGCATATGTAATACAAGATGAAATAAAGAAATTTGATGTAAATTTGTGCTATTGCGAGCGATAGCGATATCGCCCCGCGATATCGTTTGTATATAAAAAGGCGAATCTTATTCCAGATCTCACTTTGGCTCTAATTTCCTGAAGCCCTAATGCGAGAGCACGTCGATTTCGCTGGAGGAACACCCAAATCAAGGTATTTTCTCATGGATCTCTTGAAAATTTTTAGGGATTTTGGATTTTAAGTAGATTTGAACACTTCTTTGTAATTTATTGTTGATTTTAAGAGAAAAATATGGAGTTTGATGGATCAAACTAGATCTTAAAAAAGTTTTTTTTTTCTGAAAAAGTTTTGATTTTGTGTTCATAATCTCATGGATCTATAGATTGATAGAATTTATGTCAGTTTTGATGAAATGATAAGTGAAATATTTTTTGAGAAAATATAGATCTGAATTTTTTTAAAGAAATTTCCATTTTTAATGTTTGGATTTGGGGAAAAAGATGAATAGGGTTTATATGAATTTAGAATTAGTTTTTTGTTGAGAATATTGTTGCATTTTGTCGAGATTAGGATGATAGTGTTCCATTTTGAGTATATAAGCTGCCAGAAAAAGGAAATTTTGAGAAAATGAGGATTTTTGCTATCGCCCGACGACAGTCATTGTCGCATGAGATAATGAAAACTAAATATTTTTATGTTATTTTTTTCAGGTATAATGGCTTCTAGCTCAAGAGGATGAAAAAGTACCTCCAATAACCCTCATTCCTCATTTCAGTCATATCCGAGAATAGAAAAAGCAGTGATATGTGTTCCGAAAGTTGTAGAATTCAATATGACACATGTCGCACATGTCTATGATTTTCTTGCTCAAGCATGTATAATATCTCTTGTTATTCCAGACATGTTCAGTTCAGTATTTGTGAGAGAATTTTACAACCATTTGGAAGACCCTACATTTACCGAGTTGAATGGAGGAGTAAGATCAAGAATACAAGGAGGGATAGTGGATATAACTCATGATTATTTGAGAAATGAGTTTGGACTTACCTCTAGCATAAATGTCCTGTACGTGGTAGAAAATTGTAAGAAAGACAGAAATTGGATGTGGCTAAATGAAGTTCTTCATGGAAATTCTATCAAAACTCTAATTCAATCCACCGCCTCTCTCACTCCCGATACCTTTTTAATTCAAGATATTCTGAGAAATACAATTATGTTAAAAGCGGGAGACACTAAGAAAATTACTGTACAGTTGACTTTGGTTACTTATATGATTATAGAAGGAGTGCGGTTTGATACAGCTGATTTAGTCTCATCTATAATATGATACACATTCAAGATGAAAAACCCCATGAGAAAGAAACTCAACACACTGCCACTTGGAGGTATCATTCAACGTATTGTATATCAGAAATACAGTTGGGTGCAACAAAATTACTATGTGGATGACTGTATTCCTCCGATATATAGTACAGACTCTACTAAATTCCCTACATCTACTGCAGTAAGACCATATCAAGGTGAAGCATCAACTTCTGCAATGCCACCACTATCTCGAGGATGATCTCTTCGTGAATCGGTTGATGAACTACAAGACATGTTAGTAGAGCACATGGAAGATACCAAGAGAAGGCTGACTGGAATGCAAAAGTTTATGAAATTCATAGCTAAAGGATTAAGGCTGAAACTTACCCCTACAGAGGAACACAAGTGGGAGAATCCGATGGTGGATCCTCCATGACACTCGATACATCATACGAGATGATCGTGGGGGAGGGGACATGGCTCTAGTGAGGAACCAGTTGAAGATATTGCTAAGGATATCATGAACTTTTGAGTTTGTGGGTTTGCAGATTGTAGAACTTCTTGAGATATCGCCCGACGGCAGTCACTGTCGTCGACGATAATGAGATTTTAAAATTGTTGTGTTGTGTGTGTTAAGACAATGCTTAATGTTTTATTTTGTTCAGACTTTTACATTTTATATGGAGGTTAATCATTTTATCTGAAGTTTTAGCTTGTTTAGAATTTATTTGTTTACTTAATATTCTTATAATATTAAGAAAAATTTAAATAGATTTGTAGTATTTTTTATTAAAAATAAATTAATTCCGTTTGAAATATCTAAAATTCCTAACTCTAATCTTAGCATAGAAAAATAGGAATTAGGAAGTGGTTTAGTAAAATATCTGCGATTTGTGAGTCAGTTCCTATAAAACTTATTTTCACACTATTTTTCTTAATATGGTCTCTAATAAAATAATGTCGAATATCTATATGTTTAGACCGAATGATGTACTAGATTGTATGTTAGATCAATAACACTCTTATTATCTTATCTTAACTCTACACTATGTTGATGTACCATAAAGTCTTCTAAAGTTTATTTCATATATATGACTTGTGCACAACAACTACTTAGTGCAATATATTCGACATCGGTGGTGGAGAGGGAAACATAATTCTGTTTCCTTCTCGATCATGAAATAAGTGAAGAGCCTAAAAGTGACAGGTGCTACAAGTGCTTTTATGATCTAATGTGTATTCAATAGTCTGAATAAGAATAACCATGTAAAATAAATGAATCATTATGAGAATACCATAAACTTAATTTAGATGTACCGATAAGATATCTAAAAATTCATTTATCCGCTTTTAAATATGATTTTTTGGGATTAGCCTTAAATCTAACACATAAACAAACGATAAACATAATATTAGTTTAGATATAGTTAAATACAATAATGATCCTATCATCCCTCTATACTAGGTTTGGTCAATAGAAACTCCACTTTCATCTTTTTCTAATTTTAATAAAATACTCATAGGAGCACTAGCTTGCTTAAGGTTTTCAAAGCCAAATCTTTTTAAAAAATCATGAATATACTTAGATTGACAAATGAAAATACCATCATATTTTTGTGTAATTTGAAATCCTAGAAAATATGTAAGTTATCCTAGCATGCTCATTTTAAATTCATTTTTCATAACTAAAATAACTTCATTACACAACTCTTCATTAGTGACTATAAAAATAATATCATCAACCTAAATTTGTAAAACTACTAAATCAATATCAATATGTTTAATAAAGAGTGTACTATCAACACTTCCCATTTTATAATAATTCTTTAACAAATATAAAGTTAGCCATTCTTACAATGCACGTGGCACTTGTTTTAAACCATAAATCACTTTTTCTAACTTATAAACATGATTAGGAAATTTTTCATTAACAAAGCCAGGTGGTTGTTCTACATATACTTCTTCCTTAATGTACTCATTTAAAAATGCAGTTTTAACATTCATTTGAAATAATTTAAATCTCTTAAAACTAGCAAATGCAAAAAAAATATTAACTGCTTCAAGACGTGCTACGAGTGCAAAAGTTTCAACAAAATCTACCCCCTCAATTTGTGCATATTCTTTTATTACTAATCTATCTTTGTTCCTGGTGATCCTAGATTCACTATCAAATTTATTTTTGAAAATCAATTTTACTCCTACTACAGGATGATCAAAAAGTCTTTCTGCAAGTTTTCAAACTTTATTATATTCAAATTAGTTAAGTTCAACATTCATAGCTAAAAAATAAAATTCATCATTTAAAGCGGTTGAAACATATTTTGGTTCTATATCGGAAACAAAATATATGTTTGAAAATAAATCATGTAAAGAAGAACGATTACTAACCCCTCTTGATGGTTCTCCAACGACCAATTCATTTGGATGATCTTTTGAAAATTTAAGTTCACTTGGAGGCACATATTCTTCAACTTCTTCTTCTCTTTTTCTTCTTCTAAATCTCCAAGTAATTCTTCATCATCATGTTCCAAAGAAGGAAGGAGTTCTTCTTCGTTTCCTGTATGATTATTATCTATGCAAGAAACAAACTCATCAAACTTAACATGAATTGATTCTTCAATTATTTTGGTCCTTTTATTATAAACTCTATATGATTTACTAGTTGAAGAATAATAAATAAAAATTCCTTCATCACATTTTTCATCGAATTTACCTAATGCATCTTTTGTGTTCAAAATAAATTAAGCATTTACATCCAAAAACTCTAAAATACGATACATTTGGTTTCTTTTGAAAATATAATTCATAAGAAGTTAGTTTTAAAAACAGACGAAGCATAACTCTATTTATCACATAACACGCAGTACTAACAACATAAACCCAAAAAGATCAAGGTAATTTATATTCAAAAAACATAATACAAGCTGGTTCTTGAAAAGTCCTATTTTTCTCAGTACTACACCATTTTGTTGTAGTATGTGAGGACCAAAAAATTCATGTTTTATTCATAACTCAGTACAAAAAGAAATAAAGCTATCATTTTCAAACTCACCTCCATGATCCGAGCGTATGCATTTAATTTTTAAATCAAGTTCATTTTAAATACAAATGCCTAATTTTTTTTAATTCAAAGAATACATCAAATTTGAAAGTTAAAAAAATAGTCAAACAAAATCTTGAGTAATCATCAATTAAAATAAAAGTATATTTTCTACCTCCTAGACTTTGTGTAGTAATCAGTCCAAATAGATCTATATAAATTAATTGAAGAGGTCTACTAGTAGAAATAACATTTTTTACTTTAAATGAAGATTTTGAAATTTTTTCTTTTTAACACGGTGTGTATAAAGAAGATAACTTTCCATCTAATAAAGGTAAACCTTTTATCAACTTATTTTTTGAAACTGTTACAACTATTGTAGCACTAGAATGATCAAGATGCTTATGCCACAATTCCAATTCTTTATTTTTAGAAATAAAATATTTTAACATAAAATGTAAAAGATAACGAAATTGTATCAAATAAATATTATGAAATCTAGGTGCAGTAAGTACAGTTTCATATGATTTTAAATTAATAATTTTGCACAAGTTTGTAGATAATTTAAATAAAACATTTAAACCTTTATCACACCATTGACTTATAGGAATTAAATCACGTTTCAAACCATATATATATAAAACATTCGAAATAGTAAAAAAAAACGTTACCCACTACACCGATGCCCATGATCCTTCCATTTTCATTGTCGTCAAAGGTCACTACTCCTTTCTTCATCTCTAGACTAAAGAACTTTGATTTATTGTCGGTCATATATTTTGAACATCCCGAGTCCAAGTATCACACGTCTTCTTTGTCTTTAGCCACACACCTAAAAGGAGATGAGAGTAAAGATCTGGTTACCCAAGTGATTTATCCCATAGTATAGGTAGAAACCTTAGGCACCCAAATATGTTTAAATAAGCTATGACCGTTCTTCCTGCAAGAATTAGTGGTGTGTCCAAACCTATTATATTTGGCAAATGTGATAAAAGGAGATGAAACCTTTTTAAAAATTTATCGCGGACTCTTACTGAAAGATGTATTAACAGAAGAATTAACATTTTTATTTTTAAAGTTCATGTTTCTAGAATTCTTGTTATCGCCAGCAATATCACCTACCACCGAGCGATAACTTACAACAACCTAGCCCATACTTAGCAGATCCATGACACTGGTTGACTAAAATCATATCCAGTGATTTTTGGCCAATTCCGAATTTTTTAATCATCATATTCAGGTCATGGATCTGAGCTTTCAAAGCAGTGTTTTCATTAACTAGCATGACACACCGGTTTGCAAAAGCCTTCTTGCCTTCTTTTACTTGAGAACGAGAAAATTTGAGAGATCTATCTAAGTTCCCTTTTTCCTTAGTAAGAAATTAGATATTAGATTGGGATTTATCAAGAGATTCTTCTAAATCTTGAATCTTTACCAAAGAATGATCGCACTCTTGACAAATCATCTTCTCCTTCCCTAACACTTTTAATTCAGTTGATAATTTTCTATTTTTTACATTAAAACTTTGTTTTCAGATTTTAATAAAGCAATATCCTTTAAACTTTTATCAAAAAATTTATAGTTTGTAAAAATTTAGAATATAATTCATCATAAGTAAGAGGAGTTAACTTAGTGTCGCTTTGGACACTGTATTCATCATTAGATGGTGTAGAGCTCTTTCCTATCAAGCACATGTTGCCCTCCTCATCATTGTCAGAACTTGATCCCCTTGAATCCTCAGATGAGGAATCATCCCAAGTCTTTGCCTTTAGTATCTTCTTCTTGTCCTTCTTTTTGTGCCTCTTTTTCTGCTGCTCTTTCAGATATTTTGGGCACTTGCTTCGATATGTCCACTTTTTCTACAGTGATAGTATTGGGTATTGTATTCATAATAACCCTGATTTGAAGAAGCCTCTCTTGAACTAAGATGAATTGAGTTTGTATTTGATGCTTCATTTTAGTTATGCACTCGCAAAACTTTAATTGCTAAGTACAAACCAATGTTAGATTACAATGAGTCATATTACACAGGACTATGCAATGTAATTCCTCATTGTGTTGGACATAGTGCTGAATTATGTGTAATCTCTCTATTGGAGTGTACTTTATCTCCAAGTGTTATAGAAGATTCAAGGAAGGAATGCTAGCTGAGTTCAGGACTTCAGAATTTTCCTAAGTAAAATTTGTTGAGTCGTCATGTGAAGACTCGTGTAATTCCTTAAGACCCCACATGAAGACTCGTGTAATTTGTCGAGTTTACTCGGGAAGTTTCTGAAGGTCTCAGAGATCGTTCTAATTTGGCTAAGTAAAATTAGTTGAGTGATATGTTGATTTCTCGTGAATACTCGACGAATTCGTCGAGTACTCTCGAGAGGTCACGTGAACACTGAACAGAAATTTTATTCTGTTTCGTTTTTCAGCCAAGTCCTTTTCGTCGAATGGACTCGAGTAATTCATTGAATGGGCTCGTGTAATTCGTCAAGTGGTTATGCTATTTGTTGATTCTTCTAGAGATGTCACGTGTAAACTCGATGAATGGACTTAACAGTTTTTCGTTTTGAATTTTATGGCGGCTTTCCTTTAGGGCACCGACTATGTATAATACACGTGGAGCTCGGTACAGAAATTTATTTCTAGCCGTTGGAAGAGGAATTAATATATATATATATATATATATATACATGGGTTAATTTCAGAGAACCCTAATCGTTATCAATTCAGAAAAATCGCAAGTTCTTCCGTCGGCCGAAACTTTCGCACACGATCGTTCTCATCGCCGACTTCTAGAAATCACGATTCCTTTTGAAGATAGTTTCGACCAGATCTTTGTTCTCTATCACTCCAAGAAATTCTTCAAGATCTAGTCGACTCTCAAGATTCAAATCAAGCTTTCATTATTTCAAGTCTTTCTTCTTCTTCATCCTTCAAGTACAAGTTTCTCTATTCAACAAGGAAGAAGAAGCACTTTCTCAGACCTGAAGTTGAATTTAATTGAGATATCTAGGAAGATTGTTCTCTATCTATTGTTGTTGAAAAAACCTTTTAATAATTCTTGTAGGAAGTTTTTCTTCTAAGTTTGTAGATCCAAGTTTAAAAGATCGAGTGTAGGAGAGTTTGTTCTACGAGTTGTAGGGGACATTGTCTCCGAGATTGTAAGAGTTGAAGACTATAAGGTGTAAGATTTTTTATAATATGAGATTGGTGAAGTAGCCTAGTCTAGCCCGAAGTGCTAGATAGGTGAGGCAGGACAGTGGACGTACCCATTCTGGGGAACCACTATAAATCCTTACGTTTGTGTTGTGTGTTTTTCTGATTTTGTGCGCTTATTTTTAAAGTATTTTATTTCCGCTTAAAGACACGGAATTCAACTATTTACCCCCCTCTAGGTGATTTAGGTAGATAACTATATACTTTCAATTGGTATTAGAGGCAGGTTATTTGTTATAAGGTTAACACCTTGAACAAGGTCTCTATCTAGTTGTCAGAGAAAATCATGTCTGGAATGGATAGAAGCAAGGATATGTCCTCAATGAAGCTACCTATGTGTTCCAAGGAAAACTTTCCCATGTAAAAGGAAAGAGTAAGGTTCTTCAAGGAAGCTGCTGATCCAAG
The DNA here is from genome assembly GCA_039513925.1 of Platanthera zijinensis. NCBI lineage: Eukaryota > Viridiplantae > Streptophyta > Magnoliopsida > Asparagales > Orchidaceae > Platanthera > Platanthera zijinensis. The sequence goes on along the minus strand of CM077080.1, from coordinate 221,278,421 downwards.
AATATTTCAAATTGTAGAAGAAGGCCCCCTACGTGCCTATGACTGCACCAACTATAAATGCTAATTTGATGGTTCTAAAAAAGATGCTGAATTTAACTAAAGATGAAACTGCTTTCATCTCTCTGGACAAGAATGATAAGAATATTATTGCTAGTGCAGTGGACGACTCTATGTTACAAAACTTAATATACTGCAAATTTGCTAAAGAGATGTGGACATCTCTGATTGCTCTCATGGAAGGAATGGAGGAGGTTAGGGATGATAGGAAATCCCTCCTTAATTAGTAGTATGAAGTATTCAAGCAAGACATAAGAGACTCTATATTAGTATGCTATGAGAAATTCTTCAAGATTGTTGATGAATACAATTATATAAGTCCTTTTTACAATCATATTTGTAATCATGTCCACTATTTTCTACCTCTATTCGTTATAATTGCACAAAAATAGTTAAGAATTTGAATTATCATGAATAGAAGAGCACAATATAGATTTTCCTTTATTAAGTTATTTATTTATTCATTAATCTTCTTAATGCAGGTATTGCAAGTCCTTGGAACTAAAAGTCTTTGAGCAAACAGAGGTGTTCACGGATCCAACATGACTGATGGCAAAGGTCTTGGATTGAGCACGCACGGGTAGGGACATGCCCATGTCACTACCCATGTCCTTCTCTGGAAAGATCACAAAGCTTGGAAGAAAAGGCGAAAAAAATTACAAGAGCACCACACGGGTAGGGACATGCCCATGTCACTACCCGTGTCCTTATCGGGAAGAATCAAAGGTCTAATGCCAAACCAACCCGTGTGTGGAGCCATGAAGAACACACAATTGTGTTACCAGCCGTGTCAAATGACACGGCTCATGACCAGGCGCACCTTTTCATACCGAACTGCCCAGACACACCGTTTCATACCCTACACGGCCTGTGACACGGTCGTGTTGGAACCCGTATTCGACCTCTGTTTACAAGAAGGCTATAAACACCTTCACAAAAGATAGAAAGGGAACTTTTGGATTCAAGGACTTGGAGAATTTCTGGAGGATGAAAGTAGAGCACTCAAGCGAAGGGGAAGTCGAAGGAGATAATCCATATGGTTTTAATTTTTATGTATCTCTTTTAATTTCCCCTTCTCTTAGTGGATCTAAACTTTATTTTACATTTCGCATGAGACTTGTTTTTCTAAACCGATTCAGTAATCATGTATGTTGGTTTTCATTTCAGATTTGTGGTATTTTATTCGTATGTGTGGTTTCAAATAAAGAGATTGACCATAGATTTGAAGTTAGTATTTGTTTATATGAATCCCAAACTTCTAGATTGAGAAATTGGATGGTTGTGATGATGGTTTATAATTTCATTCTCTGGTATTCTTTGTCTTTGTATTTCAAATCTCATGACTGAGAGGTATGTTGTTTGGATAGCGTTAATACGGATAATGAGATTCATGGTATCTTAGAGATAGGATTTCATGAATTTATGTATTAGACAGGGTTACTTTATATTAATGCAAATTTGAGTATTGTGAATTGTTCGAGAGAAAACTTACTCAACTTAAGTTTAGGTATTGAATTGCTCGAGAGAGAATTAGATAAAGATTGAAATCTTACAATACAACAAATTTGATAATATTGTTAATACGTGGTTACATAGAATTGAATTAATGAGTGAATATTCTCATGTGATTACTCTTAGACTATCTGCTTTTTACCATCCTTAATCCTCCAATATCACTTTAACCAATTAGTCCTAGTAATGTTAATTTAGAGTAACAACCAATTTTAAATATAGGTACGATAATAGAGTGAGAGTGAGTATGAGTACTTGAAAAAACCCTAAGGAATACGACATGAGATGTAGATTTCTCCTATACTATGATTGATAGGTGCACTTGCCTGAGATTAAAATCAATTTAGCTTATACCTATCTACATAGTTTATACTAAAATAGAAATTTTCGCATCAAGTTTTTAGCGCCATTATCGGGGACTCGTTTTCAATATTTTGAAAGCTTAAACTCTATTAATCTACTAATTTTTGATTACTAATATATAATTGTAAATTAGTTTATTGCATAATTATTTCATTTAATCTCTGTTTTGTAGTCTGTTAGTCTATGACTAGGGGGAGAAATTCTGGGATAATACCATTTCATCCTGACCCGGAACAGATTATTTGTAACACCTCGCAAAGGGACTTGATAACTGATAACACAGATAATTCAAACAGACTTTCATAAGAGGAAACAGTAAACTTAGGAGATCATCATCCAGATAACATGGCAAATCAGAACGAGCAAACCATGTATGACTTTGCTAGACCTAATCTCCAGGGTAATGGGTCAAGCATTATTAGACCACCAATTGACGCCAACAATTTCGAATTGAAGCCTAGCATTATTCAGATGGTTCAACAGTATGTCTAATATGATTGCCTGCAAGATGAAGATCCCAACACACACTTATCCAGATTCTTGGAGATATGTGATACATTCAAGATCAATGACATTACCAATGATGTCATTCGATTGAGGTTGTTTCCGTTCTCACTAAGGTACAAGGCGAAGCAATGGTTAAACTCATTACCTAGAGGGTCGATCACTACATGGGATATGCTGGTTGAGAAGTTCTTGATGAAGTATTTTCCACTGGATAAGACTGCAAAGTTAAAGGAATGACATTTCTACATATGCTCAATTAGAATCTGAATAGTTGTATGACACATGGGAATGATTCAAGAAACTATTAAGGAAGTGTCCCCATCATGCATTACCTTCCTGACTTCAGATTCAGACCTTCTATAATGGTCTCAATTCAGCGACTAAACAGATGATCGATGCAACTAGTGGAGGCACCTTGAACAATAAGACACCAGAAGCGGATCAACAGTTGATAGAAGACATGACAATGAACAACTATCAATGGACTACCGTAAGAAAAAAGCCTAATAAGCCTTCAGGAATCTATGAAGTGGATGCAGTCACTACCTTAGCAATGAGATCCTTCATTTAGTGGAATGTCTGGTTGTGAACCTCAAGTGCATGAACATGTTGATTATATGGGCAACAATACCAGACCTCCCTTCAACCAAGCAAACAACCCATATAGTTCTACATACAATTAGGGATGGAGGAGCCACCCCAATTTCTCTTTGGGAGGACAAGAAAATCAAGGCAAGCAACCTATGTTTGGACAACCACAACAATCGGAGCAAAGGAAGCCATCATTAGAAGATGTACTCACCAAGTTCATGCAAACAACTGATGTAGCTTTCCGGAATTAAGAGGGATCTATTCGGAATTTTGAGAATCAGATAGGTCAGCTCGCAAGGATGGTATCTGAAAGACAACAAGGAACACTTCCGGGTAATATCGAAACAAACCCGAAGGAACATGCAAAAGCAATCCAATTGAGGAGTGGAAAGGAATTACAAGACTAAAGGCTTACAAAGGAAGCACCCCAAGAGGAGTCTAGTGGCAAAGGAAAGAACGAAATGAATTCAAAATCGAAGGAGTATCAACCAACAATACCATATCCAACAAAGCTGAACAAGGAGCGCATGGATGCGCAATATGGTAAGTTCTTATCTATTTTTAAACAATTACATGTTAATTTACCTTTTTCTGAAGTCATTCAAATGCCGAAGTATGCTAAAATTCTAAAGGACTTGATTTCAAATAAAAAGAAAATAGAAGAATTATCTTTAGTAACACTTAGTGAAGAATGTTTTGCTATTTTATAGAATAAATTACCACAAAACTTAGAGATTCCGGTTCATTTTCAATTCCATATTTAATCGGTGATTTACAAGTGAATAAAGCTTTAGCAGACTTAGGAGCTAGTATAAACTTAATGCCTTATAAACTATATTTGAAACTAGGTCTAGGAGAACTTAGCCCTACTAGAATGAGTATTCAATTAGCAGATCGTTCATTTAAGTATCCTAGAGGAATAGTAGAGGATGTATTGGTTAAGGTAGATAAGTTTATATTCCCCGTCGATTTTGTTATTCTAGATATGGATGAAAATGTAGAAGTGCCACACATACTAGGTCGTCCATTCTTAGCCACATTTAGAGCTCTTGTCGACATTTTTGATGGTAAATTAGTTTTGCGAGTAGGGGAGATGAAGTTACTTTTCAAATCAATAATACAATGAAGCAATCTTTAGATAATGATGATTGTTACTATTTTTGTCATGATATTGATAATATTATGACTTCTATGAATTCTGAATTATATTGTAGAGATCCTTTAGAGATTTGCATCACTAACAGTTATCTAGAAGAAGACAAAAATCAAGATATTGTTGAACATTTATATTATCTAGATAACTCAGTTTAGATGAATATAAAGATTGAGTATATTTTGATTACACAAGGAGATCTTGAAGTTCTTAATAATAATAATAAGGATCCACCGATAGTAGAACTTAGAAAATTACCCAATCATCTTGAGTATGCATTCTTAGGATCTAATTCTACTTACCAAGTTATTATTTCTTCTAGTCTTTCTGAAATTGAAAAACAAAAGTTAATAACTGTGCTAAAGAAGTATAAAGGTGCTATAGCATGACAAATAACTTATATAAAATGTATTAACCCTAGTTTTTGCACCCACAAGATCCTTTTGGAAGAAAACTATAAGCCTTTTTTCAACCGCAACGTAGGCTAAACCCAAATATGAAAGAGGTAGTGAAAACTGAGATTGTTAAGTTGTTAGATGTTGGAATGATATACCCTATTTCGGATAGTTCGTGGGTTAGTCCTATACAAGTCGTTCCTAAGAAGAGTGGTTTAACAGTAGTAGCAAATGATAAGAATGAATTGATTCCAATGCGAATAGTAACAGGTTGGCATGTCTGTATTGATTATCGAAAGTTAAATGATGCTACTAGGAAAGACCATTTCCCTCTACCATTTATTGATCAAATATTAGAATGATTATCAGGCCATTCTTATTATTGTTTTCTAGATGGATTATCTGGATATTTCCAAATCCCTATAGCACTAGAAGACCAGGAGAAAACAATATTCACTTGCCCATTTGGTACCTTTGCCTATAGACGTATGCCATTTCGTTTATGAAATGCACCCACCACTTTCCAAAGGTGCATGTTAGCTATATTTAATGAGTATGTTGAAGATATTATGGAAGTCACTATGGATGATTTTTCTGTGTTTGGTGATTCTTTTGATTTGTGTTTGAGAAATTTAGAAAAAGTTCTGAGGAGATGTGAGGAAACAAATCTAGTACTTAGTTGGGTGAAGTGCCATTTTATGGTGCAAGAAGGGTTAGTACTTGGTCATAAGATCTCAAGCCAAGGACTTCAAGTGGATAAAGCGAAGATTGAAACCATAGAAAAGTTGCCACCACCAACCTCCGTTATGGCAGTGAGAAGATTTTTAGGTCATGTCAGATTCTATCTCCTATTCATTAAAGACTTCTTTAAAATAACTAAACCACTTACTAGGCTTTTAGATAAAGACACACCTTTTATTTTTGATCAAGAGTGTCTGTAAGCCTTTGAGTTTTTGAAAGAAAGATTAATTAATTCTCCTATTATGATCGCACCTGATTTTGCTCAACCTTTCGAGATCATGTGTGACGCTAGCAGTTTTGCGGTAGGGGCTGTTTTAGGACAACGCCGAAACAAACACTTTCACCCTATATATTATGCTAGCAAAACACTTAATAACGCACACGAGAATTATACAACTACAGAAAAAGAACTCCTAGCAGTGGTATTTGCCTTCGATAAATTTAGATCTTATTTAACATTGTCTAAGGTGGTAGTATACACAGATCACTCTGCTCTAAGATATTTACTTGCCAAAGTGGAAGCAAAACCTCATTTAATCTGTTGGGTTCTTTTATTGCAAGAATTTGATTTGGAAATTAGGGATAAATGAGGAGCAGAAAACTTAGTGGCAGATCATCTCTCACGTTTAGAAAATCCACTACGAACAATGTTAGATGAGTCTGAGTTTAGTGATACATTTCCGGAGGAATCACTGTTTGTATTATCTACAAATATAAATACTGATTATCTGTGGTTTGTCGACTATACAAACTATATTGTGGCTAAGGTCCTTCCAAAAGATTTTTCATATCAGTAAGAATTTTTTTTTTCTCTGACTTGAAATATTACTTTTGGGAGTACCCCTATCTTTTTCAGATATGTGCAGATTCCATTATACGTAGATGTGTATCAGCGGAGAAGGGCTGGAAAATCTTGGATCAGTGTCATTCAGGCCCTACAGGTGGTCACTTTGGAGCAAACTGCTTAGCTAAAAAGGTTCTTGATTCCGGTTTTTATTGGCCCCTTCTATTTAGGGATGCCCAAAGGTATGTACTTTCATGTGATTCTTGTCAAAAATCAGGTAATATCTCTAAATTACATGAAATGCCACAAAAATTTATTCTTGAATGTGAAGTGTTTGATGTGTGGGGGATTGACTTTATGGGACTGTTTCCAATTTCTTATGGGAATAAATATATTTTGGTAGTTGTAGATTATGTTTCGAAGTGGGTAGATGCGCAAGCTTTCCCTACTAATGATAATAGAGTAGTAATTTAATTTCTGAAATCCTTATTTGCACGATTTGGCGCACGTGGCGATAGGGGTACACATTTTTGTAATCTACAGTTAGATAAAGTTTTACAAAAATACGGGGTCACACATAGGATAGCCACTCCTAATCATCCACAAACTAGTGGTCAGGTTGAAGTTTCAAATAGAGAACTTAAAGAATCATAGAAAAATCTATAGAAGAGAATAAGAAACAATGGTCTAAGAAACTAAACGATTGTTTGTGGGTATATAGGACCGCCTATAAAACACCCTTTGTGACCACTCCCTTTAGACTAGTCTATGGTAAATCATGTCACCTGCCTATAAAATTAGAACATAAATCGTATTGGGCAATACACTCTTTGAATTTTGACACCAATTCTATAGGGGAGAAACGAAAACTTCAACTTAACGAATTAGATGAGTGGAGAACCATGGCTTATGAAAATTCTCGGATATATAAGGAGAAGACTAAATTATTCCATGACCGTCACCTTTGAAAACTTAAGACATTCCAAAAAGGTGACCAAGTCCTCCTTTACAATTCCCGTCTTAGTTTATTCCCAGGGAAGTTAAGGTCTAAGTGGTCCGAACCTTTCCAAGTCAAAGAGGTTTTTCCCTATGGCACCATTGAACTAACCAACCCTGAGAAGAGAGATTTTAAAGTCAACGGACACCGATTAAAACTTTATTATGGAGAGTTTCCTCAAGATTTCACTCGCTAAGAATCATGCCTCCGACTAGACATGGATTAAGTGTAATTTAGTAAAATTTTAATTTTTTATTATCTTTGGTAAAATTTTAGTCAAATTTTAGTATAAAAACATTATAAAATCACTTAGAAAGTAATTCCATTTCAGAGGAGCACACGGGTTTGCACTCGCCCGTGTGCCAAGCCGCATCCATGAAAAATTTTTAACCCAACCGTATTCAATTTAAAACCTGAGTAGGAATTATTTTTCCCGAGCACCACACGGGTGGACACCCACTTGTGTGCTTTGCCGTGTCGTATTAGCTCCATTTCTCACGTACTTATCCCGAGCACCACATGGGTGGACACACACCCGTGTGTGTGTGTGCAGTCGTGTTAAATCGCCTCGAGCACTACACGGATAACTACCCAGTCGTGTGCGCACCCGTGTGTAGGGTAATGAGTTCAACGATGCAATGTTCCCGAGTAGGACACGGGTCCACACACATGCGTGTTGTTGACCGTGTTCGCCTGGCGCGCTGCTTCCCCATCAGTTTGACCACACGTCATTTCGAGACTCGTGTACTGCGCGGTAATTGATTAGTGAACACAGGTCCACACACGCCCGTGTCGCAACACGTGTTCGACACGACCGGCAGCTCCCTTCTCCCCTGACATCCCCAACGATCCTTCAGATCCTGTCGACCCAGCAGTTTATTTTTGATTTCTCTATAGTATCTTATATTTGGATATATATCATCAGATATTATATGCTATCACTTTTGCTCCTGTTGTACTTCTTATGCTCTTCTATTTTATTGATGCTCAGTTCTTTACATATAGTTTTATTTGCTTTATCAGTTCTTTACGTTGCATTGAGGACACTGCAAATTTTAAGTCTAGGAGTGGATATTCTTAAATTCTAATATTTAACTACTGGATATGATTATAATTTGTTAAGAAACATGCCAAAATAAAAAATTCTAATATTTTTTTACTCAATATTGTTAAACCCCCCTAATAAAATTGTTTTTGCTTCTTTTTAAGCTTTCATTAATTCAGTCACTTGGGATTATAACTAGTTAATTTGCTTTGGCAAGCTGATTAAAATGAATTAAAGTAGACTCATTGAGTGTACAAATTTATTGTTAGTAATTATGTATAGAAATTCATTAGCTTAATTTTCTCTATATAACTTATTTTTAAGATTAGTCATCTATATTATTAACTAACAATCACTCTATTTTAGAAAATATAATTATCTATAATAAAGCGAGTCGAAGAGTGTAACATTTTGATAGTTTTATATTAGGGAATCAAAATGAAGAATACTCTTTATTGGTGTCTAGAACTTGCCCCTAGCGATCCTCAAAACATTCGCATAAGTTAATTAGTTAGGGTGGAAATGACTTAGGCCTCCCATTGGATAGCTTGAGCCTTGCAAGCCCAAAACCCTGAACATTATACCCTTACACACCCAATTTGGACCTAATCCCTAATTCTTTCGATACACCACGACTAAAATTCACCAAGGCCAAAAATCCTTACCTATTAGCACATCTACCATTGAGTTTACACCTTTTGCTATGTGAATTACAAAATTTAAACGGATGGTGTAAAGCACTTTGATAAGCTATTTATTGGTGAAAAAAATAAAAAAAGAGAAAAAATATGAGTATGTATCAAAAGAAAGAAGAAGAAAAACAAAAGATTGAACAAAGAAACAAATAATACAAAAAGGGGAAGTATAATAATTGTGAAGTCTAGGGGTGCTTTTATAATATTGTTGTATGTTAGGGTAATTACATAGCAAGAGGCTCAATCGTGATCTAGGTGTGATAAGAACCATCGAGTTTATCTTTGATTACCCCACCTATAATCTTTTATCCTAAGCCAAAAATTTACATCCTAATACAAGTCCTAAGGATCCAACCTTGCTAATCCTAACTAGTGCCGTGGAGAGGGTGTGAAAAGGCAAGCTTATGGCTATCAATATTGATACTTATAAGTTTTGAAACACTAATGCCTACCTTATTAAGATTGTTATTTTCTCCTCACATTTGTTATGGATGATTGTAATTTTATTTCTAGGAAAGAGTAAAAGATAGTTAAGAGATATATGAGAGGAATTTTAAGATAAAGTTATATTTAGAAAAGTCTACTATACTATTTCCTATGCAATTACAACATCAAATTTCTCTTTGAATTTATAGCAACCAGCTTGCGGAAGAAAAATTAATTATTGGTAATCCAAATGCTTGAATTAGTTTGCTTAGGGAAAAGTAAACACTTAAGTCTGGGGATATTTGATGAGTACAACTATATAAGTCATTTTTACTATCATATTTGTAATCACATCCACTATTTTCTATCTCCATTTGTTATAATTGCACGAAAATAGTTAAGAATTTGAATTATCATGAATAGAAGAGCATAATATAGATTTTCTTTTATTTCCTTTATTAAGTTATTTATTTATTCATTAATCTTCTTAATGCAGGTATTGCAAGTCCTTGGAGCTAAAAGTCTTTGAGCAAACAGAGGTGTTCACGGATCCAACATGACTGATGACAAAGTTCTTGGATTGGGTACGCACGGGTAGGGAAACGCCCATATTACTACCCATGTCCTTCTCTGGAAAGATCACAAATCTTGGAAAAAATGGCGTAAAAATTTACAAGAGCACCACACGGGTAAGGACACACTCGTGTCCTTATAGAGAAGAATCAAAGGTCTGATGCCAAACCAACCCGTGTGTGGAGCTATAAAGAACACGCGACCGTGTTACCAGCCATGTCAAATGACACGGCTCACGATCAGGCACAACTTTTCATACCGAACCACCCAGACGCACCGTTTCATACCCTATACGGCCTGTGACATGGCCGTGTTGGAACCCGTGTTCAACCTCTATTTGCAAGAAGATTATAAAAACTGCACAAAATATAGAAAGGGTACTTTTGGATTCAAGGACTTGGAGAATTTCTGGAGGACGAAAGTAGAGCACTCAAGCGAAGGGGAAGTCGAAGGAGATAATCCGTATGGTTTTAACTTTTATGTATATCTTTTAATTTCCCCCTTCTCTTAGTGGATCTAAACTTTATTTTACATTTCGCATGAGATTTGTTTTTCTGAAACGATTCAGTAATCATGTATGTTGGTTTTCATTTCGGATTTGTGGTATTTTATTCGTATGTGTGGTTTCAAATAAAGAGATTGATCATAGATTTGAAGTTAGTATTTGTTTTATATGAATCCCAAATTTTTAGATTGAGAAATTGGATGGTTGTGATGATGATTTATAATTTCATTCTATGGTGTTCTTTCTCTTTGTATTTCAAATTTCATGACTGAGAGGTATGTTGTTTGGATAACTGCAATACAGATAATGAGATTCATGGTATCTTAGAGATAGGATTTCATGAATTTATGTATTAGACAGGGTTACTTTATATTAATGCAAATTTGAGTGTTGTGAATTGTCCGAGAGAAAATTTACTCAACTTAAGTTTAGGTATTGAATTGCTCGAGAGAGAATTCGATAAAGATTGAACTCTTACAATACAACGAATTTGATAATATTGTTAATACGTGGTTACATAGAATTGAATTAATGAGTGAATATTTTCATGTGATTACTCTTAGACTATCTGCTTTTTACCATCCTTAATCCTCCAATGTCACTTTATCCAATTAGTCCAGTAATGTTAATTTAGAGTAACAACCAATTTTAAATATATGTACGATAATAGAGTGAGAGTGAGTATGATTACTTGAAAATACCCTGAGGAATACGACATGAGATGTAGATTTCTCCTATACTATGATTGATAGGTGCACTTGTCTGAGATTAAAATCAATTTAGCTTATACCTATCTACATAGTTTATACTAGAGTAGAAATTTTCGCATCAATTGTCAACGGCCTAAGGAATTAGGGTTGTGTGTTTACAAACCGTGAACTTAATGATAAATTCTTGAGATCCCTGATGAAATAATGGGATAACAAGGTTTGGGGTATAAGGGAGTTTGGTAAATTTGCCGACACAGATCCACTGAATCTCTTTGGGAAGCTGCTTTCCTATGAACATCAAATCAACACGAGAAAAGCTGAAGAAGAAGGAAGCAGATCTTCAACCAGAGAAAAGTCAGTGGCCCTAAAGGTTGAAGGGTCGAGGAAACCTAGAGTTGTGTCTCCTGCAAGAACTCAAGCTTTATTTGATCATGAAGATTCAGAGCCAAGCACCTCGAGCACAGAAATGTCAGACGGAGAATTCTCTATTCTCTCCAAGCAATTTAAGAGGATGCTTAGCAAGAGGAGGCAGATAAGAAATCAGCCCTCCTTGTCTGATTACAGGAGATCACGTCGTGGTGGTGATCATCATAAAATAAGCTAAAATAGAAACGACAAGTATAAATCTAAATCGAACAAACATATTTCTTCTGACGTTGTGTGATATTGCTGTAAGAAGTCAAGGCACATGATCGTTGAATATCCTTACAAGAAGAAGGAAGGATTTAAGAAGGAAGAGAGAGTACCTCTCAAAGGTAAGAAGAAGGAGGAGAAGAGCTTCATTACAAAGAAGCCAAAGACTCTCAACGACAAGGACTCAAATGAGTTATGTTCCAATGAGGAAGCCTATTTTGGGCTCATGACACATACTGACGAGGAAGAATGCAACTCCCAATACAATGGGAAGGTAAACTCAAGCACTCCTCTCTCTGAGTCTGAAACAGCCTCCGATGGTCATGAAGACTATTCTTCTTAGGAGGATTAATACCTATTGGGTCAATATAATGCTTTGCTTGCAGGATTTGACAAATGTCATAAGTTCGTGAGATACCAAGCCAAAGAAATTGCCTCTCACAAGGCATTGAACTCTAAACTGAAGGAAGAAATCGAGAGATTAACTCTTCTCAAGGATGAAGTTCAATCCTTGAAGGAGAAACTTAATACCTCTACTAAACTAGTAAGTCTGAAGGAGAAAGTCACCAATGAACTGAAAGAAAAGTTGTTAGCCGAGAAGAAGCTTGTAGCTAGTTTCTCGAAGCCAAACACTGTCCTTCCTCTTATAGATAGATTTTCTGCTCTAAAGAAGGATAGTAGTGTTGGACACAAATCTGATAGGAGAATCACAAAAGTCTACAATATGATTACCAACGGTATAGTCTCTTTCATAGACGTAGCTTATGTTAAAGGATTACAACATAATCTTATAAGCATAAGTCAACTATATGATAAAGGCTATATGGTTGAGTTCTACAAGGACAATTGTTTGATAAAGTCGTATGAAAACTCAGAAACTACTTTATTAGACACTCGGAGTAGAAATATTTTCTGTCTCAATTTTCTTTGTTTAGAATCTTCTACACCAGTGTGTTTTTTGGCAAAAGATAGTGCATCTCTTTGTGATCAACGACACAAGAGAGTAGCACATATTAATTTCAAAACTATAAGTATGCTATTTTGTCACTACTTAGTGCGTGATGTACCCAATATTAAGTGCATTAAAGAGAGTCTGTGTCATGCATGTCAGATGGGCAAGCAGACAAGGGCTACCTTTAAAAGCATTGTTGCCAAAGATTCTGACAGATGTTTATATCTACTTCATATAGACTTATTCGATCCTATGCCAGTTCATAGTTTAGGAGGTAACATCTACACATTGGTTATTGTTGATGACTACTCACGTTTTACTTGGGTGTTCTTTCTAAAATGCAAATCAGATACCTTTGACTCTTTCACTAACTTTGTTAGGCAGATACAAAACGAATTGAACTGCTCTGTGGTCAAAATCAGAAGTGACCATAGAACAAAATTTGAGTCTAGTGCCATGACAGGGTTTTGTGCAAGTAAAGGTATCTTTCATGAGTTTTTCTCTCCCCGTACTCCATAGTAAAATGGAGTTGCCGAGAGAATGAACAGAACACTCATTGAGGCATGTACAACAATGTTGAATGACTCTTCTTTACCAGAATACTTCTCGGCTGAAGCAGTCAATACAACTTGTCATGTGCAAAACAAAGATTTAATTAACAAGAATCATCGTAAGACACCTTATGAACTTCTAAAGGGCAGAAAACCGACTGTGTCATACTTTAGAATTTTTGGAAGCAAATGCTTTGTACTTAATAATGAAAAACATCACTGAACTAAGTTTAGTGAAAAATTTTTTGAAGGTGATTTTATAGGATATAGTAGCCATAGTAAAGCGTATAGTATTTTTAATAATAAAATCTTGGTTGTAGAAGAATCTATAAATACTGTATTTGATGAGACAAGTATGCTTCATAGCAGCTCGCCTAGTGTTTTTATTGAAGATGCAGGTGATAAAATTAAGGACCTAAGCTTGGAAGATGCAACATATATAGATGTTCCTAGTTCAATCAAGATCAACTCTTCAGAGTTGATTGAAGAGGAAGAAGAACATCAAGATGAAGAGCATGCACCAGACATAGCAGACCTCCTGGTAGCATAGAGAATGCAAGGAATCTAGTGATCAGACATTCAAGAGATCACCCTGTTGAATAGATCATTGGAGATCTAAGTGATGGAGTTTGAACAAGAAGAGGTACAACTAACAAAGTATTACATTTGAGTTTTTTTTCTCAGATCGAGCCAAAGAAGTTCGAAGAAGCAAATGAGGATGCTTCATGGATTATTGCGATGCAAGAAGAACTCAATTAGTTTGAAAGATGCAAAGTTCAGGAGCTAGTACTAAGGTCCAAAGGTCAGAATATGATAGGGATGAAATGGATCTTTAGAAACAAGTTGGATGAAAATGAGTCATCATAAAGAACAAGGCAAGGCTTGTGGATCAAGGTTATCGTCAAGAAGAAGGGATCGACTTCGATCAGAAATTTGCTCAAGTTTCCAGACTCGAAGCGATCAGGTTGTTCCTAGCATATGCTGCTCACAAAGGTTTCAAGGTCTATCAAATGGATGTGAAGTCATCCTTCCTTAATGGTAATTTAAAGGAAGAAGTATACGTGGAACAACCCCCAGGTTTTGTCGATCCATCCTTTTCTGATTATGTTTATTACTTACATAAAACTTTATATGGTTTGAAACAAGCTCCTAGAGCTTGGTATGAGACGCTATCAAGCTTTCTTCTTGAAAACAAGTTTTAAGAGGAAAGATAGATAATACATTATTTCTTAAGGAAGTAAAGGGCAAGATCCTGCTAGTACAAATATATGTCAATGACAGTATATTTGGATCTATAGATGACTGCCTTTACAAAAATTTCTCAAACTTGAGGCAAGGGAAGTTTGAAATGAGTAGTGTGAATGAGCTGAAGTATTACTTATGACTTCAGGTGAAGCAATCAGAATATGAAATTTTCATCTCTTAGACGAATTTCACCAAAGAGTTACTTAAGAAATTCAGAATGGAGAATGTAACCTCTATGAAGACTCCAATGGGTTCAACTATGTCTCTAGACAAGGACGAGAAAGGGAAACCTTTTGATGAAACCAAGTACAGAAGAATAATTGGGTCATTGCTCTACCTTACTGCGAGTAAACCAAATATAATATTTTACACATGTGTATGTGCTAGATTCTAGTTGAACTCTAAGGAATCTCAATATGCCACTGTAAAGAGGATTTTGAGATATCTTAAAGGTACACCTAATCTTGGCATTTGGTACCCAAGAAGTAATGATGTCGAGCTAATTGGATTTTTAGATGCTGATTTTGCAGGAAGCAAGAATGATAAGAAAAACACTTCTGGGACATGTCAATTCCTTAGAAGAAGGCTTATATCTTGGAGTAGTAAGAAACAGAATTATGTAGCAATTTCTACCGCTGAATCGGAGTATATCTCTATAGGGAGTTGTTGCGCACAACTTTTGTGGATCAGAAATAAACTTGAAGATTACAATATGAAGATGAAGGAGATTCTAATATTCTGCGACTCATCCAGTGATATAGAAATTGCCAATAATCCAATCTCTTATAGCCGGACAAAGCACATTGAGATATGATTTCATTTCATCCAGGAGCATGTAGAGAACAAGGACATCAATCTTAGTTATGTCCCGACAGATAAGCAAGATGCAGACATTTTCACGAAGCCGCTGGATGAGGCCAAGTTCAATTTCTTCAAAATGGAATTGGTATGCTCAACAAGGAATCAAGAAAAGTTCAAAAGATCAGCCCAAGTTCAGAAATTCAACTTATTGAGAAATCAAGAAAGTATTCACCGAATCAGTCGAAAGTGAAGTATCTAGTTGCCTATATAAATCACATAGAGGGGGGTGAATAGGTGAGTTCTGCGTCTTTTGCAAAATAAAAACTTGAGAGTAATCTACACAGAAACTAACCAAGCATAACCCCGACGACACAAGCAATTTATAGTGATTTCTTAATCTTGGGTACGTCCACTCTCCACCTCGCCTATCTAGCAACACGGATAGCCTCAGCTACTTCACTAAATCTCGGATTGCAATAATCCTATAACTCAGAGCAACGCTCTTACAACTCGGAGATAACACACTCCTATAAACTTGATCCATAAACCAGATCTACTCACTCAATCCACAGCCGGATCTACTCACTCGATCCACAAATGGATCTACAAACTCGGAGACAAAACTCCTATAAGAGTTAAAATAACTATTACAACAACAATAAAAACTTTATACTCTCAGATCTGAAATCTTCAAGGTTCTTTCTACTTGAAAAATGAAAAACTCTGTGAAGAAGTTAAGGAAGAAATCCCGAGAAAACTTTGATCTGAAATGCTTAGGACCAACCACGATCAAGTAGATGTTTGAAGAACTTGAATCTATGATCTGTCGAATCTTTTCTTCTTGGAATCGCTGGATTGAGAGAGGAGCGACAATGAAGAACGACAATGATGACGTGACTTCTCCCGATTTTAAACTTGCGAATGCGATTATGAATAATCTTGTTATTATTAGGTCTAGCGATTCCTCTGAAAGGACTTCTTATAGGACATCGTCTAACGGTCTGAAATGATTAAGGAAGGATCCACGTGGACCAATCATGAGGAACTTAGGTTATATCGAAATCCTGTCAGACAGTTTAAAAAGAAGTTTTCTACAACCCTTATTTCTTGAGAAGATATATGATTTATCGAGAAGGATTTGCTTTCTCAAGAAATGACATAGCTTTCTCGAGAAAATACTTAACGCAAATTCTTTGAACTGAAAAACTGATATCTCGAGAAGGAACTTGACGTCTCGAGAAAAGTACTTAGCTTCTCGAGAAACAATTTTGACTTCTCGAGAACTGCTTTGCTTTCTCGAGAACTATACTTGGCTTCTCGAGAATTCTTCAAGGCTTTCTCGAGAAAAGGATTTGAAGATTGTTTTTGAGAATTTTCCGAGAAGTCTTAAGGTTTCTCGAGAATAGCTTTGCTTTATCGAGAACTATACTTGGACTTCTCGAGAAATTCACTTCATCTTCTCAAGAAAAGTACTTAGAAAACTTTTCTTTGGAAAACTAATTGTTCTTTATTGAAAACCAGCAACCCTTCCTTTCTTCCATTGCCTTAGTACTTGAAAATGAAGTGCATCCTAATAGAGAGGTTACACATGGGTCATACAATGAGAGAATACATTGCTTGGTCCTGTGTTTAGTGACTCATTGTAAACTGACATTGGTCTACACTTAACAATAATGACCTGCAAGCACTCAACTAAAGAATAACATCAAATACATAATTAATTCAACTTAGGTCAAGAGTGACTTCACATAAATCTAGGTTATTGTGGATACAATACCCAACAATCTCTCCCTATTTATAGAAGTCAGAACCCTCTACACTAAGGTGAATTATATCAAGATAATCAAAGAATTAACTAACAAATAAAACAATATATGCAATGACAGTTAAGAGATAATTATATCATCAAAATTCAAGATTATATATATATAGAGAGTTTGTCCATAGAAATGTCCAGGTCCACATAATTCCATAACACTTTCAATCATAAATCATTTGTACTGTTGCTGGTGTTGCCTTTCCTTCTCATGTTGCCTTTTCTGGTAGCTGAAGGGCTTAAGATAGTATTTTGGAGGACGAGGAGGAGCATTAGGATTATTGCGGCCATATTCACGATCATGAATCCTTCTTTTTGTCATAGATTTATCATATAGCTCCCACTCCTTATGAATGTAATGATCATACTTATTATCATGAAGTTCTACAACTAACTTCAGAGTGTCTAGAATTAAAGACTTGGAGGTTGGACTCCAAATTTCAGCAAATTCCTTTTCTATCCTTTTGCCAGCTTCTTGACTTGGGATAGATCGGCTGGCTGAAGCACCATCACCATATTTTCTTTTCTTAGGCACTAGTACCTCAAGAGGTAGGTCCTAAGGTATCTCTGGCTATTCATAAGTCCAGACTTGAGAATAATTCATAGGAGGAACTCCATGCTGTTTAGGTCTGGGAGAAAATGTAGGCTTACAGATATTTGGATCAAGATAAGGAGGCGGAGCCTCATTTGGATCTACTTGAAACTCTGGAAAAATTTGATTGTGCATCCACACAACAGTATCATAAGTATAAATTTTTACACCCTTAATCTGTGTTTCTACATTTGTATTGAGCTCTTTCAGTTGATTAGCCCACTGAGTCTTCATTTCTTGAACTTTGCTTTCTAGATTTTCTTTCACCTTATCCTCCCCCTTACTGACTTCTAGGGCTAGATCCTGTATGACATCTTCCTTGAATTTCCAGACCTCTTCACAGGTTTTGAAGTTAAGTTCTTCAGTTTTCTTCAACAAGAGTATCTGATTGTTAGCCACAGTAACTGGCTGATCCACGACTTCACCAACACTAGTGATAGTGTGGTCCAAAGCCTTGCCACCAATATTGAGTAGTCTTTTGAATTCATTTGTATTACTCTGAATCTCAGCAAATCCTCTGCTCATTTCTTTCTCAAGAGCAGTTACTCTCTCAGTTACATCTTTGAGAGACTTGCCAAAGTACTCTCTCTGCTTTGTCAACATAAAATCAATCTTACCAAAAAAGGGTATCATCAGGAATGACTGAAGCTAGAGGAAGTGGAGGAGGTAGTGCTGGAGCTATCTAGACTAGTAGTTCTTCAATAACAACTGAGCTTTATCCTCTTTGGGCAGATGTCATCACATCCCCTTCCTCACCAAGAATGATAGGTAGAGAGAATTCTAAATTCCTGAGAGGAGGTTCTATAGGTTTTGGGGTTACTTCATCCTCATCAGAGAGCATAACCACATTCTCCCCCTCATATTGATACAGTTGGCACATCTGTTGCAGCTGTTGAGGGGGAGCCTGCTCCTTTAGTTCATGAGGAAGATCAGCAAGCAAAGGTACCAGACAAAGAGTTCCATTCAGATATTCTTACAGATCAGGCTACAGAGAAAGTTCTTACTGATGATGTGCTGGTGGAAAAGGAAAACAAAGCTCAGTGTGATGATGACAAGAGCACCTATGTGTGTGATGGTGGCTCAGGTATGGATATTGACTATTCCTCTGATCAGGAAAATCTTCATGATGCTTAAGTGGATGCCCAAGTCACCTCTACTATAGTTGATATCTACAAAATGATAGAAGCTCTAACTTTAGATGAACCCCGTTTCTTCTCTCCTGAAGAGATTCCAGAAGATTCTCAGCCCATGACACAAATTGAGGTGGAGAGTGGATGTACCAAAGATTGGGGAACCACTATAAATTCCTTGTGTCGTCTAGGTTATGCTTGGTTATTTTCTATGTAGATTATTGTTGGGTACATTGGTAATTGTACCAGATTTTGAGAAACCTCACTTAAATCAATGACATACATCATCTTGTATTTGATGTCTGTTTAAGTTTATTTGTGCAGGCTAAGTAATGCAGAAATTTGTCTAAGTATAAAAGCGTCGTGACACTCGGTCAGTGTAGACGCTTGTGAAGAAGCTGTGTCGAGAACAAGAGCAAAACTGTATCGACACACATGACTTATGTCGACACACAGATATCAAACAACAAAAGCTGTGTCGACTTAAATGATCTCAGTCGACATCCTGAATGCTGAGTTGAAGATCAACTGTGTCGACACTCAGGACTAGTGTTGACACACTATAACTAGTAGTGCTGACAGTAAGCTGAAGCTGATATGTCAACACCAAGGACTTGGGTTGATAACTATTTTGAAGAAAAGATGTGTCGACACTAAGGAAGTTGTGTCGACACATTCTACATTATCTGTGTTGAGACTATGAAGAAAAGCTGTGTCGACAGAGATTAAATTCTGTCGACTACATCAAGGCAATGTGTCGACATCCTGATAGCTGTGTCGACATATTCATAATCTGTGTCGACACATTTTGAAATTTGTGTCGACATATTTTGAAATCAGTGTTAACATATTGTGAAGAAGATCTGTCTCGACGCTGTCTGATGTTTTGAAGACCAAGTTGCAGATTTCCAGATCTAAGAAGTGATAGCTGGCATAACTGTCAAAGTTGTCAGATGTCAGAACTGTCAGATGCCAGTCAACTACCGGTTCAGCCGGTTATCTCTGTTGTGTTTCTATAAATAGAACAATGCTATCAAAGAATACAACAACACACAGAAAATATACAACACAATAACACAGAGGCGAAGTGAAATCTTGGGAGATCGGTAAGGATTACAGAATCATTTCTGTAATAAGAAGAAGGAGAAGAAGGAAGCTGATTCAAGATCACCTTCATCTGCTCAAGAGGGATTCAACCTTATTCTCTATTTTCAAGAAGCTTTGAAGAAGCTAAGTAAGGTTGAATCAGATCCAAAGCTGCAAGGATCAGAAGAAGACCAATCTCTCAAGATTTGGTCAAGAACTCTTTACCCCATTTTCTCTCTCTAGGTAAAGAAATTCTTAAAACATTGTAATCACAACTGTAGGATCTATATAGATCTGAGAGTAGGAAAGTCTATCTTTCTGAGTGGTAAGCCTGTAATTATAAGGGCTGAGATAGGGCATGTTGCCTGAGGTAGGAGTTGGAAAACTCTGAGGTAGGGTTCTTGGGAAGAATCTAAGTTGTAGGATCTGGAAGGATCTGATCTGTAGGACTTGAAGAAGTCTGAGTTGTAGGAACCTGGAAGGGTTCTGAGTGGTAAGATCTGTGGATTTGAGAAAAGTGGAAGTTGGGTCGAATCTAGTTCATTGCTAGATTGGAGAAGGGGGAAAGTGGATGTACCTAAATATTGGGGAACAACTATAAATTTGTGTGTCTCTGTGCTATGTTTGCTTACTCTGAATGTTTGTGATGCTTGTATGGTTGGATAACTAAATTTGCTATTTATAAATCATAAAATTGCCTATTATAAAGAATTGAACCTATTCACCCCCTCTAGGTGATTCGTTGTTCATTATTGAATTCTTTCAATTGGTATCAGAGGGAGGTTGCTCAAAATTTGACTTAACAGTCAGAGCTCATCTCCAAGGCAGTTATAGATATTCAAAATGAGATCAAGTGAGAATCAGAAAGAGCTTGGTTCAATGAAACTTCCCATATGCAGGAAAGAAAATTTTGGTATCTGGAAAGAAAGAGTCAGATTGTTCATGGAGGCATCTGATCCAAGAATTTATATTACAGTTCAAGAAGGTCCCTTTATATCTATGAAAACATCAGTTCTTGATGCCAATAAATCCACTCCTAAGAGCTATGAATAAATGACTAAGGATGAGATAATCTTGACTACTATAGACAAAAAGGCACATAACATAATAGTTAGTGCCATAGATGATTCAACTTTTCAGAATCTGGTCCATTGCAAAAATCAAAAGAAATGTGGGACACACTGATTGTCTACATAGAAGGAACTGAAGAGGTTTGAGATGACAGAAAGTCTATGCTCAATCAGGAGTATGAGAGCTTTAGATAGACCAAGACTGATAGCATTGCAGAATGCTATAAGAAATTCTTTAGGATAGTGAATGAACTAATGACTTATGGAAGGGTATTCAGTACATATGAGCTAAATGACAAATTCCTCAGATCATTAACCAAAGATTGGGATACTAAGATTTGTGTCATAAGAGAAGTGGCCAGATTAGCTGATACACCTCCACCAACACTGTTTGGTAAACTACTGCCCTATGAAATGCAGTTGGCAGCATGGAAAGAGGAGGAGAAATGTAACAAGTCTTCAATCAAGGATAAGTCTGTGGCTTTCAAAGTTGAGGCCACAAGAAAGGGTAGGAGAAAGTCTCCTTCTCCTCCCAGGAAGGTTGTTGAGACAGAAACTGAAAGCTCAGACACCAACACATCAGATGGTCATAATTCCGATGAAGACTTTGCTGCTTTCACCAGACAGTTCCAGAGATTTGTAAAGAAAAAGAGCTGGAGAAGCAGGCCATCCACATCTTCTTACCCCAAGGATGATTACTACAAAGGAAAGAAGAAATCCTCTAAAGAGGACAAGTATGGCTCAAAAACTAGTAAACAAACTTCTTCTAAAATAGTTTGCTATTGCTGTAGCAAACCAGGATATGCCATAGCTGACTGTCCTGTGAAAAGAAAGGAATCAGGAGACAAGAAGAAGCAAAATAAGGGCAAGAAGGAAAAGTCCTTTGTTGCCCAGAAAGAAAAAAGTTGGACTGATTCATCTTCATCAGAATCAGAAAAAGAAGATGATGCTGAGGCCTATATTGGGTTATATTCAGCAAAAGTAGATTCTGTGGAGATTGAATTCCTGCAGGTGCTGGATGACATAAATTCAAGGACAGAAGACAGTCATTGCTTTGGTTTGTTGGGAGTTGATGAGGAAGGAGACAACCAGGATAATCCTAGTCCTAGTAAGGTACATTCCTCACCATCTATATCAGTATATGTAACTAGCCCAGAATCAGAAGCATCAACTCAAAAAGGTGATGATGGTTCTGAATCTGAGGGAGACATCAATCAACTGATTGATGATTATGGTGAGCTCCTGAAAGCATTTAAGGAAAGCAGGATCCTAGCCAAAAAGTTGGCAAAGGAGAATGCTTCTCTGAAATTGGCTGCTTCTGACTCAACAAAAGTGTTGGATCTGAAGATAAAAGAAGTTAGTAAACTGAAGAACATAACTGTTATTCAGATGGGTACTATTACTTTCAAGAATGATCATATTAGGAATCTTGAAAGAAAACTTGAAAAGGAGAGGGAATTAGTAGTTAAATTTTCTAAACCTAGTACAGTTTTACCTTTAATAGATTCCTTCTCCATCCAAAAGGGTAAGAAGGGACTAGGTTATAAAGGTAGAACTAGAGTTGCCAAATCTAAAAGTAAAGGCAAAGCTTCAGTACAACCACTAGCCTCAATGCCCCCTATATCTTTTAAGAAGATTGATAACCATAAAACAGGTATGACCATGAATGCATTTATGGTCACTGTGAGATTGAGAGTGGCAAGGGTGCAAGTGACTATATGGCAACTCACCAGAAAACTCAACTTGCCTATTCTGTATAATTTGTGTTTGGTGTCCCAGCCCCATCACTCAAACAAAAACAAGCAGTTCACTTCCTAGGTCTTACAGACTAGAACCAGACAAAGGGGAATTCTGATAGTAGGACTAATATGGGTATCACTGAAGCAATCATGAGCATTTACTCTAAAAAGAAGAATGCTGTTGTTATGACTCAGGATATCCCAAGTACATCTGCTGCTAGACCAATTCCCAAGAAGGCTTTGAATGATAGACTAGGAAAAGGAACTGTTATACCATCAGATTTAAGAACTAAAGACAACAATACTGTCAGATCAGTACTTAAGAGGAGGTATAATAAGTATGAGTGCTGGTGCTGTGGCAAGGTGGGTAACTTTGCCATTGACTGCTGGTTCAATGATAGTGTCAAGAGGGATAGTCTACTTGTCAGTAAAGCTGCAGGTAGGCAGCTGTATTTTCAGTCTAACCAATGCCTAGGACCCAATAAAAATTGGGGCCCTAAGGGTAGATAGTCTTGTTCTATGCAGGTGAGTCCAAGTAGTCATACCCCTATATGGTACTTGGACAGTGGTTATTCCAAGCACATGACTGGAACAAAGAGGATGCTAAAGGACTATACTCCAACTAACAATGGACCCAAAGTCATCTTTGGAGGATCAAAAAGTGGGATTATAAAAGGTTTTGGTAAGATTACAAATAGTCTAGTCACTATCACACAAGTGGCCTATGTGAAAGGTTTGAAACATAATCTGATAAGCATAAGCCAATTATGTGATCTTGGCTATGACATTTCTTTCCTCAAAGATAAGTGTCAAATAAGAAATTCTAATGACCAAGGGGTCATCTTATCTGGCACTAGGAGAGGGAATGTTTATTGTATAGATTTTGAATGTATGAGAAGAGATTCTCCTATTTGTTTAGTTGCAGATGAGAAAGCCACTCACTGTGTACAATGGCACAAGAGGCTAGCTCATCTAAACTACAAGACAATAGGAAAACTCTTCAGTGGTGATCTAGTAAGGAATGGTCCTAAAGTCAAGTGTGTCAAGGAGAGTATCTGTTCAGCATGTCAAAAGGGCAAGCAGACCAGATCTTCTTTTAAAAGCCTTGATACCAAAGATTCAGTGAGGTGTCTTTACCTTATGCATATGGATTTGTTTGGTCCTATGCCAGTTCATAGTCTAGGTAGGAATGCCTATACATTGGTAGTAGTAGATGACTTTTCCAGATTTGCATGGGTGTTCTTCCTAAGGAAGAAATCTGAAATACCTGTTGTTTTCCAGACCTTTGTTAAGCAGATACAGAATGAATTTAACAGTATAGTGGTCAAAATCAGAAGTGACCATGAGACTGAATTTCAGTCTGAATGCATGACAAAGTTCTGTGAAAGTATTGGGATTCATCAGGAGTTCTCCTCACCTAGAACACCTCAGCAAAATGGTATTGCTGAAAGGAAAAATAAAACTCTAATAGAGGCTGGTAGGACCCTACTAAGTGACACTTCTCTTCCAGAATATTTCTGGGCATAGGCAGTAAACACTGCATGTCATGTCCTCAATAGGGCCTCTACCACTAAAAGTCATAAGAAGACTCCATATGAGATTCTGAAGGGTAGAAAACAAAACCTATCCTATTTTAGGATCTTTGGTAGCAAGTGCTATATAGATAACAATGGTAAGTCTCACTTGACTAAGTTTGCTGCCAAGTCCCAAGAGGGAATCTTTTTTGGGTACAACAATAATAGTAGGACATATAGGGTCTATAACTTGACTACACAAGTTGTAGAAGAATCTGTCTTTGTAGTTTTTGATGAATCCATGCTTATTAACAATGAGCTGCCTAGCATTTCATCTAGTTCTTTAGGTCTAAAGGATAAATTGGAGAAGCTATCCATTAAAGAAGTCAAGACATCAGAAGAAAATACAGAAGATGATGGATGCTGTTAAGGGGGAGATCAAGAACAACAAGCTGATAATATTCCACAAATGGAAGTTGAAGACACCGAAGAACAGGCTGCTGAAGAAAGGATGCCTCAAGAAATGAGACATCTAAAAGATCATCCAGCTCACCAAATCATTGGTGATGCTAGACATGGTGTAATGACAAGGAGCAAGAGCATGAACACTACACTATGTTCAAGCTTTCTGTCCCAGGTTGAACCTAAGAATTTTGAGGAAGCTATTAAGGATTTTCATTAGATATGTGCCATGCAAGATGAACTGAACGAGTTCAAGAGATGCAAAGTATGGAAACTTGTTCCTAGTCCAGAAGGACACAATGTCATTGGAACAAAATGGATCTATAGGAATAAGTTGGATGAGAATGGAATCATAATCAAAAATAAGGTAAGGCTGGTAGCTAAAGGTTACAGGCAGGAAGAAGGGATAGACTTTGACCAAACTTTTGCTCCTGTAACAAAGTTGGAGGCCATAAGACTATTCCTTGCCTATACCACCTATCAAGGATTCTATGTCTACCAGATGGATGTCAAGTCAGCATTTCTGAATGAAGACTTGAAGGAAGAAGTATATGTAAAACAACCATCAGGTTTTGTTGATTCTCATTTTCCAAACTATGTCTATAGACTTAAGAAAGCCCTTTATGGGTTGAAACTGGCTCCTAGGGCTTGGTATGAGACATTGTCTACCTTCCTCATTGAGAATAAATTCTCAAGGGGGAAAATAGACAAAACTCTATTCCTTAGGGAATCAAAAGGCAAGATCATACTGGTTCAGATTTATGTTGATGACATAATCTTTGGATCTACTGAAAACAACCTTTGCAGGAAGTTTGCTAAACTTATGCAAGGTAAATTTGAAATGAGCAGTATGAGTGAGCTAAAGTTCTTTCCAGGACTTCAAATAAAATAGACTGATGATGGCTTGTCCATATCACAGTCTAAGTTCACCAAGGAGTTGATAAAGAAATATGGTATGGATACAACATCAACCATGAAAACTCCAATGGGGTCAAGTATGCCTATATGCAAAGATGAAGCAGGAAAACCTGTTGATGAGACCTTGTATAGAGGGATAATTGGCTCCCTCCTCTACTTGACTGCTAGTAGGCCTGACATCATGTATGCAATATGTGTCTGTGCTAGATATCAAGCATGTCCTAAAGATTCACATTATTCTGCTGTAAAAAGAATTTTGAGATATCTAAAGGGCACACCAGATCTAGGTCTTTGGTATCCTAGGAATAGAGATTTCCTATTAACTGGATTTTCAGATGCAGATTTTGCAGGATGCAAAGAAGATAGGAAAAGTACCACATGTACTTGTCAGTTCCTAGGTGAAAGATTGATGTCATGGAGCAGCAAAAAGCAAATAAGTGTGCAATTTCTACAGCTGAGTCAGAGTACATTGCTGCAGGAAGTTGTTGTGCACAACTATTGTGGATGCAACATCAGTTAGAAGATTATGACATCAAGCTAAGTAAAATACTTTTATATTGTGACTCTACAAGTGCTATTTCCATTGCTAGAAATCCTGTTTCACATAGCAGAATAAAGCATATTGAAATTAGGTATCACTTTATAAGAGAACATGTAGATAAAAATGACATCTGTTTAGAATTTGTCACTACAGATAGACAAATAGCTGACATATTCACTAAGCCTCTGGATGAAACTAAGTTCAATAATTTTAAGATTGAGCTAGGAATGCTAGATATTGATTAAGTCAATGTATAAACTCATTAAAGGAAAAATCCACAGATATTGGCTAAGTTAAGAATTCATGTTGACATCAACAATAAGTTGGTGGACATTAATTATTGTTAGTGTCAACACTGCCAGAGCTTAGTGTCGACATTAAAAGGAAAGTTTCGACACTACCAGAGCTTAGTGTCGACATTAAAAGGAAAGTGTCGACACAATGCTGTCGACATCTTACATCTATGTATCGACATACTTCTGTCAACACCTTAAATCAAGGTGTCGACACAATAATGTCAAGTCTTATATGTCGACTCCTATAGAGTGGTGTCGATATATAATAGTGCTGGATCCCTATCATCCGTGTCGAGATGTTAACTTCTGTGTCGACACAAGATGTCGACACACAATATTTGGTCACGTCGTTTGACCTTCCAAATTTAAAACCCTATAAATATGTTAAAACGAGAATTAATCGACCACGCGACTTAGCTTTCTCGAGACATTGAACTTCTGTGTCGAGAGCTAGATCTCCTCTCAACCATCCTCAATCTCTCTTCCTTCAACATTAAATGGCGCCAAAGTTCGAAGAAAACATGAACGAGGGTTACAAACTGGTTCGTAACGCCTTCAACGTTGCTTCTCAAGAAATTCAGAAAGTCATCACCCTAGTCACTGATGCTGGATTAGAATTTATGGTCTCAGAAACAACCAAGATATGGAAGAAAGAAGTAATTGAATTCTTCTCCAACGCAAAGCTGGATTAAACTGGAAATAAGATTAGGTCAACAGTTCTTGGGACGAAGATAAAGCTTACTTCTAAAAGTCTGAGCAAGGTACTCCAACTATCGTCGCTCAAAGAAGAAGATGAGGTTGATTCCGACAAGATAGAAGAGGGACTTCAATGGTGTGGTCTGAATGCAACCACGAAGATTGGATTCCTTATGAACAAAAAAGTGATGAATTCCCAAGGGAAATTTCTTTTTGAAGTGGTTGGAAAGGTTATACTATGCAAGACAGGGGGACATGACAGGATATCTTCCTTCATGTTTAGCTTAATGATAAGATTAATATTCAATCTCAAGACTGACTGGTCGACAGTAGTTTTTGACAGGATCAAGGACGAGATAAAAAAGCCTAACTTAGGAAGGATCCTGAGTTTGTATCTAGTCTCAGCAAAGCCAGAGATACTAAATCAAGTTGCAGGAGCTAAAATCAATCATATGAGGAGAATGGACACTAAAATCTTGTCAAGATGGGATAGGGTACTGACCAAGGAGACTCCAGCTCCTGTGCAACATCAAAAAGAACTAAAGAAAAAGAAATCAGCAGCAAAGATTGTGGAATCATCTAGTGACTCAAAAGAGGTTGTTGTTTTAAGTTCTGATGAGGATGTAAATGAAGTGTAATCTCAAAGGGAAGATGATTCAGTGCCACATCCTCAAGTGTCCTCAGTTCTAAGGGGAGACTTCACAGAGACTATCACGGAGAGTGAAGCAGCTCATCTCACTGTCCTAGAGGTTCTCAAGGATATCAACAAGGATGCTGCTATGGTAGATGAGCTAGAAGCACAAACTGAGCTAGTTCAAGTTGCTGAGAAAGAGACTTTTATTTCAGAAGCTCATGTCCAGGGGGAGAAGACTAGGGCTACTGAGGACAATGTTCCTCCATCTGATACTTTGCCAGATGTCCAGAAGGACAACCATAACATACTTCAAGAAGATGCATAGATTGAGGGGGAGGTACCAGACCTTAACTCAGTACATTTTCCTGATAACCAGCCTCATGCTATGGATGTAGCCAGTTCCTTTGAATCAGAAGCTGAATAAGAAGCCTCAAAGCTAAAGAAGAGAAAACTAATGGAAATAAGGAAGAAAAGCATAGACTATAAGAAGGCCTTGCAGACCGCCCCACCAACACCAGCTCCTGTAGTGGACTACAGTTCACTTTTGGTGAAACTACAAGAGAAGATGGATGAGCAAAGAACTACTCTTAAAAAATATGTGGATGAGACCCACAAGGACCTGCAATTTTAGCTGACACAGGATATCAAATCCATCAGATTTGAAGTCAATCAGAATAAAAAAGAGATGACAGATTGCTTCCATAAAGGAGGTAATGCTGTAGTTTACTTGGCACATCAACAACATGAGATTAAGACTGCAGTAGAGGACATTGCAGTAAAATAAGGTTATGTCCTGGAAAATCAACTAAGAATGAATGAAAATCTGGTAGAATCCCATAATGCTATTCTAACAAAGCTTGAGAATAATGTCACTGCTATAAAGACTGAAGTGTCCAAGCAAATCAAGGAAGATTTAGCAGCTATCCAAACAGCAATCCAGGCATCTCAAACAGCTATTTCTGATCAATTAAAGAAGTTCAGGACCTATTACAAAGAAGGAACAAATTATCTGGCTGATCAGGTAAGGTTTCAAAAGGATGATCTAAGAGATCATTTAGAAAGAGAAGTCATAAAGGGGGAGAGAGTATTAGTAAAAGCAAGCTCAGATCATGCTAAATGGATATCAAATAGCATCAGAGCAACTCTTGGGTATCCACCCCTTTGTGATGATGACAACACTGTTGAATCTGGAATTCAATCTGCTTATTTTGAAGGGGTTCAGCAGTAAGTAACTCAAGTTATTTATCCTCCTTTTGATTTTGAAGATATCCAATAGGGAGTTCACTAAATATATAGCCCTCCACAGGAGGCACAAAATATTATTCTTGAAAAAGTTGATATGCCTGCAGCTGTAGTTCAAAGAGAAAAAGAAGATCAGTTGTCTAAGAAAAGGTTCAGAGAACAGACAGAATTAAAGCCTGATTTTGAACAATGGAGTCCAACATCTAGAAATATTATTCTGATTGCTTGGAAAGCTGTGAAAGACAATATGCATGATAGAGGCAAATGGTATTCTGAACAAGAATGAAGTAAATATGAAGAGCGGCAAGATGCCATATTTCAGTTCAGAAGAGATCTTAAAGCTGGGAAGATACCTGCTAACTCGGTGGAGCCTAGCAAGTATTTCCCAAAGCCTTTTCATTACTTTGAAAGGCAAAAGATCAAGATTGAAGAGCTTAAGAAGAAGGATCAGAAAGGAAATAAGCTGGCTGATGACACAGAAGCTAATGTACAAGCTAAGATTCAACCTGACAAAGGGATTGTGATCAAGGAACCCAAACTGACTTAGAGTTTTTTATGTCTTCAAATTTAAAACTAGGAAATAATGTTGTTCTTTCTATACATTATTGAATTTTATAAGTCAGATATAATTTCAAATGATGGGATAATTTCTTAGTTGAGTAAATCTGTTTGATTCTATCTGTTTATATGTTACATGTTTCTGTTATGGACATGCTTAACTTTGTAACATATATATTTTCTGCCTAATGATTAACCCTGTCTGTGTTTGTTAGTACATCATTAATTTTGTTAGTTATTATAATGGTGTATATCATTGACTTGTGGTTATGACTTCTCCAAATAGGGGGAGGTTGTTGGGTACATTGGTAATTGTACCAGATTTGGAGAAGCCTCACTTAAATAAATGACATACATCATCTTGTATTTGATTTCTGTTTAAGTTTATTTGTGCAGCCTAAGTAAGGCAGAAATTTGTCTAAGTATAAAAGCATCGTGACACTCGGTCAGTGTCGACGCTTGTGAAGAAGCTGTGTCGAGAACAAGAGCAAAACTGTGTCGACACACAAGACTTGTGTTAACACATAGATATCAGACAACACAAGCTATGTCGACTTAAATGATCTCAGTCAACATCCTGAATGCTGAGTTGAAGATCAACTGTGTCGACACTCAGGACTAGTGTCGACACACTATGACTAGTAGTGCTGACAGTAAGCTGAAGTTGATATGTCAACACCCAGGACTTGGGTTAATAATTGTTTTGAAGAAAAGATGTGTCGACACTAAGGAAGTTGTGTCGACACATTCTACATTATCTGTGTCAAGACTATGAAGAAAAGCTGTGTCGATAGAGATTAAAGTCTGTCGACTACATCAAGGCAATGTGTCGACATCCTGATAGCTGTGTCGACACATTCATAATCTGTGTCGATACATTTTGAAATCAGTGTCAAAATATTGTGAAGAAGATCTGTCCCGACACTGTCTGTTGTTTTGAAGACCAAGTTGCAGATTTCCAGATCTAAGAAGTGACAGCTGGCATAACTGTCAAAGTTGTCAGATGTCAGAACTGTTAGATGCCAGTCAGCTACCGGTTCAGCCGGTTACCTCTGCTGTGTTTCTATAAATAGAACAGTGCTATAAAAAAGACAACAACACATAGAAAATATACAACACAATAACACAGAGACGAAGAGAAATCTTGAGAGATAAGTAAGGATTATAGAATCATTTCTGTAATAATAAGAAGGAGAAGAAGGAAGCTGATTCAAGATCACCTTCATCTTCTCAAGAGATATTCAACCTAGTTCTCTATTTTCAAGAAGCTTTGAAGAAACTAAGTAAGGTTGAATCAGATCCAAAGCTGCAAGGATCAGAAGAAGGCCAATCTCTCAAGATTTGGTCAACAACTCTTTACCCCATTTTCTCTCTCTCTGGGTAAAGAAATTCTTAAAACATTGTAATCACAACTGTAGGATCTATAAAGATCTGAGAGTAGGAAAGTCAATCTTTTTGAGTGGTAAGCCTGTAATTATAAGGGCTGAGGTAGGGCATGTTGCCTGAGGTAGGAGTTGGAAAACTCTGAGGTAGGGTTTTGGGAAGAATCTGAGTTGTAGGATCTGGAAAGATCTGAGCTGTAGGACTTGAAGAAGTCTGAGTTATAGGAACCTAGAAGGGTTCAGAGTGGTAAGATCTGTAGATCTGAGAAAAGTGGAAGTTGGGCCAAATCTAGTTCATTGCTAGATAGGCGAAGGGGAAAAGTGGATGTACCCAAATATTGGGGAACCACTATAAATTTGTGTGTCTCTGTGCTATGTTTGCTTACTCTAAATGTTTGTGATGCTTGTATGGTTGGATAACTAGTTTTGCTATTTAGAAATCCTAAAACTGCCTATTGAAAAGAATTGAACCTATTCACCCCCTCTAGGTGATTAGTTGTTCATTATTGAATTCTTTCAATTACTCTCAAGTTTTATTCTGCAAAAGATGCATAACTTACCTATTCACCCCCTCTAGGTGATTTAGGTAGGTAACTAAAAAAGCAGGCTCCTCCTCAATAACTGCAGCAAATGTGCAAACTGTATCAATATAAAGGGGAGATAGGGTCCTATCCTCATCAACTACAGTCCTTAGAACTACTGGAGCTTGGCCTGGATTTTGAATTCTGATTTCCCATCTGTTGATGGATGAGAGTGAGATTTCTTCAGGTGGTGAATGGACACACCTTTGGACAAGTCAAAAACTTCAGGATGCACTTGATTCATATATAGAGAGATGATCCTTGCAAAATTAAGTACTTTCATGCTTTCCTTAATCTTTCAAATAACATGTGTCCCCATTGGAACTTCTTGCAATATACCACAGCAGTCATCATGCAAAAGAAGTCTGAGGAGATATATCCAATTGAACATGTCTTGCAGAGGAGAACTTTTCCAAGAATGTCGGCCAAAAGCTTGCTTTCATCATTCATGTGCTGTCTCTGAATAGAGGTAGTGGATTGGGAGAGGCCACAAAATGAAAGAGCCCTAGAGTAATCGAGTTCTTCCAAATAATATTCCTCATCAATAGATGGTAACCTCAAAAATTTTGTTAAGGAGGACAGCTTCATCTTGATATGCACGTCTTTGACCGAGCTTTTCAACAATTTCCTACACCTTTTAAGCTTTGCATTTCTAAAGAACTCTGCAGGGATGCTCGAGAATAAAGGAGAGGCTGACGGTTTCAAGAAGTAGAAGGACATTGGGGAAATCGTCAGAGATTTCTTCAATACCTGTGCGAACAAACTCACTGCTGACGCCAATCTTTTCAGTGGGAGCCATCGATTGAAGAATATGAGAGATTTCAGACTATTTCGAGAAGAAACAACATAGTTTGCGAGAAGAGCGGCGGAGGCCTTCGACAGAACTCAAGGGTTTTTCTTGGGAAGAGCTTTTTCGAAAGGTGGATTTGGACATTCTATGGAGTTTTCTATTTATATAAAATTGAAAATCTTGAAGAATGAAGAAAAGCGTACCTGAGGAATGTCGATTGGAATTTTTCTCGAAAAGTTATGTTAGCTGATTTATCGAGAAGTCTAGAAGTCAAAATGCTTCTAGAAACATTTAAGGTTTTTTTTTCCGAGTACTATAAGTTAATTTTCCTTGAACTCCATTAAGTTTTCGAGAAATACAGTAAGTTTTCGAGAAATCCAGTAAGTTCTCGA
Organism: Platanthera zijinensis; assembly: GCA_039513925.1. Taxonomy (NCBI): domain Eukaryota; kingdom Viridiplantae; phylum Streptophyta; class Magnoliopsida; order Asparagales; family Orchidaceae; genus Platanthera; species Platanthera zijinensis. The sequence continues at coordinate 221,245,746 of CM077080.1, read as the reverse complement.
GAAATCCATTAATTTTTCGAGAAATCCAGTTCTGAGCTTGACTTTATTTGAAGGTTTGCTGAGTAAGAATTCTCTTGGAATTTTCTGAGTGGTTGATTTCAGAATCTTCTCTTGACTTCAAATGGAACTTTTTAGGACTCCTTGTTAAGCATACCAAGTTCTGTCTTGAAGAAGGAGAACATAGCCTCGTCCAGCGACTTCATGAAGATATCTGCAACTTGCCTATATGTTGGAACATATTGGAGGTTTATGTCCCCATTCTCCACATGCTATCAGATGAAATGATATCTAAATTCGATGTGCTTTGTCCAACTGTGAGAAACTGGATTGTTGGCAATTGCTATAACACTGGAGGAGTCACAAAACATTGGGATGTCCCTGTACTTCAAGTTGTAGTCTTCAAATTGATTCTTTATCCAGAGAAGTTGTGCACAATAATTGCTTGCAGAAATATATTCTGACTTAGCGGTTGAGATTACAACACAATTCAGTCCCGGAAGTGCTCTTTCTGTCGTCTTTGCTACCTACAAAGTATGCATCTGAAAATCCAATTAGTTCGTTATCATTACTTCTTGGGTACCATAATCCAAGATTTGGTGTTCCCTTAAGGTATCTCAAAATCCGCTTTGCAGTTGTGTAGTGAGATTACTTAGAGTTCACCTGATATCTAGCACATACATATATTGAAAACATTATGTCAGGCCTGCTAGAAGTAAGATAGAGCAAGGATCTAATTATGCTTCTGCACTTAATTTCATCAAAAGTTTCCTTTTCTCATCCTTGTCCAGAGATATAGCTGAACCCATTGGAGTCCTCATAGAGGTTGCATTCTTCATTCCGAATTTCTTTAGCAACTCCTTGGTGAACTTTGTCTGAGAGATGAAAATTTCATATTCAGATTGCTTCACCTGAAGTCCTAAGAAATATTTCAGCTTACCCATATTGCTCATTTCAAAATTCCCTTGCATAAGTTTGGAAAACTTCTTGCAAAGGTTGTCATCAGTAGAGCCAAAGATAATATTGTCGACATAGATTTGCACTAACAAAATCTTGACTTTTACTTCCCTAAGAAATAATGTCTTATCTATCTTTCCCCTTGTGAACTTGTTCTCAAGAAAAAAGTTAGACAGTGTTTCATACCAAGCTCGTGGAGCTTGTTTTAAACCATATAATGCTTTAAATAGTAAATAAACATAATCAGAATGGTTAGGATCAATAAAACCTGGGGGTTGTTCCACATACACTTCTTCCTTTATTTTACCATCGAGGAAGGCTGACTTCACGGCCATTTGATAAACAATGAAACACATGATAGCAGCATACGCGAGGAACAACCTGATGACTTCGAGTCTTGCCACTGGAGCATACGTATGATCAAAATCGATCCCTTCTTCTTGTCTATATCCCTTAGCTACAAGTCTGATATTGTTTTTGATGATTGTTCCATCTTCATCAAACTTGTTCCTGTAGACCCACTTTGTTCCAATTACATTTTTGCCTTTGGGTCTTGGTACAAGCTTCCAGACTTGGCAGCGCTTGAACTGATTGAGTTTTTCTTCTATCGCAACTATACAAGATGCGTCTTCATTTGCTTCTTCAAATTTCTTTGGTTCAACCTGCAAGAGAAAACTCAAATGCATATTTTCATTAATAGTACCTCTTCGAGTTCTTACACCATCACAAGGATCTCCAATGATTTGATCAACTGGTTGACCCCTCAAGTGTCTGAGCTCTAGGGTCCTTGCATCGGGAGCTTCTTCTATTTCTAGAGTGTCTTCCTCAACTTGGATAACTTCTTCATCTTGGTCATCTCCCTCTCCAATTGAGGTTGGATGAGTGATCTTGATAAACTTTTGAGCATTTTCTTCAACTGTCTCATCCAAGCTTAACTCTTTCAGCCTTGAACCTGCTTCTTTAACGAAAACACTGGAAGAGCTGCTTTGTAGCATGCTCGTCTCATCAAATACAACGTTAATAAATTCTTCTATCACCATGATTTTCTTATTAAAAATTCTATAAGCCTTACTATGACTACTATAGCTTATGAAAATACCTTCAAAACTGAAAGTGAATGGATAAATACTACTACTCTAGAGGGGGGGTGAATAGAGTTATCAAATTTTGCACTAGACAAAACTTAATGGTCTACCCAACTCCCTTGGAGTGAAATGCGGAATGAAAAGATTATAGATATAGAATTAACCCTATAGCCTAACACAAGTGCTGTGCACAAACTCAAGCTAACTGTAGTTACAGTTAAGGCTTGGAAAACCTAATCAGCAACTAGCAACCTAGTTATATTTATTCACAGCCACAGTGCAGGAATTAAACAAGGCAATCCAGACGACACAAGGAGTTTATAGTGGCTCCCCAAACAACTTGGGTACGTCCACTCTTCTACCCACTCGGTAGGAATCCACTACAGGTTTTTGATCAAGTGCCCTGCCATCAACAGGATCTGCTTCAGGTAGATCCAGAAACCCTTTAGACTTTTGATCAGGTGTCTAAAAACCGAACACAAGTTTTTGATCAGGTGCCCTGCCACCAAGGGATACTTTTGAAGGGAGTAATAACCCTGTATAGGAGGGGGAAAGAAGGTTAAGATGTCTTCTCTATTTTACAAAGATTAGAGAAGCACAAAGACTTGCACTGAGCTAGAAAGCTCAAAGGAATCAAGGCTCCCCCTGGCTCAAAGATGTCCAGGTGAAGTCTTGCTTCAGTGCAGAAAACTCTTCAGAAAGATCTGAAGGAAAGACTACAAGAAGATAATAAATAATAAAATAGAAATCTTCAAGCAGCAGTCTTCTTCTTCTTCTTCTTCAAAAGAACTCTGAGTTTGAATCTTCCTGGAAGCAGGAGAACTCAGGTTGAAGAAGAGCAGAAGAGCTTAACACTTCTCAGATGAATCAATATTGCTGAGAGCAAAGAACTTGAGCTTGATGAAGGCTTGAATGCTTAAATGAATAACTCGTTAGCTAGCTAAAATCCTTCTCCAAAGGATTCCTTTTATAACAGCAACAAGCAACGACTCTCTTTAATTTGAACTGTTTGTCTTCTTCTGAAACTTGAAACCTGGGCTGCAAATATCACAAGGACAAACAAACTCTGCAGCAAAAACATTCTATAAAAGGAATAAACCTCTTTCGAAGAAGCTGCAGGAAGCAATCTGATAATAAAGTACTAAATAAAATCACATCAGAAATAACCTCCTTATAGCAAAAGGAAGACTTTTCAGTCTAACGGCTATAAAGGACTGACAGCAGATAAAGTAAAATACAATGACAGCTAATAAGACAAACAACTTTATCTCAAAAGATTTTACTCAGGCAAAAGAGATGGAGCATATATTGCCTGGAAATATTATCATAAAACAACTGAAATAACATGCCAGATAATGTATTATTTTATTAAATACAATAAATAAATACAAAATAAAAAGGCAGACAGAAAGCGTCGAACGACCCTCGGAGATCGTCGACCGACGCACGGAGATCGTCGACCTATCGGGCAGATAGTCGAACGATCCAGATAGTCGACCTATCAAAGAAGATAGTCGAACTACCTCGGCAGATAGTCGACCTATCAGAGCAAATAGTCGAACTATCAGATAGTCGAACTATCCGGACAGATAGTCGAACTATCAAGCACAAACAGATAGTCGACCTATCCAGCAGATAGTCGACCTATCACAGAAACCAGATAGTCGACCTATCAACAGATAGTCGACCTATCAAAAACAGAGCAGATAGTCGACCTATCAACAGATAGTCGAACTATCAGATAGTTGAACTATCAGGACAGATAGTCGAACTATCAAAGACGACAGATAGTCGACCTATCAAAGCGGAACAGATAGTCGACCTATCAACAGATAGTCGAACTACCAAAGCAAGCAGATAGTCGACCTATCAACAGATAGTCGAGCTATCAACGCAGACAGAGCGTCGACCAACTGATAGACGATAGTCGATTAGCCGATAGACTATAGTCGAGCGGCGTTCGACTATAGTCGAACAAAAAACCTACTTAACCAAATTATTCATCTGGAAAAGCGGGGACTCTACAGCTAGACCACTAACCAATGACCATAGATATTTCTTGGGTCAAGGGACTAAAAAGACAAGACTAAACTCAAATCAAACTAGGGTACCAACAATCTCCCCCTATTTGAGTTAAGTCTCTTAAAAACTAAAACACAGAGCTAGCTATAGAACACTATAATCAATACAGGAAATAGATAGCAATTAACGAGCAATTACCAAACAGACAGATATAAACAGCAGTCAATCAAAATATTAAGAGTCTACAGAATCTGGCAAAGGGTCAGAAGAACTTGGAACAAAAGAAATTTTCCTCAGAGGATCAATAGCCTCTTTCTTTGACATCTTCAAGTCCTGCACACCAATAATCTTTAATTCTGCAGCCCTTGGAACAACTGCTTCAGGATGCTTTTCCATATACTTTGAAGAGTCAAATACATCAGGGCTAACCTGGAACTTTTCGAATTCCTTCTTTCTGAAAGTAGACATAGTTGTTAATCCAGTGGTGTCCTTCCCTTCAGCTTTTGCTATTCTGATTAGAGCTGCTCCAACTAATTCGTGAAAACGAGCCATCCTAAAGTTAGGATCGAGCTCAGGACTTTCATAAACATTCTCAGAAGGAGTAACCTCTGGTTCTTTATCTAGATAAGACATGGGAGCAGACTTAGCAAAGTTCTTGCTAGAATTTTTTTAAACAAAATAAACTACTTAACTTTTGAAACAACTTTTTCAGACTGTACTGGAATTGGAGAAGAAACTCTTTTCTTTGGAGAAGAAGGAGAGGAAAAGGTTGGTCTTTGATACACAACCTCCTTCACTTGTTCTCTTACTTCAATAACAGGTCTTTGAGAGCCAGAATAAGATCTGCCTTGGGAACTTTGAGAGCTCTTCCTTGACTGAGGCTGAGAAGGTGTAGATTTTCCAGAAGAGGCAGATGGATTAGCAGAAAGGTTCCCAGAGGCTCCTGCACTGGGAGGTGGAGGAGGAGGACCTCTGGGAGTCCATCTTGAAATAGGACTATCATACCTCTTAGACCTTTTTCTCTCTTTCTGCTGGTTCTTGGAGAACCACATCCAATGTTGAAATTCTTTTGATTTGGGGTCAATTCCTTTAAGAATATAATATGGAGTATCATTTTCTCGATTGGGAGGAGGAGGAGCAACATCTTTTCTTTTCTTTTGAGCAGCTTTCTTTCTCTTAGCATTTTCAGATAAATCAGAATCATCCTCATCATCAGAGTGAGATGATGGAGGATTGTCATATAGATCATAGGCTTCAGAAACAGCCTTTTCCTTTAACTTCAGATCAGCTTTCTCTTTTTCCTCTTCTATGGCATCCTGAGCCAGAAGGACATCCAAATCAAGTCCTGGGGAATCATCCCAAACAGATGACTTTTCAACTTGCAAATCTTTTTCTTTCTCTTTTAACAAAGATAGAACTCTTTGATTCCAAGCCTCTCTTGCTTTCTCTTCTTGATTCTCAGACGCATCTTCTATATTATCTAAAAAAGAATCCAATTCTGGATCTATTTGAACAACAGGAATGTTTGGAGCAGCTTCTGAAACTATTACTATAACCTGGGCAGCTAGATCTTCTTTAATATAATCTGTAGATTTATGAACACAAATCTGCTAAATAAACTAAAATCATTCCTTCTAGGAATTCACACGCTAGCAAATTAATTGACTCGTCAACAAAGCGGATAAGTGAATTACCTTCATATTTTACCAACTCCCAGGATTCATCTAGGTAGGATGTAATAATCCCTTCTAGAAAATGGGCAACCAAGGGAGTGGTTAGATCTTCTAAACAGACTTTTACAGCAAATTCAGATAACATAATAGCATCAGATATTTCTTTGTCAGATAACACTGCAACAGATTGATCTTGAGCTGGAGCTGGAGCAGTCTCTTCTTGAACTGCTGGAAGAACTGCTGGAAGGGAGGCTGGAGGCTCTGAGGCATCTTCACAGAACATCTCCCCCTGCCTGATTTCAGTGGAAACTGAAACCAGGCCCCTTGAAGAAGAGGGCTCAGCAGATTTAGAGAGTGATTGGATGGAGGCAGTTAAGGTAGCAATAGAGGAGGCAAGTGGAGCAATTGCCTCTTCAATCATGATTTTGATTGAGGGGGTAATTAGCTCCACTATGCTAGAAATGAAAGCGGGAGTTATCTCAAAAGATGATGGAATTGCAGTGGATGGAGATGCAACAGAGATGGTAGAAGTGTTAGGATGAGAAGTGATGTGGACTGGAGATCGAATTGGAGATGGAGCTGGAGAGTTAACAGGAGTGTTAACTGGAGAATGAATAGGGGACTGAGGAGGTGTTGGAATCCTCTCAGATCCTAACAGATCAAAACTAGGAGCAGATATCCTAGCCAGATGAGAAGGAAGAGGAGATGCTGGAGGAGAAGGAAGAACAACCGTGGTTGTTTCTCGAACAGGAGAAGGAGAAAGTCGTACTTCAGCTGAAGTTGATGGAACTTCAACTGAAGCATACTGCATAGCAGAAGAAGATGAGGGAAGATGAGCTGAGCCAGCTTCTTGAGGTTGAGGAGCGACTGAATCAGTCCTAGTGCTCTCTGATGTCGCTGGAGCAACCCCTGTGAGAGCGGGCTTCACAAATGTTCTCTTCCACTTGGAGAACAAGTGGGGATCCATCTTCTTACTCGCATTTATTGTTGTTGTAACGGAGACCAGCAGCTGAGGATACTTTTCTTTCAGAAAAATTCCAATAACCCTTCCGAGGGTAACTTCCTTCTTACTATTCTTTTTCCTTATCAGATCAAACATTACTCCTGCCCAATCAATCTTTTTCCGATTAACAATTGCACACATCAGTGCAAATTGTTGCCTTGTAACGTTGTCATGAGCAGAGTGCTTTCCAAGGAGCACTTTTCCAACTATTTCAGCAAGAAATTTAATCTTAAATGGGAAATTTACCTTGAGCAGCTTCGTGGGAATGCCCTCCGCATGTCCCAGCTCAGTAAGCATTCTTCCAAACTCTTGAGCATCTTGCTCATATTCTTCTTCACCATTTATCAAGCCAAAAACATCAGTCAGAACTGCGGGAGTTAAAGTTACCTCTTCTCCGCCAATGGTGCCAGTCATCGAATCGTCAGTGGATGACGAAGTGAAAGCCCATTCCTTAATCTCGGGAACATTTATCTTTATCCTTGTCGACATTAATCTTTCTAGACCTTGATCCCGGCATAACTGAAGAATTTCCACAACTCCTGCTTCACAGCAACTGAATGCGTCAAAATCGACGCTGAAACCTGCATCGAACTTCACGACAGCTAGCACTGCTGGAGAAAACGCCATTGAATTGCTGGAGAAAGCGCGAGAAGGACGGAGAAGACGAAGGAGACGAAGCGACAGAAAATTGCAGGCGGGAAGACAGAATGCGAAAAGTCACGCTCCATCGACGATAAAACAAAAGATCTTTTAACCTAGGTCGACTATCGGCTTTATATTAGACCGGAGATGGTCGATCTATTTAAAAGATATTGGACCCGATGGTCGAACGGCCGTTCGACGATCGGTCCAGAAGCAGAGTAGTCGATCTAACGTTCGCCTATTTCTGGCTTCTCAAACAACAAGCTGTCGTCATCCAGAGATCGACGATGAGCTCGACTTGTTCGACTATGGTCGAACGCTGGTCGACGATCTTCAATCAGACAAACTTTCATCAACCATAGGTCGATGATGGGCTTGACCCGATCGACTATCTTCGAACGTCGTTCGACTATCTTCAAACAAGTTTCAACATTGGCAGATATAGTCACACTTAGTCTCGTCCATTGATCATGCCTAGTTGAACTAAAAAGAACAGATGCTTCTGTTCATCTAAGGGCTTGGTGAATATATCACCTCTCTGAAACTCAGTGGATATGAACTCAAGACAAATCTTGTTCTTTTCCACACAATCTCTCAGGAAATGATGCCGAATCTCAATGTGCTTCGTTCTAGAGTGGTGCACTGGATTTTGTGCAATTGAGATAGCACTGGTACTATCACACATGATTTTGGTGTTCTTGTGTGAGTAACCATAATCCACAAGCTGGTTTTGAATCCACAGGATCTGTGAACAACAACTGGCAGCTGCTATATATTCAGCCTCTGCAGTTGAAGTTGAGACAGAAGCCTGCTTCTTACAGAACCAAGAGACCAATCTCTCTCCCAGGAACTGGCAAGTTCCTGAGGTGCTCTTCCTGTCAACTCTGCAACCAGCATAATCAGAATCAGAATATCCAATTAATTCAAATTCTGACTCAGCTGGGTACCAAAGTCCTAGATTTGGACATCCCTTCAGGTATCTCAGGATTCTCTTGAGAAGAATCAGATGAGATTCCTTGGGGTTGACCTGGAATCTAGCACAAAGGCATGTAGCAAACATTATATCTGGCCTACTTGCAGTTAAATACAATAGGGAACCAACAATGGCCCTATAATTCTTTTGATCAACTGGCTTGCCGTGATCATCAGAATCAATAACTACATTAGTAGCCATAGGTGTAGGCATTGCTGAAGCATCAGCCATCCCAAATTTCTTTACCAATTCCTTGGCATATTTGGATTGGGATATGAAGATACCATCAGCATCTTGCTTAACTTGGAGACCAAGAAAGTAAGACAACACACCCATACTACTCATCTCAAACTTGGAATGCATCAAGTTAGAAAACTTTTTGCACAGTTTGGGATCAGTGGAGCCGAATATAATATCATCTACATACACCTGAACTAACAGGATTGTGTCCTTGTGGTGCTTGACGAAAAGGGTTCTATCAACTACTCCCCTAGTAAAGTTGTGCTCTAAAAGGAAACTAGCTAAAGTCTCATACCAGGCTCTAGGGGCTTGCTTTAGTCCATAAAGAGCTTTCTGCAACTTGAACACATGTGAGAGCTGAGTTGAGGAAACAAACCCTGGTGGTTGTTCAACAAACACCTCTTCCTTAAGCTCACCATTTAGGAATGCACTTTTGACATCCATCTGAAAGACCTTAAACTTCATGAAGGCTGCATAGGCCAAGAAGATCCTTATTGCTTCTAGCCTTGCAACAGGAGCAAAGGTTTGGTCATAATCTATACCTTCCTCCTGTCTGTAGCCCTGAGCTACAAGCCTAGCTTTATTCCTTACTATAATTCCATTTGCATCCAACTTATTTCTATACACCCACTTGGTGCCTATGATCAGTTGGCCTTTAGGTCTTGGAACCAAAGTCCAAACTTTACATCTATCAAACTGATTGAGTTCCTCTTGCATAGCAATGATCCAGTGGGGATCTAGCTCTGCATCTTTAAAGGTGAGGGGCTCAACCTGTGAGAGGAAACAAGCGTGCATCACATCCTGTCTTAATTGGTGTCTTGTTTGCACACCAGCTGATATGTCTCCTATCACTGAGATGTGGGGTGATCTCTAAGTGTGACAATATCAGCAGGTGGGATGTGATCTTCAGCAATAGTTGGGATTAATTCCTCAGGAGGAATTTGATCTACTGTTGGTGGTACAACAACAGATTCTGCAATGTCTTCATCACTGTCTGATTCAGTGATCTGAAGAGTTGATAGCTGGAGAATCTCTTGAGTAGCATCAGGTACCTACAATGAACTAGGGGAAGGAGAACTTTCCTTCTCCTTGTAAAACATCTGAGACTCATCAAAAGATACATGCACAGATTCTTCAATTTTACAGGTTGATTTGTTATAAACCCTATAAGCTTTGCTTACTTGGGAATATCCAAGCATGATTCCCATTGAAGCTTTTGCTTCAAACTTTCTAATATATTCTTTATTATTATTATGAATATACACAACACAACCAAATACTCTAAAATAATTAATTTTAGGTTTCTTTCCTTTAAGCAACTCATAAGGAGTTTTACACTTAAGCTTGTGTATCAAACTTCTATTCAAGACATAATTGGCTGTACTAACAGCTTCTGCCCAATAGGAGAGAGGCATGTTAGCATCTGCCAACAATGTACTAGCAGCTTCAATGAGTGTTCTGTTCTTCCTTTCAACTACCCCATTTTGTTGGGGAGTTCTAAGAGCTGAGAAGCTATGTTTGATACCTTCTCTCTCACAGAATTCTTGCATGAGAAGAGAGTCAAACTCAGTACCATGATCACTTCTGATCAAGGCCACCTGAGTAGAGTACTCAGTCTGCACACATAGTAGAAAGTCTGTAAGGGCTTTGAAGTTATCAGCCTTAGTTCTCAAAAAGAAAACCCAACTGAACCTGGAAAAGTCATCTACAATTACTAAGGTGTAATACTTCCCTCCTAAACTCTGTACATTTATTGGGCCAAAAAGGTCCAAATGTAATAGATACAGGATTCTAGGAGAATCACTCTTATTTACTGACTTAAAAGAGTTTTTGGTTTGCTTGCCTAGCTGACAAGCCTTGCATAGGCTCTCCCTCTTATAGGGGCAAGAAGGTAAACCTCTAACAAGGTTGTGCTTAGATAACCTAGATATATTTTTAAGGTTAACATGACTAAGCCTCTTATGCCACAAAGAATTATTATTAAGTGTTACTTCATTAAATAAACAGATTTCAGAGTGAGATGAATTGAAATCTACTAAATAAATATTACCTATTCTAATGCCTACTAAAACAACATTATTATTTAAAGTAATATTGTAAGAAGAGTTAGAAAATGAAACCTGGTAGCCAGCATCACATAGCCGGCTGACTGAGATCAAATTGTGCTTCAGTCCTGTCACATATGCAACTCTCTTGAAAGTAACATCTCCAATTGTAATCCTGCCATAGCCTTCTGTCTGACCACAGCTGGAATCTCCAAAGATAACCTTTGGGCCGAGCTTAGCTTTGAATTTTGACAGATGATTTTTATTTCCTGTCATATGCTTGGAGCATCCACTATCCAAATATCACTTATTTTGAGTGATTGGATAGGCCTTCACCTGCAAGACATTTATTTAGACAGTGTGGACCCAGGTAACCTTGGGTCCCTTGTTTTTCACATAAAAAAAGCTAGAAATAAATGAAAATGCAGGCTGAGGGTGATAACCTAATGGGTGAGATCTCCTAGGTGGAATTCTCCATGCAGATGATGGGTCAACAAACCTAGGGTTTCTATTTTCATTTAGGTTTCTATGGTACTGATTATGATTTTGAAAATCATATTGAAAACGTCGATCGACGTTCGACGATGGGCGCTCAGATCGTCGATCTTCGTTCGACCATTGAGCTTCCGATCGTCGAGCAGCGTTCGACGCTCTTTGCATTTCTTTAAAGAATTTCTTTCTCTTTTCTCTCTTAGCTTTATTTAAAGTTTTATTAACTAGGTTTACTTGCTCAGTGTTCTTCATTCCACTAGCTGAAATGAAGTTCACTGGAATTGAAAGATTATTTTTAAGAATAACTGGGGGTTCACTGGGAGAAGCTCCTAAGCCTAGTTTGTTATTACCTGACCTGGTGTTAGTCATGCTGGTTATTTCTAATAACTTAAGGCTTCTACCATTAAGTGATTCTTCTAACTCTTAGACTTAGCTAACTCAATTTTAAGAAATTTAATTTCTTCACTACAAGTAGTGAGATCTTCCTTTAACTTAATATTTTCTGTAGCAATTAATTCTGAGTCAGCTAACTTATTTCTAAGTTCTTTTATCTCCTTTTCTGAACTAATTAAGTCTAAGCATAGGGATTTAAAATCTAATTTAAATTCTTCAGAAGTGAAGTCATAAGAAGATAGTACCTCATCTTCTGTTGGCATCTCTTCATCTGAATCTGAACTCTCTGCAGCTGAATGATTGTTGCAGGCATCTATTGCCATCAGGCAAACTTCCTTTGCCTTCTTCTCTTCCTCATCCTCACTAGAGCTGGAGGATGAGGATTCTTCATCAGAATCACTCCAGGTTTCAGCGACGAAACCTCTCTCATTCTTCTTGTTCTTGTAGGAGGATGGCTTGGAGTGCTTCCTGTGCTGTTCCTTTTCTTTCCTCTTTTCTTTGTTTTTCTCCTCTGGACACTCAGGTAAAATGTGTCCAGGTTTCCTGCAACCATAACAAATAATTTCTTTAGCAGGTGAACGGTCATACCTTGGTTTGTCTTCATAGCGAGAAGACTTCTTTCTGAATTCCTTTCTCCCCATCTTGAGAAACCTCTTGGCAAACAATGCCATTAGTTCCTCATTTGATTGGCTGCTTTCAGAAGCATCAGCAGCCTTAAGAGCTAGAGATTGCTCTTTTCTTGTTGGAGTGGGGGTCTTTGCTTCAGCTTCTGCTTCCCTTGTCTTCAGCACTTGCTCAAAAGACTTGAGCTTGCCGAGAAGGGCTTCAGTTGAAATCTCATTTGTACTTCTGGCTTCCTTGATGGGCCAGATCCTCAGATCCCATGTGCTAGGGAAGCACATAAGAATCTTATCATTGACCTCTGTCAATGATATGTCCTTGTCAAGGGTCCTCAGCTCATTGATGATTGAGCTGAGTCTGGTGTACATGGCTTCAACTGATTCAGCATCAGTTTTCTTGAAGTTCTCATACTGTGAGATAAGGTTGGACCTTCTGTCCTTCCTTTCATCAGCTGAACCAGCTACAATCTGGTTTAGTGTATCCCACATGGCTTTTACTGAGGAGCAGTCAGCAACCTTCTGGAAAACCTCATCAGACATTGTCTGAGCCAGAATATTCATCGCCTTGGCATCTGGTATTTTTGCCTTCTTGTACTCGTCATTGTAATCTGGAGGAGGCACTGCACTCAAATCAGATGATGAGGCAGAAGCAGCAGCAGGTGCTCTTGGGGGTCCTGACAAAATAGAAGCAAAGATGCTTTCATCAATAGAATTCATATATAATTTTATCCTTGCCTTCTAGATGCCAAACTTAGCTAAGTTGCATGCTGGAGGTCTGGTGCTAGAATAATCCTTGGACTGGGCCATGATAGTGATAGTGATTATCTATAAACTTTTGGTATCTATCAGGATCTTGTGACTTAGGTGTTAGCCTATTCAGTCAGTCAACCTCCCTCTGATACCAATTGAAAGTGAAGGGATAGATACTACTACTCTAGAGGGGGGGTGAATAGAGTTATCAAATTTTGCACTAGACAAAACTTAATGGTCTACCCAACTCCCTTGGAGTGAAATGCGGAATGAAAAGATTATAGATATAGAATTAACCCTATAGCCTAACACAAGTGCTGTGCACAAACTCAAGCTAACTGTTGTTACAGTTAAGGCTTGGAAAACCTAATCAGCAACTAGCAACCTAGTTATATCTATTCACAGCCACAGTGCAGTAATTAAACAAGGCAATCCAGACGACATAAGGAGTTTATAGTGGTTCCCCAAACAACTTGGGTACGTCCACTCTTCTACCCACTCGGTAGGAATCCACTACAGGTTTTTGATCAGGTGCCCTGCCACCAACAGGATCTGCTTCAGGTAGATCCAGAAACCCTTTAGACTTTTGATCAGGTGTCTAAAAACCGAACACAGGTTTTTGATCAGGTGCCCTGCCACCAAGGGATACTTTTGAAGGGAGTAATAACCCTGTACAGGAGGGGGAAAGAAGGTTAAGATGTCTTCTCTATTTTACAAAGATTAGAGAAGCACAAAGACTTGCACTGAGTTAGAAAGCTCAAAGGAATCAAGGCTCCCCCTGGCTCAAAGATGTCCAGGTGAAGTCTTGCTTCAGTGCAGAAAACTCTTCAGAAAGATCTGAAGGAAAGACTACAAGAAGATAATAAATAATAAAATAGAAATCTTCAAGCAACAGTCTTCTTCTTCTTCTTCAAAAGAACCCTGAGTTTGAATCTTCCTGGAAGCAGGAGAACTCAGGTTGAAGAAGAGCAGAAGAGCTTAACACTTCTCAGATGAATCAATATTGCTGAGAGCAAAGAACTTGAGCTTGATGAAGGCTTGAATGCTTAAATGAATAACTCGTTAGCTAGCTAAAATCCTTCTCCAAAGGATTCCTTTTATAACAGCAACAAGCAACGGCTTTCTTTAATTTGAACTGTTTGTCTTCTTCTGAAACTTGAAACCTGGGCTGCAAATATCACAAGGACAAACAAACTCTGCAGCAAAAACATTCTATAAAAGGAATAAACCTCTTTCGAAGAAGCTGCAGGAAGCAATCTGATAATAAAGTACTAAATAAAATCACATCAGAAATAACCTCCTTATAGCAAAAGGAAGACTTTTCAGTCTAACGGCTATAAATGACTGACAGCAGATAAAGTAAAATACAATGACAGCTAATAAGACAAACAACTTTATCTCAAAAGATTTTACTCAGGCAAAAGAGATGGAGCATATATTGCCTGGAAATATTATCATAAAACAACTGAAATAACATGCCAAATAATGTATTATTTTATTAAATACAATAAATAAATACAAAATAAAAAGGCAGACAGAAAGCGTCGAACGACCCTCGGAGATCGTCGACCGACGCACGGAGATCGTCGACCTATCGGGCAGATAGTCGAACGATCCAGATAGTCGACCTATCAAAGAAGATAGTCGAACTACCTCGGCAGATAGTCGACCTATTAGAGCAGATAGTCGAACTATCAGATAGTCGAACTATCCGGACAGATAGTCAAACTATCAAGCACAAACAGATAGTCGACCTATCCAGCAGATAGTCGACCTATCACAGAAACCAGATAGTCGACCTATCAACAGATAGTCGACCTATCAACAGATAGTCGAACTATCAGATAGTTGAACTATCAGGACAGATAGTCGAACTATCAAAGACGACAGATAGTCGACCTATCAACAGATAGTCGACCTATCAAAGCGGAACAGATAGTCGACCTATCAACAGATAGTCGAACTACCAAAGCAAGCAGATAGTCGACCTATCAACAGATAGTCGAGCTATCAACGCAGACAGAGCGTCGACCAACTGATAGACGATAGTCGATCAACCGATAGACGATAGTCGAGCGGCGTTCGACTATAGTCGAACGAAAAACCTACTTAACCAAATTCTTCATCTGGAAAAGCGGGGACTCTACAGCTAGACCACTAACCAATGACCATAGATATTTCTTGGGTCAAGGGACTAAAAAGACAAGACTAAACTCAAATCAAACTAGGGTACCAACAAAAACATTTTTCTCCAAACTTTGTAAGATGATATTTTCAATTATTAAGTATATAGCATTTGCTACCAAAGATCCTGAAGTAGGACACAATCGGTCTCCTGCCTTTTAGTAGCTCATAAGGAGTCTTATATTGACTCTTGTTAATCAACGCTCTGTTTTGCACGTGATAAGCTGTATTGACGGCCTCAGCCCAGAAGCACTCTAGGTAAGAGGAGTCAGTCAACATTGTAGTACATGCCTCAATGAGTATTCTATTCCTTCTCTCTACAACTCTATTTGTTGTGGAGTACGCAGGGAGGAAAACTCATGAAAGATACCTAAACTTCCATAGAATTCTATCATGGCACCAGATACGAATTATGTTCCTTGGTCACTCCTCTGATTCTGACCACTGAACGGTTTAATTCGTTCTGAATTTGCCTGAAAAAATTCGTGAACACATCAAAGGTATCTAAATTTTGTTTTAGAAAGAACACCTAAGTAAAACGTGAATGATCATGAACAATTACCAGCGTATATGACTTACTTCCTAAGCTACGAACTTGCATTGGACCGAATAAGTCCATATGCAGTAAATACAAGCACCTTGAGGAATATTTATTAGCAATACCCTTAAGGGTTTGTTCGTTTGCACGGAATTGGAATTCGATATTGGAATTGAATATTTGTGAATATTGTGGAATTAAATATTGGTGACGAATTCCAATTCCAATGTTCGCCTAATAAAGAATATTGATGAATATTGTGGAATTGGAATTCGATGTTTTTGCTCGGGCGTGATTTTTCGCTCAGACGCGATTTTTTTGTCTGGGCGAGAATTTTTTCACCTAGACGTGATTTTTTCATGGGTAGGATTTTTTCACGTGGCCTCGATTATTATTTGCTCGGCCACAATTATGTCGCCTGGGTCCGTTTTTGTCGCTCGGGCGTGATTTTTTCGGCTGGAGGCAAAAAAACGCCCGCGAGCAAAAAATCGCGCCTGGGTGAAAAAATCTCGCACGGACAAAAAATCGGGCCCGGGCGAAAAAAATCGCGTTCAGGCAAAAAAAATCACGTCAGTGCGAAAAATTCGTGCACGGGAGAAAAAATTCATGCTCGGGCGAAAAAATTTCGCTAGGCGAGAAAAACGCGCCGGGCGAAAAAAACACGCTTGGGCGAAAAAAACGCGCCGGGCGAAAAAAAACGTGCAGGGCGAAAAAATCGCGCCCGGGCAACAAAATCGTGCCCGGGCGGAAAAAGCGCAGGGCGAAAAATATGCGCCGGGCCAAAAAATCGGGTCCGGGCGAAAAAATCTCGCCCGGGCGAAAAAATAGCGCCCGGGCGAAAAAAATCGCGCACGGGCAAAAAAAATCGCGCCCGGGCAAAAAAAATCGCGTCGAGCTAAAAAAACACGCCCAGGCGAAAAAAACGCCCCGGGCAAAAAAATCGCGCCTGAGCGAAAAAAAGTGCCCGGGCGAAAAAATCTCGCCTGGGCGAAAATATCGCGCCTGGACGAAAAAATCGCGCTCGAGCGAAAAAATAGCGACCGGTCGAAAAAATCGCGCCCGGGCAAAAAAATCACGCCTGGGAGAAAAAACTTGCGTCCGGGCGAAAAAATCACGCCCGGGCGAAAAAATCACGCTTGGGAGAAAAAACTTGCGTCCGGGCGAAAAAATCGCGCCCGGACTTAAAAGTGTCTCGACCGGAATTGTCCAATTCTTATATAGATCGGAAAGAATTGTTTTTAGTTCAAAATGAATTCTACGGAATTTATTAAAATTTAAATTCCAACGTCAAGCGTGCAAACAAACGATGGAATTAGAATTAGACCTTCAATTCCAATTCCAGGAGCTCAATTCCATGCAAACGAACGGACCCTAAAGGTAGCCCTTGTCTGCTTGCCCATTTGGCATGCGTGACATGAACTCTCTTTAATGCACATAATAGTCGGTGAGTCACGTACTAAGTCTTGAGAAAATAACATATTAATAGTTCTGAAATTAATGTGTGCTAGTCTCTTGTGTCATTGGTCACAAAGAGATGCACTATCTTTTATAACAAAACATACTGGGGTAGAAGAGTCTAAACATAGAAAATTTAGACAAAAAATATTTCGACTCCTAGTGCCTGTTAATACCGTCTCCATAATAAAGGCCGATTTTATCAGACACTGATCCTTAAAGAAAATAACAATGAAGCCTTTATCACATAACTGACTTATGTTAATTAGATTATGTTCTAATCCTTTCACATAAGCCACATCAGTGAATGATACTACACTATTAGAAATTATACCGTAGCCTTTTGTAATTCTCTGGTCAGAACCACCAAAGATAACCTTTGGACCGTCTTCGACTGGAGTATATTTTTGAAGTAGGCTTCTTGTCCCGGTCATATGTCGAGAGCATCCACTGTCCAAATACCAGATAGACGTTTTGTTGGCCTTTGTATATACCTGCAATTATAGATCATTTTACCTCCCAATAAGATTTGGGTCATTGGTTCCTTGTTAGCATACTCCCCCTACGAGTGTTAACACTACGAGTGGTCTGTCTCGTATGATTAACTTGAGGAGTTTCAATGTTTCTGAGATTAAACCAGCAATCCACAACAAAGTGACCAACTTTGCCGCATCTCTAATAGTCAAACATGTTGTATCTTTTCTGAGTCTCCTACTTGACCTTTTGAATGTGTTGTCTAGCAGGAGCGGATGAATTGGAGGTAGAAGCCTTAAGATGATAACACTCACATGGCTTCTTCTTCCCAAATGGATTTTGAACAACAAGTTTCACTATTGGAGCTTTCTTATCATTAGGACCATGAACATAGAGACCATAGCTCTGTAGAGTGATCTCTTCATAAGGTGCCTTGAAGACACTTGCACCGAAGTTTCGGGGACGAGTCCACCCCTTATAGTCCTTGACAGGTTCAAACTGAATTGGTCTTGTCAAGTGACTATAGGAGCTCTCAAAATCAAATTCGTTAGAATGAAAAATAACCTTCTTAAACATAGTCTGAATGAGAGGCCCCTTCCTTTCTCTTCGGCGGTTGCTTTTGTAGCAGCCTTATTTTTCCTTTTAGCCTTGACCCTCCTGTAAGGTTTACTAGGAGCAGCCACATGACCTAAGCCAACTCCTTTAGCCTGAGAAGAGAATTCAGCAACAAGTGGAATGATTGTCTTGGGCTTGGAGAAATTTTCAACAAGTCTCTTTTCAGCGGCAAGCTGTCCTTTCAACTTCTAGATGATTTTATCTTTTAGGTTAAGGAGCTTGTGTGAACTGTTGTTGTCATCGACCAGGGCGTGGAGTTCCTCTCTGAGTGAGTTCATTCTTGCGACTTCCTCCCTCAGAGTGAACTCCTCAGCCTTAAGAGATTTGATCTCCTTGGCCTGAGTTCTAACAACTTTTCTACACCGGTCATAGACCTTGATCATCTCTTTATACTGAGCCATGAGTTCTGATTCATCATCAGAGGAACAGTCCTCATAAGAATCGTCTGGAGAATCAGACTCTAAAAGAATGATGTGAGAATTTACCTACCCATGAAATTGGAGGTCAGCTTCTTCTCGGTCAAAGTGAGCCATGAGCCCGAAGTAGGCTTCTTTATCCTCACTTGACTCGGATGAGTTAGTGTCACTAAATCTATTATGCTTCTTTGCTATGAAGCTCTTCTCCTTCTTTTTGCTGTGGGAGGACTTATGCTCTTCTATTCTTCCACCCTCATCTTCTTATGAGGGCAGTCGGCGATCATGTGACCTAGCTTATTACAGCAATATCACACAATGTCAGTAGAATTATGTTTGTTCTGTTTAGATTTATACCTGTCATTTATGTAATGTTTCTTTTGATGATCACCATCGTGATGTGATCTTATATATTAGGAGTCTTTGCCTCTCATCTATTTCTTATTACTGAGAAACTTCCTGAACTGTCTGGAGAGAAGAGAGAACTCTCCATCAGATAACTCTGAGCCCGAGGTGCTTGGATCTGAGTCTTCTTCTTCACTTTCTTCCTAAGTGGGAGCAGGAGATGCTGCTTTTGCCTTTCTTGAGCTATCTACCTTCAGTGCAATAGACTTCTCTTTTGATGAAGATCTGATGCCCTCTTCTTCAGCTTTTCTGGAGTTGATTTGAAGCATAAGCTTCCCGAAGAGGTTCTGGGGGTCAGTGTCAGCCAGTATCCCAAACTCCCTGATAGTACAAATCTTATTGTCTCATTCCTTAGGAGAAGAAGTTACTGTGTTGTTTAACAGAGGTAGAGAAGCTGTGATGATTCTTTTTGTCCAAGAGGACCTCAGCTCCTTAAGAGATTCTGGTGAGGGGGAGGATGCGGATATGCCTCTTGCCTAAGACCTAATGATTCTAGGAGGAGTTGCCTCCAGTGACCAAGAAACTTTTGCCATAGTAGAAGTTCAGAGATCTGAGAGTGAGAGTGCCCCTCCTGCAGATAATTCACTACTTCAGACCATAGAGGCTATGCTAGCCAAGCAAAGAGATCATTTTGACTCCTCTATGCAACAAGTTGTGAACAGAGTGGCAGAAATCGAGAAATACCTATCCTATGGCCTAACTAAGGTAAATCATAACATGGACAAGCTACAAACTTCTCTGATTGAATGGCTAACCCAAGGGGGTAAGGCCATTGATCATTCGATCAAAAGCATTGGTAAAGTATACAATGAAACTACTCATTTCTCCAAATCTCATGATGCCATGATCCACTCTTATGATGCGAGCATGCATCACATCGATAAAAAGATGAGATTCTACAAAGCTGGTATCATACAGACCCTCGTTTCAAAAGTCAGAAAGGGGGAGGGAAGATTGCAGAGAAGAATGAGTGAGCTCTCTAAGGAAGTACGCACACAAATGCACAACTCCATTACCTACACTTATCAGAACATCAAGTGGTAGCATGAGGAATTAGCAGGCAAAGTTTCAACTCAAGCTCCACTGTTGAGGGTGAACATCCTGATGGAGGTGGAGAGTTCAATATTGAAGGAGCAAAATTCTTTGAGTTGCAGCCTGTAAGGGAATATTATGTTCCTCCTAGTGTCTATCAATAGGTTTGGTCAGATGTTGCTAAGGAAGAGGTGGAAATCGTTGGATAATCTTCTCATCCACCTCAGAAAAGAAGAAGGTATGGGGAAGTACCCTCTGCTAGGAGATCTGAGCCAAACAAGGAAAACAAAGAGTATGATGAAACAAGGAGTCCAATTTCTAAAGGAATTATCTTGGACACGTACACTATTGTTGATTTGACGAATGAAGAGCCGAGAATCCATTATAGCAAAGAGGAATGGGACAAGCACGAGGTTTCTAATGTGAAGAGGAGGTTGCACTTCAGAAAATATGGAAGGGATAATCCTGATGCTCCTCCTCCTCCTCCTAAGTATTATCCCAAGCCTCATGCGTATTTTGACAGACAACATGAAAAGAGCCAGGGGAAGCATTGATGGGACTAAATTTCTAAGTCTGTTATATATGTGAAAGTAGTGAATGCCCAAAAGACAGTTTTATATAAATTTTAAGGTTTTGATGATTTATGTCAACTTGCATTACTGTGCTTTTTCTATATATGCTCTTATTTATGATTATTCTCTGTGCAATTCACCGTAGTATATAGTGTTCTGACTTTTTCAAATAGGAGGAGATTGTTAGGTATTGTATCCACAATATCCCTGATTTGAAGAAGACCCCCTTGAAATAAGATGAATTGAGTTATATTTGATGCTGCATTTTAGTTATGTACATGTAGAACTTTAATTGTTAAGTACAAACCAATGTCAGTTACAATGAGTCATATTACACAGGTCTATGCAATATAATTCCTCATTGTGTAGGACATAGTGTTGACTTATGTTTAATCTCTCTATTGAGGTGTACTTCATCTTCAAGTGCTATAAAAGATTCAAGGAAGAAATGATAGCTGAGTTCAAGACTTCAGAATTTTCCCAAGTAAAATTTGTTAAGTACTCACGTGAAGACTCGTGTAATTCGTCGAGACCTCACGTGAAAATTCGTGTAATTCGTCAAGTTTACTCAGGAAGTTTCTGAAGGTCTCAGAGATCGTCCTGATTTGGCTAAGTAAAATTTGTTGAGTGATCTATTGATCTCTCGTGAATACTCGACGAATTCGTCGAGTACTCTCGAGAGGCCACGTGAACACTGAACACAAATTTTATTTTGTTTCGTTTTTCAACCAAGTCCTTTTCGTCGAATGGACTCGAGTAATTTGTTGAATGGACTCGTGTAATTCGTCGAGTGGTTATGTTATTCGTCGAGTCTTCTAGAGATATCACATGTACACTCGACGAATGGACTTAACAGTTTTTCATTTTGAATTTTATGATGGCTTTCCTTTAGGGCACCGACCATGTACAGTAAAAGTGGAGCTCGGTCTGAAATTTCGTTCTAGCCATTGGAAGAGGAATCAATATATATATATACAAGGGTTAATTTCAGAGAACCCTAATCATGATTAATTTAGAAAAATCGCAATTTCTTCTGTTAGTCGAAACATTCGCACACGATCATTCTCGTCACCGACTTCTAAAAATCACGATTCCTTTTGAAGATAGTTTCGACCAGATCTTTGTTCTCTATTTCTCCAATAAATTCTTCAAGATCTAGTCGACTCTCAAGATTTAGATCAAGCTTTTAATATTTCAAGTCTTTCTTCTTCTTCATCCTTCAAGTGCAAGTTTCTCTATTCTACAAGGAAGAAGAAGCACTTTCTCAGATCTGAAGTTGAATCTCATTGAGATTTCTAAGAAGATTGTTCTTAATCTATTGTTGTCGTAAAAACCTTTTTACAATTCTTGCAAGAAGTTTTTCTTCCGAGTTTGTAAATAAAATTTTAAAGGATCAAGTGTAGGAGAGTTTGTTCTCTTAGTTTTAGGGGACGTTGTCTCCGAGCTTGTAGGAGTTGAAGAATCTGAGGTGTAAGATTTGTTATAATCTGAGATTGGTGAAATAGCCGAGTCTAGCCCGAAGTGATAGATAAGCGAGGCGAGACAATGTACGTACCCATTCTGGGTAACCACTATAAATCCTTGTGTTTGTGCTATGTGTTTCTCTGATTTTGTGCGCTTATTTTTAAAGTATTTTATTTCCTCTTAAAGACACAAAATTCACTAATTCACCCCCTCTAGGTGATTTAGGTAGACAACTAGATACTTTCAATTAGTATCAGCGGTAAGTTGTTCGTTAAAAGGTTAACACCTTGAATAAGGTCTCAATCTAGTTGTCAGAGAACATATTGTATGGAATGGATAGAAGCAAGGATATATCTTCGATGAAGCTACTTGTGTGTTCCAAGGAAAAATTTCCCATGTGGAAGGAAAGAGTAAGGTTCTTCATCGAAGCTACTGATCTAAGAATATTTCAAATCGTAGAAGAAGCCCCCACATGCCTATGATTGCATCAACTATAAATGCTAATCTAATGGTTCCGAAAAAGATGCTGGATTTAACTAAAGATGAGATTGTCCTCGTCTCTCTGGACAAGAAGTCTAATAATATTATTGGTAGTGCAGTGGACGATTCTTTGTTATAAAACTTAATCCACTGCAAGTCTGCTAAAGAGATGTTGACATCTCTGATTGTTCTCATTAAAGAAATGAAGGAGGTTAGGGATGATAGGAAATACCTCCTTAATCGGGGGTATGAAACATTCAAGCAAGGTAGAAGAGACTCTATAGCTGACTGCTATGAGAAATTCTTCAAGATTGTCAATAGCCTAAGGAATTATGGTTGTGTATTCACAAACGGTGAACCGAACGATAAATTCTATAGATCCCTAACGAAAGAATGGGATAACAAGGTTTGTGCTATAAGGGAGTTTGTTAAACTTACCGATGCAGATCCATAGAATCTCTTTGGGAAGCTGCTTTCCTATGAACTTCAAATCAACACGAGAAAAACTGAAGAAGAAGGAAGCATATCTTCAACCATAGAAAAGTAGTGTCCCTAAAGGCTGAAGGGTCTAGGAAAGCTAGAGCTGTGTCACCTACCAGAACTCAAGCTTCAATTGATCATGAAAATTCAGAGCCAAGCACCTCGAGCTCAAAAATGTCAGATGGAAAATTCTCTCTTCTCTCCAAGCAATTTAATAGGATGCTTAGCAAGAGGAGGCAGATAAGAAATCATCTCTCCTCGTTTGATTACAGGAGATCACGTTGTGATGGTGATCATCATAAGAAAAGCTATAATAGCAACGACAAGTATAAATCTAAACTGAACAAACATATTTCTTCTGATGTTGTGTGCTATTGCTGTAATAAGCTAGGGTACATGATCACTAAATGTCCTTACAAGAAGAAAGAAAGATCTAAGAAGGAAAAGAGGAGACCTCTCAAAGGTAAGAAGAAGGCGGAGAAGAGATCAATTACAAAGAAGACAAAGACTCTCAATGACAACGACTCAGATGATTCATGTTCCGATGAGGAAGCCTATTTTGGGCTCATGTCACATACTTGTTAGAAGCGAACTAAAACAAGCCGGAAATGGTATAACTGAAATTTTATTATCAGAAAAAGGTAACTATTACAAAGGTATGGCCTCCCTTATATAGAATGGAGGAGAGAAGAGAGAATACAAATAAGAGATGTGGGACTAAAACTATACAAAAGAATCTGGGCGGCTAGAACATCAGACCGGAACAAGCCGCGCGGTTAGACAGAAGGGCTAACCGCTCGGCCACTGGCAGAGAGAGAGACAAGCCGCCAAGTGAGACCGTTAGACCGCCCGGTCTCCTAGTCGCCAGTAACAGACCGCTAGACCGCTTGGACCTCAGACCTCAACACAGCAACCAACCCGCTGAAGGCAAACCGCCAGACCGCCCGGTCAATAACCCGCCAAGCCAGACCGACAGACCGCCCGGTCTCAACTTCAACACTCCCCCTCAAGCTGGAGCATATATGTCGATCATGCCCAGCTTGTCACATATATGAAGAAATGAGGCGGATACTGGCTTGGTGAAGATGTCAGCCAGCTCTTTTTCAGACGTGACGAAGGGAGTGCAAATTTGTTCCTTCAGAATCTCTTCACGAATGAAATGACAGTCGACCTCAATGTGTTTGGTTCTCTCATGGAAGACTGGATTTTTGGAGATATATATAGCAGCCTTGTTGTCACAGAACATAGGTAGAGGATGGTTGTAGACCTCTCCTAAATCCAATATGAGAGCCCGTAGCCACTTTAGCTCGCAAGTGGTCGATGCCATACTCCGATACTCAGCTTCAGCACTGGACCTGGAGGCAACAGATTGCTTCTTGCTCTTCCAACTTACCAGATTGCCCCCAACAAAGGTACAGAAACCGGAGGTAGACTTGCGGTCCCCTTTGTCATCAGCGTAACTCGCATCTGAGTAAGCTTCAACCCTCAGATGATCATTCTTCTGAAAGAGCAATCCTTTCCCAGGGGCTGCTTTGACGTACTCCAAGATCCGCAAGGCGGACTGTAGATGGCACTCCCTGGGAGCTTGCATGAATTGACTCACCTTGCCCACAGCATAGGAGATGTCGGGCCTAGTCACGGTGAGGTATATGAGCTTACCAACCAGACGCCTGTACCGCGAAGCATCTGAAAGAAGAGGCGAACCATCTGTCCAGGTTTTGTCTTCTCCAACAGCCATGGGACATCGGGCAGGTTTGGCCCCAGTCAATCCTGCTTCTTTTAAAATATCAAGAGCATACTTACGCTGAGAGAGGACTAAAGAGTTGGGCTTCCGAGAGATTTCGATCCCCAAAAAGTACTTCGGAGAACCCATATCTTTCGTGACAAGATGTTGGCGAAGATGCCGCTTTGTCAAGGCTACCCCTTCCTGGTCATCACCAGTGAGAAGAATATCATCCACATATACTGCAAGAACCACCAGTCCCGAAGAGGTTTTGCGAATAAATAGAGAGTGATCAGCAGCGCTGCGAGCAAAACCAACGGCCGCCACGATGCCGCTGAATTTGTCAAACCAAGCTCGAGGGCTCTGCTTGAGGCCATAGATTGCCTTCTGTAGCCGGCAGACTCGTGTCTCCCCCTGAGCAACATACCCTGGAGGTTGCTCCATGTAGACGGCCTCCTGAAGATCACCATAAAGGAAGGCATTCTTGATATCCAGCTGGGAAAGGGGCCAGTCTTTGTTGACTGCCACAGAGAGAAGGACCCGTATAGTGCTGAGACGAGCCACGGGAGAGAAGGTGTCAAAGTAATCAACCCCATAGGTTTGAGTAAAGCCCTTAGCCACCAGACGAGCTTTGTAACGGTTTACAGTGCCATCTGGGCCAAACTTGACTACAAAGACCCATCGACAGCCAACAACATCTGTATCAAGGGGAGGAGGGACAAGAGTCCAGGTACCCCGCTCGGTGAGGGTCGCCATTTCCTCATCCATGGCCAGCTTCCAGTGAGGAATGGCCAAGGCCTCCTGGTAGGAACGAGGTGTGGTAGTAGCAGAGATAGCCAGTGCAAAGGCCCTGCGAGAAGGGGTAAGACGATCATATGAAACAACAGCAGCAAGGGGGTGTAGGGTACACGTCCGCACCCCTTTGCGAAGAGCTACAGGAAGATCCAGGTCGGCGTGCTCCTCGGCATCCAG